>JAGTTH010000389.1:0-372384 GCA_022606485.1 Agraylea sexmaculata
AAAAACCCATTTGTTAGATATTTCATAAAAACTAAATAAAAATAAAGGGTTAAAATGTGAAATATTAAACAAATCTACAGGGTGGTCGTTAATTAACTGAGGATATTTTAGAGGTTGCATACGCGTATTTAACTATTATATATCAAATTATAAAGATTGTTTCCTCAAATTTTATATTTGTGTAGGTCATTCTCATTTCAAAAGAAATTTATTTTAAAATCCAGTTCGAATAAAATCGAGAAAAATTTTTAATATCATTTTATAAATGAATTTACGATATTTTTATATAATGACAAATATTTGAAAAAAATGTATACGCCTCAAATACCTGTATCTAATTGATTATGTACTTTATTTTAATATTAATTCTCTCTTTCTTGGATCATAAGGCCATACAAATAAATATTTAAATATCAATATAGCGAATGAGTTTGACAGAGACAGCACTAATTGTATCACTCAGACTCGTCTACTTGGTCCCCCATCTTGTTATTTATACATAAAATTTCATGGCCTGTTAATATATTGATAGTATCCACAATTTCTATAAAGGTATATTTATTTTTTATATTCATATTTAGGTTTTTTTTTTAATTTGAAGGAAAAACTTGCACCTGTAATTTTAAAATTACCCGAATTATTATGAATAATAAGTGTGCAAAATTGTATACAGATTAACGGAGAAACTTATGCCAAAAAAAAAATAATAGTAACCAATATTGTATAAAAACACCTACAATGTATATTCGAATCCATAAACTGAGGAGTAGATTGGTATGTAAATCACGTTGTATGTAAAGTATTAATATCCAATATAATATAGTTCATTGTGATAGAACAGGTGCTTTAATCAAATCTTCAAGCGAATAATACTATGAGCATCCAACCCCAACTTTATCTATCCTATTCTGAATCTGCAATACAACTTGTTGCTACTGTCTGCCTCCTTCGGGAAATATATACAACTATCTTCGATCACTCCATACAAATACAAGTGGAACTCATAGTTAAACTTAATAAAAGTTAGATTACCTATGATTTATTGTAATCATTTGATAGTATGGTTTATAAATTGGTCACTTTATGCTAGCTATTTGATTGTGTTATGAGATTCCACCTGTTTGTGTATAATATAAATGAGACTGTCGCAAACAACGTTGTATGAATACCAATGATCCAGATCCCAAGTGAAATCTTCCACCATCACCAAGTTTTATGGGGCGGACACAACCCATGATGACACCAATCGATATCCCACTTCATCCATATTACATGTTTATGATATTATGAAATATTACAACTGAAATTTTTTTTAATGAAAAAAAGTGGCAATTTCAATATTATATTATTTCTTTAAATATTTACTAACAGTCATTCTCTTAAAGTCTTCACTTTTGTTAAACAAATCCTACAATTTTTGTTCGATGTTATATACTTTTAAAAAAATTGTATTTTAGTATATCCGTGGTGCTTATCAGTCAAACTAAGACATTAAGTAAAACAGCTTTTGATTTATTACCGTTATTCTATTACAATATCTACCTTAAAATATCATAAAATAAAAAAATATATATATTATTTATTCATTCGTTTGTGGTTATCGTAAATGTGAAGTAAGTTGATTTTTTTTAACATATCTCCTGTAATACTTGGGGTACATTTTTATCTATTTTATATTCGAGTAAGTGCTTCTACTTGCCATTCCAAGATTATCTATTCTTTACCTAACAACTTGTATGTTTTATATAGTATTTTATGAATAGTGGTGCTTACATGAAAAACCATACCCAAACAATATTTAATTTCATCAATTCTTTATTAATAACTGGTATCTCCAAAAATAATATGTAATATGCGCATTTTTATACTTAAAAAAATTATAAATTTAAAAAAATCTATTAATTTTAAATTTCACGTAAAAAATCTATGTATTTTTCAATGATAGTCATAGTTTATATTTGATTCAAGTTAATGGACCTTTGAAGGAACACCTTGATATAATATTAAACCATTTTTTAACAGTAAAGTAGAGACTCAGGCAGCTTAACGACGTTAAAAAAATCAATTACATGCCAGTGAATGTCGTCACCATACATGAGTATTTATTAAAAATTGGCACTTTGGTGTATAATTATCAAGCGACACAATTCGAACGGACGTTGTATCCAATTTAGGTTAGTAGTCTCGCCTTGCTCCGAAGTTGGATCACTTCACTTTTAATTATATAAATGCTACCCTTTCCTTCCGTATATCAATTGTTAAGTATTAAAGGTTCGTGGTTTTGTCGATACTTGGTCATCAGCTTTGCATACAATTCTCATATACTAAACTGCTTAATAACACCCTAAGTCATAACTGCACATTTATTTAAGTACACTCGTTAATATTGCTCGGCAACTTTATGCAAACAATCTTAACGATTCGTGAAATTTAATGTGTGAATGTATTTTTCTATTCCCTTTCCCACGGGTGTTAAAGGGAAAATTATAATCATAAAGTATTCACACGTGGATATTTTAATTTAAAAATAAGATGATTGTTGTAAATTCAAGATAATTGACATCGGATTAATTCAACATGCAAATTTTCCCCACATCTGTCCAAGTACGGCCATATTTATTTAAATTACTAGCGCAACAGCTTTACACAGAGCAAATCCTTATATAAATATTATAGATTATTTAAAACGTAACGCATAGCTGATATTAATTAGAAACTTGTATATAAATAATATAAAAATATCCACTTTATTTTTTAAAAATAAATATAGTAATTCTAAGAACTGTTTTATATAAAATATAATATTTCATATGTCTTAAGATAGTACCTACCTTTATTATACAAATGTATACCTAGTTACTAGTTATTGTCTAATTATTTTTGTACGTATACTTTTTATTAATTCAACATCAAAATGTATATGAGTGGCCTTGATGTTAAAATGTTTGCTTTGCCTTTGTAACATCAATAATAGTGTAATTTTATAGGTAATCAACATTGTTATTATTCATTATTTCTACATAAATATTCATGAAGAATTGCTACTTTGTTGACGAACTCGCTATTGAATGCACTTGTTAAAATCCTTCACCTGTATAAAATGTGCCATTTGATTTTCAATATATTTTTAAAGCGTCTTTGAAGTAAGACAAAGGTGTTTGAGCGTTAACGTTAATAAAAACCATTATGCATTCAAGCTTACCTTGTATTGCTGATGGTTCTCATTTGAATAATTGACATGTGAAAGAAAATTATACAAGCACGGTAATTTGCTAGCTGAATCATTTATAAGAAACTGCATATTAACTATATTTACCTCCTGTTGTATTTTGTTGTCAGCCTATTAACACGAGTTGTGGGAATCTAATGACAATTAGCTTTGCTATAATTTTTCATTCATTGTGTTCAAATAAGTGAGATTAAATTTATTTCCCTAAGAATCTAAATTATATATTATATTTACTGTTTGGCGATAGATGGTTGATGCAGTTGAATGAGTTCGACGGAAGTTCAACGGTATTAATAAAAAATAAAGGTCTATTATATCCAGACCTACTCCAAGTGCTTTGAAGTATTCGAGCTTTGCAACGATTTCCTTTATATATTAATAATGCTTTATTATTTTATTTCAGCTCTCTGAAATTTACATAAAATATAAATACATCTAAATTTATCATACATCAATTATTATATTCATGAGATCGTTCATTTCTATAATACTTTCTTAATGTTCTAATTAACATAATTATATTATCTAAATGTGGGCGTGAAAGCTGCTTTTTTATAAAACAATTAGAACTATTTTTATTTCTAATAATATTTAGCTATATTTCATCTCTTTCACAGAAAAATGAGTCGTTGCAAATATCGATTATTGACGGTTGAAAGGACATCATTAAATTTTATTGTCAATGTTGTCAACTTTCCTTTGGTATATGATATTTGCTTAAATTAAAAAAAATACGAGTAAAAAATCTCTTATTGGCCCCAAATACAATAGCACTTCGATATACGTCCATATTTCGGTCCAGATTCTACGACGTAGATTGAGATATAACACAGGACGTAGTTTTATATCAAATGTAGTTTTTCCCATAAAAATAATTGGAAGATGACAATAGTAACGACTCTCTGCCTTTAAACACGCGGATCACATTCCAAATGAATGTCGTATATCAAGCTAGTTCTACATACAGCGTGTAATAAAACAAGAACTCAAATTGAGTAGGTACACATACCTATTATTTCAAGGGGAGGTAGTGTATTACAAAAATAATATATTTTTTTAAATGAAAAGTTTTTTTTACCCAATGTAAAAATAAATAAAGTATTCCACACTTTGTGGTATCATTTAAGCTACAACCTTTTTTATGTCGGATTAATATGGATTGACAGCGGATTATTATTAGTCGAAAGAAATATGGTTGTTAATAACAGGTGAGCCAAACTGTGCAATTAGTTAATTAATATATTTTTTTAAATAAAATATTTTTTTGATTATATTATATTTTTGCGGTATGCACCCTACCCCCTTAAAATAATCTCAATTATTATAAATCTAATTAGTACCTATAGCATTGTAGATACTGATTTTATGAACCCAAAAATCGTCGTTGGATATTTGATCATTGGAATATGCACTGTTAGAATTTTCTATGGTCGCGTATGTAAGAAACAGAGTGTGCAAAGATCCCATGGATTAAAACGCCATAAAAGATGAGTGTGACAAGTGGAGCTGTGTCTGTAAACTCGGTTATCTGGATCGATCGTGGCCATTGTGCAGTGCGTCTTGGTCCTGGTTCTCTTCGTATTTGTGTGCTATAAATTTTAAGTGTCTCGGCTCACTTTACGACTTTTGCCGTCGGAAGAATGCAGCAAAGTAATTAAATATTGTCGACCAAATCGGCAAACACCCTCCTCCTACTATTTTATTGGCGACATGTTATATCGGAAAATTTTATATGCCTTCTTCATAATACATACATTTCCGCCAAACGCTATTCAAATTATAACACCATGACATTTGAACATGATAAATTAATATTTTAATATAAGTACAGAGTTACTGTAAAGCGCAGTTATTCTATGAATATCATTTTTTAATTTTTTTTTATATCGTTACGCCTTCCCTATTGACAGGAGTCCCTTTATAAGGGGTTGGCCAGGCCACTTTGGCTTTTACGGGAGAATATAGTAGAGATGGTTTCCCAGGCCACCACACAGCAATGAGTACTTAAGATCTAGTTTGCTAAGCTAGATCTACCAAGTGACTCCGGTGCCGTGAATCGAACCCGGGAGTCTTCACTCACGAATCCGTTACACTAACCACTGGGCCACAAGGCGGCTCATGAATATCACTAGCACAAATAATCAATGATATTTGCGACTTTGTAAAGTGTCGATAAAATCAAATTATCTCGATATTTGGATCATGTCTTTATAACTTTTATTTTTTAATAAAACAAGTTCATTGAAATAGCGAAAAATAATTAATATTTACGACAGTGTTATTCGCGTTGCATATTGTTAATAAATGGTGCAGGACCAATACGACAGATAGCAGGTCATACAACTGAATGTATAAATACGAAGATGGAGGACCTAGTAGACGAGTCTGAGTAAGGCAATTAGCGTTGCCTCTGTCAAACTCATCTACTTGATCAGCCATCTTGATTATTTATACATCCAGTTGTATAGCCTGCTAATATATCGGGCCTCAAACCTGCGTCTCCTAGTGGTCTTGCACTTTTGTTCTCTTATTCTCATTAATTTAGATGACCACAAAGTACATGATTATTAGGTATAACACGCCTTTGCAGATTTTTATTTTGTATCCATATATGTATTGATTGCCAATTATAGCTATACTTTCCACAGTATATTTCAGGTATGTTCTAATCAGATTGATTATGCCGATTTACGATGAAAATAATTGTATTTATTTATTTCCATATAAACGCTCAGAAGAGCTTTTTTATAGACAAAACAATAATAATAAAAAAGGGAAACAAAAATGAAATGTAGGTACATATATAATAAAAATAAATAATACTATAATTAAAAAAAATGTTTGTATAAAATGTATATAAAAAAATAAAGTAAGGTATGAAGACATAATATAAGTGTTGCTATATAAGGTCACTCCTAAATAAGTCCTATAAGTGGCAGAATTTGTGGAAAAGAGTTCACACAGGTGCAACCCAACCTGCCATTTGTTCGAGAAGCATGTAATCAGTTATGTAATTTTGATAGCTCATCAGATAGGTTAGGGTAGACCACTACAAATCCATATAATTAAATGTACAAATAATTTCAGTTAAAGCAGTCCAATGTGATAAATATTATTATTGAATTCAAATTTGGTTCTACCCAAATATATTGTTTTTAATATGTGTGTTATGTGTCTTTTTAGTGCTATGCTATGCTAAACTAATTAGATGATTATCACAAAAATCATCTCATATAGTTTTTTGTTAGCGATTTCGATTTACTCATTTCAACCTTGTGGTTTGAATGAAAGTTTATTTGCAGAGCCGAAGTGTTGGACGAACTGATACGTCTGAAAGTTTGGTATTGTTTACAGCCCAATCCGGCGATTTAGTATTTTACAGCAGTCGTAATGCAATATGGAAAAGTTTTGGCAGTGATGCATCCTGTAGCAGGGTAATTTAAGTTTTCGTAGAAGGATAAATGGCCTGGCTCAGTAAATGTCGTTTGCTTTCATTCTTAGTACCGTCTATCGTAAAGCCGTGTGTCATTTCAGCAACGATTTCCAGTGACCCGCTGACGGTTGCATCGTGCAATACAACCATATACTGCCACTTCCTTTATATGTATCTCTTTATACAATACAACTATCATCTATCAAGTATATTTAATGCAGTCTTCTAACATTAACCACAGACAAAAGGATTCAGTATAAAAAAACGTGTTGCCAATATTTAGTATGTATGGATTAAAATTATGCAAGTATACATTTAACAAAAAAATAACAATCGCAAAAAGAGAACACTTTTATTATTCTTTTAATGTAACAGATGTGTATAGCTACATACGATTTTATAGGACATCTTTTAATTATTATAAAAATAACAAAAAAATCAATGATACTGATTTTTTTTTAAAATGATATCTCCTGTAGCTAAAAGGTTAAAAACATGGAAAAAATTAGCGTGTATATTAAAAAAATTGTCTTTCATCTTCCATATTAGCCGATATTTTAAAAAATAAGGTAAAACCTGGATAGTTTTTGGATAAACAAATTTTCGAAAATTGTATGTATTGAAAAAAAAGTCAACGTGTAGCTACATTTAAACATTGGTCTTTCATCTTTAAAAAAATATTAGATAAAATTGACTTATTTAGATTAGCCATTTTCTTACACATAATTAATTTAAGGTTCAATTTAAATACTGTTTTGAATGACCTCTATAAATTGGAATAGTACAAACACGATTCAACTATACCCAAGTATTCGGCTTATACTCTATTGAAGGTATATTTATTTTATATTTATACAGGAATAAGTTCTTTCTCTTGAATACAAAGACGTCGAACCCTATATATATAATTAAATTAATACCTAATCATTTAACTAATACACGGGTAATAGAGTAAGGGTCGGTTTCTTCAAACAGTGAGTTAAGTGACTTGAGAGTTAAATGTCAGAAAGTGTTCATCTTTGTGCAATCAATTGGTTTGTACTATAGTTATAGTTTAACTCTCGAGTCACTGTTTGAAGAAACCTACCCTTATTGTTTTATCATTCTGCAATCAATTTGTTTTTTCAATAATGATTCACAACTCACCGTTTGAAGATTAGCCCAACGTTATTTTTGATTATGTTGGATTAGTAATTTTTTTGATGTGATATCTACGTGATTATCTATTCCATCTTCACACCACATTTTTAATAATTGAATATGTACTTTCACCATAAAAAAATTGATTGGTTTTTAATCATTTGATCAACTGCGCTTGCCCATTGAATCGTGTCGAGAATATTTGTTTAAACGCGTCAAATGATTTAGTATAACGAATTGTACGGCTCGTTAGCGAAAGAGGCGTTATAACAATAGAGTGAAGTCTATATTTATATGAACATAATATTTTCCTTGTTAGAGTGTGAAAACAATCGCACACGGTTGGCACTTATAAGGTAAGTATAGACACAGCCATATAACAGCGTCCAATATCGATTGCTCAGGCCACCCAAACGCGAAACACCCGCTGCACTTTAATAGCTAAGCATAAAACCGGATCATAATGCGTTAAGCTACCACGCTGGAACGACTTTACACTCATTGTGTTTTAAATTGACACTTTTATTCGTCGCCTGCGCTCAACATTGCCTTCAGATTTGCTTCCATCATAAAGACAATCAAAATCCACATTTATCTCATTATTCCTCATCCAACTACCTCTTTTATTCTCCTCCCAATAGGTTGCAACGACTTGGCACGGAACCACCGATATAAATGCCTCACAACTTAATTCATAAATGTCAAGATGGCGGACATTGGCGTAGATCTGAGTGAGATGATTGGTCAAGGAGGAAAACTAACCGCGTCTGGTGTAACCTCTGTCAAACTCACTTTTCCGTACTCCATTCCGACCACTTGTCAGGCCTACTTATATCGGTGGTTCCGCTCGGCAACGAATTTGTGCACCTGGGTGAACTCTTTTCCACAAATTCTGCCACCTATAGGACTTGTTTAGGAACGATCTTATATAACAACATATAAATTATTGCTTCCTATACCTTACTTTACATTATTTTATATACAGTCTATTTATACATTTCACAAAAACATTTTTTTAATAATACTATTATATATTTTTATATACGTACTTTTCATTCTTGCAGATATGTTTTTGTTGAAATTTTCCAATACCATTTTGTACAAATATACCTGTTTTTAATATACAATACCTCGAATTTACACAATTTTTTTTGATCTATGTATCTCAAGAGCTATCGGTTTATTTTTGTGAAATCAATTGGTTTGTTCATTTCATGTCCCTACCACTAAATTTTAAATATCTTTTTCTTTTAACTTTTTGGTTGATACTAAAAGGTCTTCGTTTGACTATTTTTAGTACAGCATCTATATTTTGTGTGTGCTTACAGTGCGGTTTATATTCTATAGAGTACGATTTTTTATTTTAAAATCATTATAAATACACAGAATTATGACCCTTGAATAACTGTTCAAATGACCATTGTTTTAACTTAAAAATAAAATCTACTTATACATCCCTCTTGCTATAATTAGGTATACCTACCCTCTCCAATAAACTTCCTGTACTCAGCTGCTTGTATGTAGTTTAGATACATATAAGGTTATGAATATCTGTTGTATTAGACCTTTTTATTTTTTTCGTCTTTTTTTCCATCGCAATTTAATAGGAAACATCAATGATTATTGAAAATAAGCCATATTGGATGTGGCTTTTGTCCATGGTCCACGGAAATTATGATGGAACATAGCTTTTTGTCATAAATATCAACCTTCTACGCACCTACCTAATAATATCGTAACAGAATAAAATTATTAAAAAAACGATCATTCCTCATATGATTTAAAAATGATTTGATAGGTCCAAAGTATGATTTTATAGCCCATATGTGTGTAAATCAAATAGGCTCAAAATGTACTTATCTATTGAAGCATTTGGCTCAGTTTACGACACTATTATTTCAAATATTAAAGTCTGAAGCGATAGAGTTGAATCGGATATAAACAAGTATTATAATGACGCTGTTGCATCTCCGATTGGACGACCAAAGGAGGAGCAAAGCTTTTTACAGCTGCTCTTGTTTTTATGACCCCCATATTCGTATATTTTCGCGGGCCATTGACCATAAATAAAATGCCGCATCAAAACATATGAAATAAAATATACAAGTACTTATGTCGTATAAGAAACGCGGCTGTCGGGTGGAACTTTTAACAATCCTATTTATTGAAAATCAATAGTCATTTAGGATTCAGAACTCTCAGAGCACAAGGGTTGTGATGTATAATAGTTCGTTGTTCCCCTCTTTTCAACGCACTTAGTGAACTTTCACCCTACATTATTTTGAAAACACATAAAACATCGTCGTTTGATAAACGTTGCGTAATTTACGACATTCTAAAAAAACACCCCCAAAAAAACAATTCATCGAAATATAAAACAAGTCGTTTGAAAACAAGCATATTTTCATTTCATGACTCACATGATCGTATATTTTTTATTGTGTTGTAAAATTATATTTGAATATCTTATACATATTTTATAATGATAAATATGACAGTAGATGACGAATGTATTTTGTAAAAATTTACTTATTAAAATTTCATAAAAAATGAATAGGTATCTGAAAGGTTTTAAATATTTACCATACTTAGTTAAGGTTTGTTTTAATTTTAATATCTTTGATTTATTTTAATTTACCTACTATTCAAGTTATTTAAATAAATTACAGATAAATCAAAGTTCATCTAGATCGAGACAATTAAAGTTTTTAAACATTATTCCCAATTCATGATAGAATGCATGAATATATTTTTATAATTTTATTAATATTGGCTTATCTAGTGCTATGTATTATTATAATCATCAGCACAACAATAATATTTAAAATTAAGGTTTCTTTTTGATTGAACATAATAAAATATTTCCTAATCAAATTGATAACTATATGCTTTATTCATCAGGTTTGTTAAACATGGATCATTAATCCTACCTAAATTATTTTACAGTACCTCACGATATCCTATAAAATGCCCAACATGGCTATGAACTTAGTGCCTTCAGGTGGCATGCTCATTGTGTAAATATTTCACCAATGTATTATTGATATTATGATATAGATGGTTGTATGTATTTGCTCATATATATTATGGGTTCTTTGTTCCTGCAAAAATACAATAATACGCGGCTGGTTAGCTTCACATCGCCGGGAAAATATTATCATAATAACTATTCCAAACAATCGCATATAAATAACACAAAATAACAATAGTCCTTCATTAAAAATAAATAGAAAATGCGCTGGGATCACAGAAATTCATTCGGTTAAACAGAAGCCTCCGTACCCAATATCTGCAATCTGTATTACATAAAAATCACTACCTGCATAATTAGCATTTGGAAAATAATCATCGGTAATATATTATGCTATTTAATACATATATTAATACTCGCATATAGTTGCGTTATAAAAAGTGGACTCGTTGGTTGCAAATGCAAAAACGATCGTAAAATGTGTCGTAAAAAAGTCGTTTCGTGGAAACGGCGCTTGAATTAGTCGAATGGTATGGCGAAACCCTTTTTAATCAGCGGTCTCTGTATCAAATTTTAAATTTACTACTGCACCACATAAATACTAAATAGCACCACGTAGGTACACATATTCACATAAATATAAAACCCGTTCATGAAGAACAAGGAGTGCCTTGAATTTTTTTGAATAAAAAAAAATCTATATTGAGTAGAAATTGTACGATCACTAAATCCACCCTGTAGATCTTGCAGGACTTTTGAAAATTAAACCACACACACAATAAATAGTCAAAGCTCTATTTTTTTAACGACCGTCAATTAAGTAGGTTTAACATCGAATCAAAATATTAGTAATATACAAATGTTTTATTCAGATTATATGGGTCCAATAAATACAATGCTTCTAATACTGTGCAAAATAATTGGGGAATCGAGTTTTTAGATATTTTTTTAACAGCATTAAAAATATGACTGCCTTTTGCATATTGATGGGTCGTCCGAACTAATAATTTTAGTAGCTACTACGAATTGGAATCTGAAAATAATAATTAACATCTCAACCTAATTTAGTCTAACAAAATGTTATATTATTTCATTTTACATAGTTATTTAATCCTCACACGGTTTTTTAGATTGCTAATTTATTTAGAATAAAGATCCTGAAATATCAGTAATTCAATTAATATATTCTTAATAACTCAGTGTAAGGAAATTATATTGTATACTCTAAGCATAATAACTAATTATATTTTCATATATATTGCTTTTGTAGAGCAATAAGGGATACCGCTAAAATAGTAGGATTAGTCATAAACGTAGATAAAAGTCAGTATATGCATGTGACATCCAACTCGGAATTGGTAGCACATCGTAGCCTGAACATAGATAATGACCACTTTCAGCAGGTTGACTCTTTTGTATATTTGGGAGCAGTGGTCACTAAGGAGGCTGGAAATAACCAGGATAAACTCTCGCCTGCAAAGTGCTAATAGGGCGTATTTCGGTACGTTGCTCAGATCAAGATATCTAAGTAGAAGTACCAAGGTAGAATTATACAAGATGCTAATTAGGCCAGTACTAACCTACGGTGTAGGTTTTACCAAAACTGAAGAGGATAGGCTACTTAGGTTCGAGCGAAAGATTCTTAGGAGGATCTTGGGTCCTGTTCAGGAGGCACCGGGACTATTTAGAATTAGACGGAACGATGAGATTTACTCATTATATAAGAGCGTGAACGTAGTGCAGTTATTAGGGCTTTAACATTAGGTTGGGTTAAAGAGCAGGAGGGATAGTATCGGAAATACTATCCAGCAAGCCTGTGGGTAAGAGAAGGCAGGGTAGACCTAGGCTAAGGTGGGCGGACGAGTTCTATAAGGGAGTTAGGAGTTTAGGAATTAATAACTGGAGGAGCGCGGCCTCCAATAGAAATAAGTGGAAGATGCTGGTGCGGGAGCCTTGGTTCATCACTGAACTGGAGTGCTTATGATGATGATGATGATATATTGCTTTTGATATAATACTAAATAGGTAATAAAAAGGTGTCGTTTCAATCATGATTCAATTCTGTATATTGGGTTATTTTTAAATAAAATTATCAATAGTATATTTTTTTAATTTAAGATATTATTTTTCTCTTTGTATTGTATCTAATTAAATACCAGCGAATAGCTCAGGGGATAAGAAGGGTGATTATAAATACTGTAGTCTTGCGTTAAAATCCCACTCAAGTCAAGAATTTTTAAATTGATTTGAACGGTTATTAAGAATAATATTAATAAAATCCCGATCGATCTTGTTGGTCCAGGGTTACTCTGATTTCCTGGATTTTAAGGTGTGTTACTATTAAAATAGTTAAGATTACCGACAGACAATTAACACGTTGTTGTTTATAAAAACCCTCTCAAAAATACCGTTTCTAAAATAAAAGCTGCGTAGAGGTGCTAAATAAATAGATATATTTTAATATTAAAATATCCAAAAACCACTTATTTACATACTTTTAAAAGTTGGTATCAATTATATTTTTTTCCATAATACGCATCATTGCAATGTTATATATTATTTCGGATTGTTTCGGCTCTTTGTATAATTTTGGATCTCTTTAAAATCCATTCATACTTAACTGTGGATGGTAAGAATAATGATGATATTTGAACACGTGGCTATGATTGTTGTGGTTGGTTATTGATTAGTTAGTAAAGCAGAGAGTGTCTATTCTGGGCGTAGCTTATCTGAGGCCGTTATCATAGGCCGGTGCGCACAGGTGAAGTACAGGTGTGCAGTACAGCCTGTTATAACGGCCTCCGTATAACGAACGCCGTTAGAGTGCACTTGTCGTTACCGTAGTCCGCTTAGCCAATGGCAGCGCTTCACCACGCCTCCTTCTCTCGCCATTGGCTGGCGTCTACTCGGCCTTGCCCACTCGTGCCTGCCTTGCCACACTTTTTTTACTACGGTTAAAACACCTTATAATCGTTCACATATTTTAAACAATCGAATAAACATAAAAAGTATAGCTAACGACTTCCTTTCTTTTCACAATTCAATATAAATCATAATACATATAATATAACTAGAAGGCTCCGGGTCACATTTTTACCATGAAAAAATATGCACCCATGGGATGAAATTTACAGAACCATAGATATCGCATTGCATATAAATATTGTTGCACTCTTCTCTCCTATTCGAGAGAATACAGAAACTACTGTTTGGCTATGGCTTACCATAGTAAGTATTTTTTTTAAAGCTAACTTTTTCTAGCCCAAGCTATATTAATTTTTGATGGAATATTAAACGGTAGAAAAATGATTCATTACTTTTTACTAAATTCGAGAATCCTTTATACATATGAATATCTACTGACACTATATAAACATTAGATATCGCATTGCATATAAATAATTCGTGTAATTTTGTTTATTCCGTGTATTGTAGTGTCTCCCTCTCTCAATACATTTCTAGTGGCCCCTCAGAGTGGCTATGACAATACTTTGGCGAATAAAACCCAATAATATTTGAAACATCTTGAAGAAGTAGTCTTTGGTCAAAACTGAGCCCAAATGTATTTGAGTGTGTGTTTGAGTCCATATGACATGTAGTAACAATGCATTTACCCATTTTACTGTGAAATATAACTGAAGATATGAAGAGAGATGTTTACAGTATAATGTTTTCCAGGTAACTTATGTTTTTGGCTACTTGTTCCACTTGAACTAAACACGTATTTAGCCACACATGCGATATCTTATGTTTATATGTATGTATGTAAAAAACATAATTACATATTGGATAGGTTCTATTTCTTAAAATTAATTTTAATTTACACATAGTTAATCATGTGAAAAAATTGCCTCTCAATCGAATAAATAAATATGTCTAAAAAAATTTTCAACGTTCAAGCGTTTATATCGTCGGGTTAGTATATACTTATATATGATTATTTCATTTTGCTAAAAACTGGATATGAAAGTTCTTAATTTTGTATTTATTATAATATATTATCTAACGATGTATTATGTTATACCTACTCTTTGTTGGTAGATACTTTTTGAGTGTAAAATAGTTTTTAAACCTATGAATGTATAAGCTATGTTTCTGTCATTAATTAATGCAATTTAAATTAAATCAATATTGACTGTCCCAATATAATATCTACCACATCGGGTTTATCATATTTAACTTTGATTGCAATTTAGGTATTGAATTCGATGAGTTACCTACGTTTAGACGAGGCAAGTTTAGTTAACTTATAAAACGGATCAATACTATAGTTATAATTGTCAAATTGAGATCATTTAATGTTTGAAGGACTATATATCATATACTCACAATGCTGAAAAACTATAATTGTTATAATTGTGATATCAAAAATATATTTTTACTTTACCCAACTATGTAGAGAAATGAAAATATACTATATACCTATTCTTATCTGGCTACATTTATTTCACTCCGTCACAAGTTTTGTTTAACCACAGATTAATAGTTAAAAGCTCTATGGAGACAGAACTGAATTCGATGTAGCAATAAAAAAAAAGTATCGCTGCGTCAGCAGTCGATAAATCACAAATATATTTTTTTAATTTAACAAAAGACTTTTTCACAATAACTCATGCATTGTATTTCTTTTTCTTGCAGCTATGATGGAGTGTTGTAACATCCTATTAGAAAAGTTTCAGTATACATTTGAAATGATGCCACTGATTTACGCAATCCTGAAAGCAGTAAATATCGATTTAGATGAAGCTTCAAGGCGGATAGATGAAGGTAGGCTTCGAATTGTTATTGCGTTGTTAATATAAATAAATGTTGCGAACATTTCGTTGTCTTTGAGATGACATTCTATAATCAATATATCAGAATGTCTTCTAAAAGAGTCATAAATTTCATCGAACATATCTTGCCGTTATCGCCGAAGTATTTTTTTTAATACTATAGATGAAAATAATTATTTTATGGTAAATTTAATTTCTTCGGCGTCATGCGTCAAGAAGGTCGGCGCAAGCGTTCAACCTTTTTATGTTAAAAGTAGATTACTCTTTTGGTAAACACACCCCTTTGGTATATTTGTATCATATTTTTGCGATTGTATGCGAATAGAGCGCATTTTTATTTTATTGTCCACAGGAAAGTGGGTGATCAACGAGTATGCCCGTGAGAATGGACTCAACATGTTTGATGGATTCGCCCTGCGCAACTCTACTAGACAGTACGGACTCAGACCACCATAATGCATAATATTTATATTCATTATAATATAATCATTCGTTATTTATTATTATTAATTTATTAATATAGTCGCCAAATATTTATATTCACTGCCAACACGCTCGACGACCAAGATAAAAACGACTCGAGACTCGCTCGAGATCGTTCTCATTTCGGTCGCTCTTCACGCTTGCACCTCCTTTTTATGTATTTTTGCACATTTTTTTATTTTTAATTTTACACACTCTTCTAAATGAGTTACAAGCTTTTCACATTTAAAAATCTTATTTACATTCAATATTTCCAAAAGATGACAAACGAATGTTATACTGGGCGCGCACGGTAATGTCGTATATTTCAAACCATAAAAAACTATTATAATTTTTTTTAAATAGCACCCGGTATAATACGTGTGTCTCTTATTTATTTATATTTTATACTTATATACAAGTAACACATATATATTTTATTTAATACACCATTTCGATCTTCACATTCGACTAATTTAGACTTGTATTTTGATTGGTCTGGTTTTTATTTTTGAATTTATTTAATTGTTTTTTTTTTAATAACTTAATCTTCATTTATAATTTGCACATGAGAGCACATGAAATTGTTGCATATTTGTATTTGTTTTGTAGATTTTCGAAAACCTTTTTTAAGTTACTGGTTTCTTTGGTATTTTGACATCCTTCGTGCAGTGATGATCCTGATTAAGTAAAAACCTCAGGTGAAAGGAATATTAATTACTATTTTATATGTTGGGGGAAATGCATCCTTGTATATGTACAATATTTTTAAATATATAATATGTAGAATAATATGTATGTATTATACCTAGATGGTGATGGATAAGAAAATCTTGGTTTCCCAACTATTCACTAAATTATCATAAAATTCACACAACTTTCATCATTACTTATAATCTTGCTTACGGTTTATTTAATGCATGAAATATATTTATTATATATTCAAAAGTTAAGTCGTTCTTTTTTTTAAATTTATTTACGAGATCTTTGGCTTATGAAATGCGTTTTGTTTCGTTGTGGCTTTTGCTTAGAGTGTAAGATTTCAATCGAGACCGACGCTTACAATGGATGTTTTATTTCAGTATTTAGTGTAGATTACATTTCAATTTAATAATTTTCATCAAGCCAAAACTTATCTAACTGTCATTATAAAAAATAATACTTACAATTAGTAGTATTGTCGTGTAGACTTGCATCAAAATAATAACACTATTTTAGTGATATGAATAAGTTTAATGGAAGCAGAGTGGACATAACACTCACATGAAAATTTGTATTTTGTTTTGTTTAATCATTCTTTTATTTTCTAGTTCAGACGTAACATCGGGCATTAAAAAATTTGAGGTACGATCAATTATCAAATATTTGTAGTCATTTCGGAAGGTGTTTCAACTTATACCTTAGTGACTAAATAATTATTATAAATAAAATATGTTGAACACCTTCCAAAATGACTGATTTGAATAAATATTTAAGTTGATTCCCTGTAGAATTTTAAGTGTTTTTTCGGTGTTTACTTAATTGGGAGTGGATATACATATATTTAATTTGACCCATTAACGGGTGTAGATCAGATAATGTTCTTTTTATTATTATTTTATCCATATGTATACTTGATGAAATACTAAAGTTTGCATTAAATATTATTTCTTGTTTGCCGTACCAATAGATTGAGAATCAACGGGGCTTATTAAGGGAGCCGTAGTGACAATTTAATACCATAACAAATTTTAACGGTGAGGATAAAATATTTTATTTCTATTTGTACACTGTAATTTCGTAAGAAATGTATAATTTCTTAATAATTTAACAGTAATTTCTACTTGATACTGTGTTTTTATATTATAAAAACTCGCTGATGATGTTTTTTTGTTTATTTGATTGTCAGGTTTCAACCGAAACAAGAAAACTCTTAAGTTAATTTTTGCCTGTACAAAATTTAAATAGCGATACGATTACACAGACAGATTGCGAGTGAACCTATCAAACTCAAAAACATTTTTTTTTTAATTTCAGTGTTTGATAAGTAAAAAACGCTTAGTTTAAAACGAGTTGTTGTGTGCGCCAACATCTAATGGTGCAATGAACTTTACCCAACGAGCAACAAATTCAGTATTAAATAAACAAATTAATAAAATAATTATACATGTATATATACGAAATGGCATGTTACATAATAATAAATAAAATCGACGATGATTAAAATAATAGTGACTATGACTAAACAGTGAGTGTGAGTGGGTTTAATAAAAGTGAAATGAAAAAAGACAACAAAGAGCAACGACACCCTGACAACTTATTGTTATTTTATTTATTGATATTTATTTGAAGAAAGAAGCTTGAAAACACACAGAGTTATATATACATATGGCTTGTGATCAATAATTTTGCTATCATCCAAAAGTGAATGCGTTTTATCATTTTGAATACATAATATGCGATGCGATTTTTGTGAACCTGTTGTGCATGTGTGACGGATTATCATCACAAAATCTATGGAAAATAACAACGCTACCTCTATGTTTGTGTACCAGGTGAACAGCCCTCATTCATATCAGTCAATGGTAAGTTCTTGTGAAGATTTATATTTATAACTAATCATTAAACATTTTTTTATTTGAGCGTTCGCGTTTATTCTAACTTTAATTAACTTTATTATAGATTAAATAATTGTTAGTGATGTGTTTAATATTATGTATATTCCAAAGATCCTTCTTTCTCATCGACCTCTTCTTAAGGGTTATCTGAAAAGATTGCGTCATTAAAAGTTCCTCATATAAACGTCAACAATTACTTATATGGAACAAACAGTGCTCAACACATTAACAATCATTACACGATTATCACGCCTTTGCAAATATAATATTTAAAGTTAGTCAACATTGATATTTCTCACTGCATAAATTCATATAATAATAAAATTTATTTTAAAATATTCACTCACTTAATGAATATTGATACATCGATTGATGATAGTTAATATTCAGTCCTTTGGGTGGATACGTGGAAATGGTATAGTTTATAGCCTTGCTCAAAACAAATCCACACGATACAACGTCCGATTACTTTATACACAGTTTTATAATGTGCAATTAGAGACTGTAAAAATGAAAAGTGCAGGATCGTAGTATGTTGGTCCCCTAATGATGGTCGACCTGTGGGTAGTAAGTAGTAAAATGTGTTTTGGTTGTGTTTTATGTTTTATTATTGTATGGCCGAGGCTGAAATTGGCTTCCCAACAATACACGAATGCATGCATGCATTTTTATCGACTTTTGAATATTCATCATTTTGGTTTATAAACCCATTAAAATGCTCAAAAAGCCGTATTAGAATTTCTCAACTGAAATGACCAACCTAACCAAATCAACATACAAGTTATTTTTTAAACTTCTTGATATTATTAAAGTGAAAAGCTTGAACACAAATAACAGTTTACATGTTCGTTGCTATAAGAATCGTCCGGTACTCCGTAATTTTCGATCGGATAAAAACGAAATTCCCGTCAATTATTGCTGGCGTTTGTATCCCATAACTCATTTTTGCTTCATACTCAACATAACTTCTCATAGCATGGATATTGTGTGTACATTTTATTATAATTAAGTATATCAAAAGTGGATGATGATAAGGTCCAAGTAACTTCTGAAACATTTTTAACTAACGAACCCTTTTAACACAAGCTTACTTTAATATGAAGGTTCGGTGTTAGAATCGCCACTTAACGAGCAAAAAACATACAGAATGTGGACTTCTGACACATCAAATCCGTTGTCCTGACAACATTATTCAATCATTTATATTTTGCCAGACTTCAACTCATCCTGATTCCAGCTTTGATGAGAATTTTTCATTTTATATATAATATATGTCATCGACTGGACCGCTTTGCGATACTTGCATATACCCAGGAAATCAGAGTAAACCTGGGACGATCACGATACGGAATGTATTAATAGTGCCTTCGATCTTTTAGAAAAGCCTTTATTCCCCTGAGCTATTAGGCTGGTAATTTTCTCCAATCTCTAGGCAAACATCATTATTTTACTTTAGTAAATATAAATATCAAATATTTTTTATAGTATTATTTTATTTTTATTTATTGGGTATAAAACTTAACTAAAATAATGATTGAGCTTTTTTTATATTTATGTATTCCATATTTGTTAGTCTGTACCAGACGGACTCCCAATGTAATGATAAAAAATGTGACGTTCGATCAAAGGATTAAATTAATCGTCAGTTAGTTGGTCATATGTATATACATATATCATTGATTTATTAGTTAATCCCTTCAGACCTGAATTATTATTTATGGAGGAAAACATATTTTGTTACAATTTATTGGTCATTTTCCCAATTTTCCTGCATGTGCACAATTATGTACAACACGTCTCAAACGTCATCGAACACAAATCATACTATATTTTTAAATGTGCCATCATTTTTAACTATTATTTTTGTAGTATGCAACGAAACAGTATCTTTCTCTTTTTATTCATATATGTACATTACATTTATCATAATAAAAGTGAGGTTTTACTACTATTATTTTTGCATATCTTCCCTTCTTTTTTACTGTCCATGATCTTCCTGAAAATGTGATCTACTCTGTAGCGTACTTCAGGAATTGGTTTGACTTTTATTGATTCGCATTTTGGTTTTTTTCTTTAGGTTGTTCAAGGAAAATAGTGTCACTTGGACATCCAGGATTTTTTCGTAAAATCACTTTGTTCGCTTTGACCAACGCTTCTTCCAATCTCATGCGAAAATTGAATAAACTTAATTGGTCTTTCTTTGCTATTTTTAGTTTTGAACAATCTTTCATGTACTCGAACTGTTAACAAAAGGATAAAAAAACTTGCGAATTGTTTATTTTTTAGACCTAATATAAATTCTATACAGCGACACCAGTTTTATGATTTCGGGTCTCTCAAAATTTACATATTTCTTTTCAATCTTGTCCGACCTTCGCACTTCATCACAACACAATGTAAAATATCACGTTCGATCAAAGGATTAAATTAAACATCAGTTAGTTCATCATTTATATCATTGATGTATTAGTTAAGTGTAAGGTGTTGAAGGCAATCCAATATCGCCTATAGGTATTCAAACAGTCGGATCGTTATAGGAGGTATCACGATATAATGATTATAATCACTTGTTTATAGTGTGTAATATTGTTAGTAACCTTTTGTGCAGTGTCGCCTGGAGGCTGAACCAACTCATTTGGTTACTCGGCAGCCACTACACTGAGTTATGATCTGACCACACGCTTACCATATTGCTCAACCACATCACTTATCCTACAAATCAGAATAACCTTCTCCATATTTAATTTAATCATATTCACGACGAGAAGCGAATTTCAGACAACGAAAAAACTATGATATAAATTAAGTAAAAATTTATTATTTAACTAATTGAGTCCCTTACTTCCAAAAACTCACCATTTCCAATGAATGCATGTGTGCAACCTCATTATTTTTACATTGAGACTGATTTTCGAAATATTTTTAGTAATAGGTATTTAGTCTTTAAACTAGACAATATGAGTTTTGAAAATGGGTGACTTAATTATTTTTTTAAGTAAGTGATTTATTCACTTACAACATACAATTGCTATTATTAATCTATGATATGATATCTTCCCATAGTCAAAAAATAAAAAATCATTGCGAATCGCACGAATTGTTTTTTTAAATCAGTAATCTTTTTGTTTATATTTTTTTAATATAATACAACATAATGTGCTCTTTATTTCCTTTAGCAGTTGGCCCGTTCAGCTGCGAAACTCGGGGCTAACTCCATACAATTCAAATATTATACTCTTCCTTTGCATCCACTCTGGCTTTTATTTTTGATAGATGTCTTTTTATTATTCAAAACAGTTATAAACCATAAATTTCTTATTTTCGATGTCATTTAAATATTTCCTCGCTCTTTCTTTCTATATGACTAAATTATTCATATATATATGGATAGATTTTATATATATATATATATATATATATATATATATATATTTATTTATTTATTCTTGATATCAAGGTCTGTTGAGGACCTTTCTATTAGCAAATACTTATTTTACATTTTTTCCAAAAACTCAAATCATAAATCAGTATGTGTAGGGTTCAATTTAAATGTAACATTTCTAAAAGTACACGTAAATAAATATATTTTTATTTTAAGTTCGATTACGAAGAAATGTTCGGCTTGGCAAAATTAAATACTTACAGGAATACACGGCACAAAAAAGCGAAGTTCCAAAACGAGTATTAAGTTGAAACTATGTATGGAAGAACGAGCAATCGAGATTCCAGTTGGAATGACTGATTAATTGACTACAGAAAGAATTGCATCTCTTGACAAACTGTCTCCATGGGTTGCATTTTACCACATGCAATATGATTTATGCAACATTGCGCATGGGATGTTTGTGAACAGAAGCAAGAACATATTAAGTATAATGGTACAGAGTATTCACAAATGAAGCCAGTTAGATGATGATGTCTAGACAAGTTATCTTGGTGGACGACCGAGTGATATAAATCATGTACTGTAACATCTATTATTCTCTCTTACTCTTCCTACACGACAATCCTTGTACACTTCTTCTTGTTGTTGATTATAATTAGGCTAAGCCTGCCATGTCTTTGGAGATTCTCGAAACATTATTTGCATATGTAAAATCTCTAATGATATTAAAATATTCTGGCAATGTTGCATCTGTTCATTATCGACCCAGTTTGAGTATCTTAATATAGTACAAATATTTAGTAAACCCATGTATACACAACTGGCTTATAATGTCAAAGAAAATACTTCATATAAATAAAATTATCATCGCATAAGGCCGGTTTTTCAAGTAATCATAATGAGTGGACAGTGATTGATTTTTTTATTAATAATTTTCAATGATCAGTCTCCGATTTTAAGGCGTGGGAAGTCACCGTAGTATATCGTAGTAACTATGACGTAGTACATACATAATATAAATGTATGCTCATTATTCAATAGCGACTCCTCACGTTTCAAACAGTGACAATTCATTATTAACCCGGTAATATAATGGCGTATTTAAATTGTATATCTAAATTGGGGCCTCACTACATTAATATCAAATACCACCAGCAACAGCGTAATGGCTCAGGACGCGTGGCTACAAATACTTTTCAAATCCCGCTTAAGTCAAGAATTTTTAAATTGATTTAATCGGTTATTACGACTGGGAAACCGGGAATAATATAAATAAAATCCCGATCGATCGTCTTGATCCAGGTTTACTCTGATTTCCTGGATTGTAAGGTAAATACTGAGGCGATTATAAAGTCAGTGACCTGTGTAACTAGTAATAGTTAAGATCACCGACAGACAATTAATACGTTGTTGTGTCTAAAAAACTCTCTCAAAAAACTCCATCAGAGATGTAGGTTCTCTAGTATTCCAGACGACTGTTTTCTCTTAATAATAATAAAAAAAAATAAAGAAAATAGTTTCGCTTAACAAAATTTAATCATCAAAATAGTATTTTTAACATGAAAAATCTTGAGGTATATAAATCCATTACAATCCTCAAATTTTATAGTCGCAACATTTAAACCATTTAATAACGAAATAATCATCTAATTGGGTATTTTACAACAAACTGATTTTCTTCCATAATCTATGGGAATATTAGGGCATCAAGTGTATTATTACCGATCGTGATTTTCTATATTTTACTTTGTATTGAATATTATATCAATTCATAAAACTTAATGAATAGGCCTTTGTAAAATTATAATAATTTTTGTAACCTGTATAAACAGCATACTGAAATTAGTCCTAAAGTTACATTATATTCCTACTTGTAAGATTGGGTATCACCTAATTTGACCTACAGGAGTAAAATTTTTCCCTACTTTCATATACATGATAACTGTTTAATACGTAACTCATTTTTACATACCTATAGTTGAAATCTTGACCAAAAAAAGACTAAAGAGTGTAATGTAACTCACGACTTTAGTAAAGTGGTCATTATTTGCAGGTTCGTACGCATAGGCACGCCCGTAGAATTTAAAATGAGTGATACTCGATTGTTGTAAATTACCCGTGAATATTGCACAACACTATAATAAAACTTTGTCCGGTCGTTAAAATGGCCTCTGCTGAGGTCGAAGCCTTCCAGAGGTTTCAATTTCCCATAGTGTGCCTGCTTTTACAGCGAGCCATTATTTGCTTATTTATTGCGGAATTGAGAAGACGATTTCAACTTTATCGCATTTATTCAAATATCCTCTTATAAATCAATGTCGGAATATTCATAATCCATCATCCTTTAAAGCTTTCTATACTGTTAACTGTCTTTTAAGCTGATTGCAAAAATACATAACATTTTTATAGTGCTATTCTTCAACACGGATTATAATAATAATTATTAAAGCTTAGTTTCAATTTTAAATATCTCTTTTAATAATTTCATTTATAAACAGTTAAGGTGACCAACTAAAAGAAATATTTAGACATTACTTACCTGTATCATGTCATCCTTTTTTCATAAATTTCGTACACGCAAATTATCCCTTTTGGCGAATTTGTAATATTTTTTGTTTTTAAATCTCCTCTTCCTAATTTTTCGTTCCCTTCCGTCTTGTTTACATACACATTTAATTTAAAAATCTCAGGATAAGAATACGCTAATTCACTAATTCTAGGAGGTTTATTTGGATCGCCCAATAAGCCATTGTTTATCAGAATACAAATGTTAAATCGCCTTACATTATCAAATAACTCCTTCAAACCTGTATCAAAGTTTTCATAATAAACGATTTTTCTTGACTTTTGTGATGATATTTTAATATAATTGTCAATTGCACCCTATAACCGATCTTACAAACGACACGTCCATCGTTCAGACGTGCTGTCATTTCACCAATCAACACAGCGTAACGTGACAACTCAAAGGCAATGCCATAAAAAAATAAGTTGTTTCGTAGCACCAGGATGATTTATGTTCACACAGGAGTAAATATAATAAAGGTACAAGTCGATAATACCGCAAATAGTACAACGCCGCCGGTGGCAGGGCTGCGCTTTGAATCGTGACCTGGTCTCGTTCCTCTTTTAGGAACCGGCCGATAAATCTCTCAATCGATCGATTGTCTCACCGCAAAAGCAAATAAAAACAGAACACCCTTTCGCGAATAGATTATTCCTATTGGTTTGAATTGGATTGGCTAGACGGTACTTGTGATAATTTTGCACTGAGCATCGTTCCACTCGAACAGCCCGGACCGGACGTTGGAAAGCACCAAATGATCACACCACTATTTATACCTTACTCTAACTATAATATTATATAGTCAATTTACAATAAAAATATTTAAAAAAAAATAAACACTACACCCTTTCATACCAACAAGACTCACATATAAACGACTGTGTGGTTAAAGTACGAAATATTTAAAATTTAATCATAAAATCAGCCGGTATAAAAATAGGTGTACCTATTACATTAATTATTTCATTCGTAAACGTCCTCCTTTCGACTTTAATTATTTTTTTGAAACCTAAACTTCTTATACTATTTTATATGCACATCACCTATTACATTTTATTAATTTGTAAAATCTACAAATAATTAACCCGAGTTATAATAGCACAGAAGATAAAATCCTTGACTACATCGTAGCCATCGACTTGAATTGACAAAATAAAGTTATCCAGTATTATGATTTTATTCAGGAATAATATTAACAGAATCACATAAATCCTGTGTTTTCTGGATTTATGTTTATTTATGTGCTGATTCCCTATATTATAAGATGGATATTGAGACGACTATTACAGTTGAAAATCAACCAAAATAACAACGTCCAGTAAAAAAACCTTTAAACACATATCATATAAATGTAAATTTAACGAATATATAAGCTATCTATTAATAAAAAAAGTCAGAAGAAAAACTACCTAACCCAACCATAATTTACATACTGTGGCTTAGTTTTTCGCTCTTTGTTTATTCCTATCGAATTACCCTCTGATTTATGCCCAGAGTCAGGAATTGAGTTATTCTCTGTGACATAAAGTATCGAAGACATTTAGTCACGACTTGTTTGAGACAGGTACCATTGGATCATACTATACAATAATAAAGTTTACTCGATCGACTGTGAGAAAGTCTGTCTATAGACATTGGCCAGTAGCCACATTATGTTATTTTCTTAATTGTACACGACTTTACATTCTATTATCATAATAAATATTTATAATTCTCGTTCAGGATGAAATTGTAGGTATCTAACAATTACTCTTTAAACTCATAATCTAAAAAATTCTATAGCGTCTCAATGATTATCGCCAGGAGCATTCCGAATAACTAAACATTTATTTTAGCATTTAAACATCGCTTATTATTATAAAATTTTAGGTTTTTTTGTCATATCAGAATAACATAAGAGTGATTCAAATATCTGTTTGGCTTTGGATTTACTGTTCAAGTAGAAATTTTGTACTTTAGATTACGTCGAAAACCTTGTTCGTAATTCATAGTGTATGGAATCTTTTATGCGATTGGAATGAAAAACAAGATTTATATCACCATTAAGAGAGTAAAACTTTCGTTATAAATTCAATCCGACCTTTTGGAAAACACTGGGCCATTTGCCAATTTATATTGTGCACTGAGTATAATCAATACTGCGTGTGTTTTTCCACACTTGTAATGTAATTCACATTGAATAGTTTGCAAGTACGTCGTAATGTGTCTTGTATTTAATTATAACATTATACGTAATAGTTATTGAAGTGTGCTGGTACGCGTTGCATAATTATAACTATCTGCTCACCATACAATGCCTAGTATTTATTCAATCATAGCTACATATACAATATTTTAAAATATACAATCAAGGCTGCACTTACTTATGTATGGAGTATTCATGCATTCATTGTCTGGTCCAGTTGTTGCAGACATTAGAATGTCATCAGAAACGGAACCACTTAACTTTGACCCTGTTGCAATGTATTAACCATGGGTTACCAACCGTACTACTCGATATTACTATAATAAAAAAAAATATTCCATACTTTTTTTAGGTCAAAATTGTCAGTAAAGACAGTATACGCTGAATAAATTGCTAGTTTATGAGATGTTTAATTTAATTAATGAATGAAGAACTTGTTAATTGATACCTGCTTAAACCCGTAATGGTATCGAACCATACATGAGATACTAGTTTGTTGGTTCAACTTTTTTACTGTCACTTTCACAACGTAATATGAGTACACATTGTAACGGTGTTATGTGATGTTTTAGCGTAACTTAATGTTTAACCACAACATAGGTTCTTAACACGATTTTCCCCGAGGGCAATCGAAACCACTTATAGTAATAACATTATAACTATTACTATAATTAATACCAGCATTTTAAAATACTCTTTTCCCGGGCTGACATTATAATTAGACCTGTGTTTATAATAAATAGGTAATAAAGTTACAAAGTACTGAGAGGATGTATGCGTATGGCATTGACCATGTCGCCGAGTTACGTAGCCTCGTAGCTAATGAAATATTGATCGGTTTATTTTTAGTTTGACACACTTGAACCTTTCATAATATTAAAAAAAATAGCATAAAAAATCCTCCCATATAATGAAAAGGCTACCTTCATAAAAACGACATTTTTTTTTAAATTGCAATACCGCATAAATCGTCTTCTGTTATAGAACAATACAATTTTTTGTGATTTTATAATCATAACCTGGTAATTTTAGATTTAGATTTAATACGTCCACAGACACGTTTTTTAATAACTTAATTTGAATACTTGATACTTTCATGATTTTCAATTTAATTATATATTTATTTAATACCTTTGTGTAAATATTTATACTCGTTTTTATAAAATGATTCAAGGAGATCTAGCAACCATATAAAATTATTAAATATTACTAGAACGGATGATAAAATTGCAATTATGTTATAAAAAGACCTTGTCTAAGTGTTTTGAGGTATTCGAGCTCTGCAACGATTTCCTTTATAATATTCTACTCTCTGACATTTACACAAAACATTATATGATACACATCTACACTTATCATACTTCAATTAATATTAATATTGTTCAGTTAATAACCGAAAATTGAAATAGAATAATACATTTTACCGAATAATAAAGAAATACGTGTAATAAAATAAAAATCTGTTTTTTCCTCTCTTGGTCGAGGTTTGGTTATACCTACTCGTAATAGACATGACACCTTCTTTCGTAGCTACGCTTTGATCCATCCTTAAAATAATTATCCTACACATAAGTCACTCAGTTGCTACGCTATAAATACAAATACTGTTTCATGATAATATGACACCCACAAATGCCACCTCTTAAAATATGGACTGTTTGATTTAGTTTCGCCGTATTGTTTCCGGACATCTTAAAACACAGAAGATAGAAAACCTTACACGTGTTTTCGCAACAAATACAATCTAGCAATGTCACTAACACAATCACACCTTGAAACTTGCACGTATACTGACTCATGTGTGTGTGTATTGTAATGCCGAGCGCACACTGTGCATTTGTTGAACCAATAAGGTCACGGTCAAGGCGACGATGGCCTCATACTATATTAAAACTACGGCATATCTCATACATTTTTGCATTTTTAAATTTCAATTATTAGTATTTCTTTGCTTTAGATTCACTTGTTCATTATACTTACCACGTTCAATCATAAATAAAGCTACTGGTGCATATTATTTTTATTTTTAAATAAGCATTACCTTCACAAAGCTGAGCATTTTTATATAGGTACAATCATGTAGAATTTCCATCATTTCGACAAGGGATCCAAACAAGAAGTGAATAAGTTAAAATTTTAAGATTAACCTAGATTAATTATTTTGACTGAAACTTATACCTTAAATATTATATAAGATTATCTATGTTTTCAATTTTTCATTTAATACATCTGGCGTCTGACGTCTGAGTAGAATTCAACATAATATATTTAAAGTGATTTCCACAATGTATTTATGTATTTATTTATTAACGCCCCAAGAAGATTTTTAGAAATAACGACGTGTTAATTGTCTGTCGGTGATCTTAACTATTACTAGTTACACATACCGACAGAGCGGCTCTGCCCGACTTAATAATCACCTCAGTATTTACTATACAATCCTGGAAATCACAGTAAATTTGGATCAAGAAGATCGATCGGGATTTTATTAATATTATTCCCGATCTCTCAGTCGTAATAACCAATCAAATCAATTATAAAATTGTTGACTTGGGCAGGATTTGAACCCATGACCACAGTATTTGTTGCCACGCGTCTTAACCCCTGTTTCATTATTTTTTAATGTTTCTAGTATACTTTCGACTGCTAAAATATTGTCATCTTTAGAAACCTACGGTCATATTCAATATAATAGTATATTGAGAGTGTATGTGTGCGGCGCGTATACGAATAGAGCTGGAGTACAATAATTATACAAAATCGCCAGCTCTATTTGTACACGCATTAATATTATCAGCTTTAGCACGACTCACTAACACACTCTCATTACACAAATTTATTGAATTCGTCCGTTAGTCTCTCTTTTTTATGTTTAAAAAATCTTTAGTATGGCCATTTCACCATAAAACACGTCAATATATAATTTATTATTTGTATTGGCTATATACACTACTACTAAGATTATAAATAGATACTTGTTTCTTAAGTTATTACGATGAACGTGGGAAAACATTCGATTACAACTGAACATTCTTAAATGTATTGGAGGGTTTTCGACATGGCCAATGTAGTATTATTAGATTTATCATATGATCCAATGTACGAGCACAACTTATAATGTATATAAAACTATACATATTTGATTTGTTTTATTGTTAAATATAATACATTTAATATATTACAATTTCTTTATTAAATTTGAGTTTTACTTTGTTCATATAATACAAAACATCTTATGAATTACACTTGAGTGTACTGAATATATGAATCTTTTTACCTATAACTAACATGAGAATAATATTTTTATGTGACATTGGAGATACTTAATATTAAAAAGTATGGGAAAAAAATAAAAAAGCCATTTACAGATGTGAAGATTAATAAACATGAATAGAGTCTACATTAACAAAAACAATTACAAAGTATTATGCTTAAAACTAAATTACATATTGATTGGGTAACACCAAATTTGAATCGAGTGAATTATTTCAAAGTTATTAAATGTTCTAATGATACCAACTTTGGAAGTTCATAGGTAAAATGATCTTACGTTTCCTCGAATCATATTTGATTTACATTACTTATAATGGGGTTAGTCAGGAAGTTATTCATTTAAGTGTAATGTTTATTACTCAAATCTACGATATTTGCTTTGATCATTTTTTACTTGGGTCAAGATCTAAGGCCATCTTAAGGCACTTGTTTTGTATGAATTTTATCTATACAAAGAATCGGACTATGTCTGTTTATGAGGGGATAATACATTGAATGTTTCCTTAACTGTGAGCTTTAAATTATTTTATAATTACTTAAATTATGTGCGCGCATTTTAATTATTCGATTTAACATACAAAATATTGTACAACACTAATGTTGGTCCCAGATTACGTTTAACATGCGTTCTCATTGAAATTGTGAGTTGCGTGACCATAGAGCACTTTAAAAAAACAGTTAGGTGTTGAAGTAATGTGTTGACTTAGTAACCAGTGCAATTTCACTCACGTTTCTTCAGCGTAAACTACACTTTTAGACCGCACGGTGATGTTGTAATTGTACATACAAAAAGGTTTATTTTTTCAAGAGCCTTATCATATTTAAAAGACTATCGATATTAAATTTATCGTGCCGAAGAAACGTCACGCGACCTCGAACTCGCGTGCTCCGCTATGGTAATTCTACTACAATTAACATGACCGCTACCTTGACCATACTTACACCATTTTTTTTTTGCTGTGTAATAACACCTAAAAGAGCCGACTTTTATCGAAATAAGTTCTCATGCCAATATATCAACTCTACAAATCTTGTTATAGCTTGGATTAAGATTTGAAACCAAACACATATAAATGACAGTATGCCACATAGCTTCATACATTCCCGAATAATAACAAATAACTATTGTTTATTTATATTATAAACATGTACAAATCTATGTAAGAATTGTCTTTATAAGAATTTTCATAGTGTGAAAAAAATCATTCAAACAGCCAGTGATTAGACGTTTTGAATATAGTAGAGCCGTAATTATAGTACCAAACGAATTTGTGCTTAAATTATTAATAATTGTATAATTAATAATATATTATAATAATTTAAAAAAATACAACTTGAATTATACATTTTATAAATATTATTTTGAACTCAGATCATATGAAACGAAGTTTATATTAAGAAAATATTAATAATAGCAAGAAAAACTAGTAGTATATTTTTGGTAAATATTAATGAACAAACAGAATGAATCATTTTCTTAAAAACCAAAGACCTATTTCTCGAATCCTAGTCACCAATGTAAAAAGCATGAAATTACTTTTAGAATAAGAATATATTCTTGCTTATTTAAAAAAATATTTATGATAATGTTGGAACGAATAACAGCTTTAATTGATATAAACCATTAAAAAAATAAATAGCCATATATTTCGGTATGAACGATCGTTTGTGGTTTATTTAAATTTATTTCAAATTGTATTTTTACTTTTGCCGACCATTGGTCATACATATTTCAATTGTTTTTTATACATATAAACCTTTTCTCAATCTTAACTCTATCGTGGATACAATACATTCCATTTGCAATTTATGATATTTTTTGTATCGTTACAATTTCAACCTTAAAGTTATCTTCGAAACACGATTTTTTATTATATTACTAACCAATTTCTTTTTCGTCACTATTTTAAACGAATAAATTAGTCGGTATCGAAAATTATTTAAGAAAATTTCCGGTTATACAGCACCGGCTCGATAACAACTATACTTCCCTTCACCGCACAGTTAAAAAAGTGGTAATTGAATAAAAACGCGTCTTTGGAAGTGATTATTGCAAGTATAAATCAGATAATATGTGATTAACGAAGCGATAAAGATATCCTTTGCGACAGGTACGAGAGACTCGGCGTTGCTAAATTATACCTACTTTACGCTTGTCTTACTCACTTTGTTACACTTTTTGAACATACTTTTCAATGATGATTATATAATATGAGGAGAAAAAATGCATATTTCAAATGACAAAATATTATCCTTAATTCATATTTTTTTAAATATGATAATGTCTTAAATGGTGTGTCAAGAAGACATTTTGGCCGCTGCCGTATCGCAACTTTCGATAATATTGAGAGCTTTTAAAAGAGCCGCACTATCAAGAGTGTCAAGATCTTAAGCTTGGCTACCTCATTTATTTAATAAGTCATTTTAAATATACGGTCAATATCCTTTCATATCTTCAAATAAAATGCTTGCTTATTTATTTATTATTATACCACCCAAGGCGCTTTTCGAGAATGTTTTTACAATTTTTTGTTTTTAGACACGAAAACGTGTAAATTCATTATCTAATTGTTACTAGTTAGCCGCCGATATCGTCTCAGTATTTACCTTACAATCCATGAAATCTATAAATGAGTAAACCTGGATCAAGATAATCGATCTGGATTTTATTAATATTATAACTCCCAGTCATAATAACAGATTTATTTATTTTTTGACTTTAACCTATGACCACAGTATTGAAGCAACACAATTAATTATAATGTTATTCATGTAGGGTCATAAATTGTAAAAATTCATGAATATTTAATTACGTTAATTGTTTTAGCAATATCATTTTAAGTGAACCAATATACAACACGTTTTTAATTGAATCTAAAATATTTTTATCTCCATTATGTAATGCCAGTACGATTATAAAAAAATACTAAAACGGACCTAAGCATTTTTTTGCATAAAAAAATATTTTTTTATGACAGCTTGAAGTATTTGACAGTGAATATATTTTGTCATTAGAGAATAATATAAACAACTTTATGATGTCATCGTATTAGTTCAAGTTTAATTTCAACAAGGTATTGTTTTTCGTCAACAAGGTATTGTTGACTTTGCAAAATGTATAGTGCATTTTGGGTGAAATATCGCTGTACTGTACTTTATTTACAAATTCAAATCAAGCGGTCAATCACCTAATAAGTAAATACGCAAGATTTAAAATAATAATTAAAAATTGAAAAGTTAAACTAGCCGACTTGGACCATTAATGAAGGTGTGGTTGTGTTACATTTAATGTACGATTCTTTACATTTAATTATTTGAGTATCGATAAAAGACATGTTGTATAGCTAATCGATGAGGAGGCTTCCATTGTTATTATGAAGCAGGTGATGACGGTTTCCATTTAAATTAAATTTTGAAGGCGTCTGGTTGTAAAGCTCGTAATATGATGGTAATGTTTCATATAAAAGAGCGTGAAAGTTTTCATTTGAAGGCAGTTTTATTCGGGCGTCTGAGGAATAAACACGCGGCACGGTGTAGACTTTAGAGTGTAGCGCATCTCATTGCCTTTACGACAACTACGGTGTTTGTATAACTTTAGCCAAGTTATGACCGTTTTCACGGCCCCTTTCATTATTTCTCTCGTGACATGTTATGTTATAACACAGATAAAAAGTGACCATACTGCACCGAGATGCACACAAATATTATATTATAATGACTCTATTTGCATAACTTACTGCAACTTCATATTATACCTACGAGTAGGTACATCTCTTCGGACATCACTCAATTATTATCTTTATTTATAAAACATCATTAAATTATAATGAGCATGTTGACTATTTTTAACCCCGCAGTCTGAAATAAGTCTATTTAAAAATGGTAGAATTTACATGTGTGCATCGATTTATACTCGCTTTTAATAAATAAAATGATTCAAGGAAACCTAGTAACCGTATATTATAATATTATTTTGGATTGTTAGAACGTATGATAAAACTGCAGTTATTTTACATGCACACCTAGTCCAAGTGGGTGTAATGAAGTGCTTTGACGTATTAGAGCTCTGCAACGAATTTTTATATAATAGTTATTTTTAATCCTGTGATGCAGTCTGAGAAATTTCTATTTATAAATGGTAACATTTATTTTTGTGAGAATACTTCAAAAATGAGTTAGAATATAGATTTTTTTTAAATTAATTAATAATTAAATAATTTTTACCCCACCTGTGAGTGACATGTATATTTCAAATAATAGCCAAATGGTCATCATGGAATGTAAAATTAATTAAAAACACAGCAGATGTCCGAAAACTTTCAAAATAATTTTATTTCACACATATATTCTATATATGTTATCGGTTACATCAATATCATCAATTAAAACATTTGAAAAAGTACACATGTCGAGTAAAACAGCTAATGAAAATACACCTGGCTATACATTAATGTATCAAGATAATGCTGTTTTTTCGCCAAGGTTACATTACTTCGATTACCTAATATTATTTAACCTCCACACAAATAGTTTCATATTTAAACTAAATCTTGTATGTATAGTGTAGTAATTATATGATTGATATACAAATCTTATTTTTAACTCAAGAACATACGACCGTATTTAATATTCATAATAAATACAGAATTTTAAAATTGATGTGTTCAGTTATTACGACTGGGAGATCGTGAATAATATTAATAAAATTCCGATCGATCGTCTCGATCCAGGTTTACTCTCATTTCCTGGATTGTAAGGTAAATACTGAGCCGATTATTAAGTCGGGCAGAGCCGCTCTGTAGGTGACCGGTGTAACTAGTAATAGTTAAGCTCACCGACAGAAAATTAACACGTTGCTGTATATAAAAAACCCTCTAAAATAGATCCTTTCTAAAAATAAAAGCTCCTCGGAGTGTAAATAAATAAATAAAATAATAGTGTTATAAGAATCTATTCCTATATGCACCAATCTAGCACGACTCACCAACGCGTGTTGATGTTCAATGGGTAGCTTGAATTATAGATAAGATAAGCATTTAACCAGCGTAATATGGGATAAGACACGTGACTTAGAAAATCGCGATCGATTATATTGAATCAATTTTACCCTGACTTCCTGGATCGTAAGGCTAATACTAAGTCGATTAAGCTAATACTAATATTATTAATTCGGGCAAAGCCGCTCTGTTGAGATGACCTGTGTAACTAGTAATAGTTAAGATCACCGACAGATAATTAACACGTTGTTGTGCCTAAAAAAGATCCATCAGAGATGTAGGTTCTCTGGTATTCCAGACGACTACAGTTTTCTCTTAATAATAATAGAAAAAAAATTAAAACCATTTCAAAAAATCTCCCTTAATCCCTTGAGATCGGTGATAAGATGTGATGAAGCCTTTACACAGTGTATTAAATTTGGCCACATTCTATGGTATCTGCTTAAGAATGCATATCACTCTCGGTATAGTATGGAATAATCGATGCGAGGCCACCTGTAATTCCCCAGGCACTTTTACGATCTTCCCTTCCTACATATACAATATACGACGACGCGACGTCTGGAGGAGCCAGAGCGCCTTGGACGTAATCTGCAGCCTTAAAAGCATAGGTAATATAACAAAGCGTCGGAACCGAAATGAGTCGTAAAAGCTCAACGCCGCACTTCCCATCTCAACCTATGAAAGGCGGAAACGACGTCAGCGCTCGTCTCTCTTACGGGACGCTCGCTTTGTTCCGTTATGCGCTTTTCACGTTTTTTCCAACCTAAACTAATATTGATCTATCCAACCTGTGCTCTTTTGTGTGCAAGTCTATCACCTTGGCGAGTAATGTTCTCTGTAGGTGAGCAAATTGCAACTCAACCCCTCGGCGGAATCGTTAATCATTCACGCTCACCGGTCAATTGAAGCGCTCTGTAATTGAACTTTTTTCTTCTTCCATACTTATCATCCAATTAGATATAGTTTGTTTCGATTCAAACAATGTCGCTGACTGTACATAATTTATGCACGACAAACATGTCACAATTGAACGACAGATCGGTGACCGATGAAACACTTTACAATTTACCTAAATTAATGGCACACTAGTATTAAATTAATCTGAGCTTTCTGACACGAACACATTATTCATTCACCAGTATAAGTAGCTTTCTAGGGAATCCAATAAATTATTGCGGATGATCAAACATTTATTTTCATTAGAGAAGATTGTGTGTAGGTGTAGTATTTTAACAAATTTTGATTTATTTAGTTTAAATATCTTTTATATACCTACCTACAACTTTTTTACTCTCTACTTGAAATTTATAACCCTCTATGATTTGGGAGTAATTATATAAAAAAGTATATATACGTTTAAGAATTAAGGTTAAGAATAAAGTTAGTTTTTATACTTTCTAAAAAAGAAAAAAAGGGTTTCTGACGATTCTAACACTAAAAAATAAATTGCTGGAATGTCTTTCTTTTATATCAATATGAAAAAGCAAAAATATGCAACCTAAGTCATTTTTTCAATTATAAAATATGTATGTGCCCAGCCAATTTATTAGTTGTTTTGAAATGACTAGCTAATTGAATAAATAATCAATCAGACTGTATCTCTTATTTATTTACTATTGTATAAAGGATTTTCATGTTTTTTTAATGAAATTGATTGCTTTGCAAATTAATTCTATACCTACTGATAAAAAACACTCTTCTTATAATTCATGTTGACGGATAATTTCATGCAAAAATCAGAATATTTAAAATATTAAGTATTTGTAATTCAGGAATGTCTTCTTCAAAGTGTTCTATGAAGGTGGGTCATAAAGGGAAATTAGAAAAACGATAATATTGTATGAAGAGATGAAAGTAGTCATAGTGTAGTGTAGCCAGATGACTCGACGACGCTAATTTCATTATGACGCCAAATTATTTCCAGCTACAACGACTAGACTTTCAGTTTTACAGCTACCTTTAACTTGTCCACAACTTTGACTTGTTGCCAGATGTCCTGCGCACAAAATTTATACGTCTCACAACATTTATTACTACAAATCATCTGTAACATATTCTGCATACCACTCCTCAAATAATATTATCTCAAACACATCATCGACACCTCCACTAATGATATCATTAAATCTGTTAGATATATACCAGTAAATCAACAAGTTTAATTTATACTTAAACTATTTAGTTATTTTCATTCCTACTAAAGATTATTATGAGTTGAACTAACTTACCGCATGCAACACAGATTGGTGATATCTGGTGGTGCGACCAATCACTGCGGTTCGTGTGTTAGTTCGCTTCTAAGTCGCTATGTAAAAAGTTTGATTGTATATACATAGGTTATAGGTTGAAAGTTACATTACTTTTTTCAGATAATCTGTCCCACAATTACTTGTCTAACATCCTATTTATATATATTTTTTTTTACAAAATTGGATATTTATTCCTTATACAACAAAGATGCTACATGCAGGTATTAAATAGTATATTTTTGGTAATTTTATTTTTTACATTAGAAATTTTAATGCCAATAAAAATGAGCCATCATTAAATACACCCCTTAACCAAGCAACTATCAAATATGAATTTCAATAATAGAAAAAATAAGATTTAAATCTATCAGTCTTCAGTGTGAATGAATACATCAATCCCAATCAGTATGAGTTTTGTTTTAGTTAAATTAAAAAAAAACTATCAACTAACGCTCTTCCATCCATCGAATGAATTACGGGCTTTCCACGTAAAAGCCGTAAAACGACTTTACTGCCCCTCCGTAAAATGTATGGTAATATCGTTCACCATCCTATTTTAATTTAAATATATGTTTATTCATACTAGGTTAATTTAAAGTTAATGTTTTAAATTTTTCGCCCAATTCTATTATAATTAAGTGGTTTTGTGTTAGGGTACATGTATTGTATGTTTGGAGCTAAATTGAGACGTAAAAATAGCTGGAACGTTAAGTCACCTTGTGATTGAAATCATTTTATGTATTCACCGAGGTGCGCATACCTTTAGATTTATATAAGCGGATTGTTTTATATAAATATATTTTGGTCGTCTGCATTCTGTTAGTATCGTGCAAAATTAGTTCAGGGGAAGTGTATATTAATAAAGCTAGTTTTCGTATATGTCTGTATTCAATCGAACCCAAAGTGGCGATCGCAAAGTTGGTCGTAAAATCATTTTATGCCAGCAATTAAAACACGTAGGTTGTTCACAGCGGACGATCGGATTGTGGCTGGATTTTGCACATCCTGCGTTTTCAGAATCAAAAGGTTCACCAGTGTAATATAATGTTCCGATTGAAATTGGACTGTTTTTAGAATATTCTCACTCTATTTTAATATCACGGTATAATTGCTTCTGCAAGCTATGATCGTTTGATTTTGTCACGCTGTAATTGCCTTGTGCGAAAATGAAGAATCCTCCTGGAGCAGTGCAGCTTGCTCTACCGGTTTACTCAAGTCCTTTTGCATCACTTTAGCCTGTTCAATTATTTAATAGCCATATGCAAATTTTATAAACGTATTATATTCAATTTAAAAAACATCTACTCTTTTTGTTTTTTTTTATAGAATAAATTTACACACACGCAAAGGCGAGCTAACTTCTCACCTGTAACTACGTGTTAAGTCTGAAATTTTCTCTACAAACACAAATAACAAAAATTAGTTGATATTAATTTATTCATGCGTTATATGTTTTTGTTTTATAAAAATATACTTAATATTAAATGGGTACTTATGAGAAATGTGAAAAAATGTATCTGCGTTTATCCTTGGATAAAATTTCATGCCCTAAGCTATGTAATATAGCGTCCATTTATATTTTATATATCCAATGATTGTGTTTTTTTTGCATGATTGGTATTGATTCTTTGACATATTTTTTAATTAACTATTAATAGACGGGGCAAAAGTCCCGCTACTTAGATGTAATACTATTTATATCAGTTTTTATAGATTATTGTGGTGTATATTTATTCATTACAAAATTGGGGCGTCTACACAAACTGATCTAAACGTCACATAACCAAGATGGCACATAATTAACTTTGTAGCGGGACTTCTTCCCCACCCATTAATTTTTTTTAATTATATTATTTTTTTTATTTTATTTAATTTAGTTTATTTATTTAATTTATTAAGTTTGAGTTACATAGAAAAGCAATAAAAAGACATGAGATAAAGATAAATGAAACATAAAACAAAGATTATTATAACCAGCGTAATAGCTCAGGGAATAAGACGCGTGACTACAAATACTGTGGTCATGGGTTCAAATCCCACTCCAGTCAAGAATTTTTAAATTGATTTGATCGGATATTACTGGGACTGGGAGATCGGGAATAATATTAATAAAATCCCGATCGATCGTCTTGATGCAGGTTTACTCTGATTTCCTGGATTGTAAGGTAAAATACTGAGGTGATTATTCGTCGGGCAGAGCCGCTCTATCGGTGACCTGTGTAACTAGATATAGATAAGATCACCGACAGACAATTAACACGATGTTGTGTCTAAAAAAACTCTAAAAAGCTCCATTAGAGATGTAGGTTCTCTGATATTCCAGACGACTGTTTTCTCTTAATAATAATAAAAAAAACAAGAATTAGTGATTGAGTTTATATAAAATATTTGCTGCCTAGGATTCGAAATTTGAATGGGAGAGGTTATAATGCGTGCTTCATCGATTTAATTGTATATCTATTAAAAAACTTTTACACTTTGTAAATTTTCTACATCATGTAAAATATGGTAACAGAAACTTGCTTTAAAAATTAATTCATTTTAAATTATTTTGACTCGTCATGTTTCGATACAGGTATACTATGAATTTTAACGATGTTGTACCGTATGTCAAAATACCTTGTGTGTATAATATATTAAGCAAGAGTCATCTTCTTTGTAACGTATGGGCACACAAAAAATAACATGAAACCGCCAATCTCATCGTTTTTTTAACGAGTTGTAAGTAAATGTAGCATTTAGAATAATATCGGATACGTATGGTCTGTGGATTATACATACAAGTTGTCAAGTTAATCCTATGATGAGCCATCGCCAAGCGGTCAACGGAGGCAATTTGTGTCCACGTCCAACCAATATACTGAATAATCCAAGTAGAGGATCACCATTGAATAACATGCTTCAACGACGAAGTCACTTTGGTTTTACACTCGACTACCTTTACAGCTGTTTGCAAGACATGAAACATCTTTGCTCGAATTCATTCTGATCATTATTACGTCCTCGTTACAGGAATAGATCAGCGAAATCAATCGAATACTCAAAATTCAGGGGCGTATTGCTCAACTCCAACAGGGCGAAGGGGGTAATTTTCATAAATTTATTAAATGGACATTGATTACATGTACTTATTACTCAAGGAACATAATTAAGTTAATACTTCCCAAACAGGCACATTGTGTACTTAATATTATATTTATAAGAGTCATAATAAACACCTTGTGATTATATTGCACATTTTTTTGCAATATATTTTTAATAACCTATCCTTACATGAAACGTGATTAAATTTTCAATACAAAAATAAAATAATCAATTTTATTATTTATTTAAAACCAGTTATTTCATTATCCAAATAAATTGTATCATATTAAGGATTAGAAAAAAAACAATTATGTATTATACGTATTATGGTGCATCTATACACACCAATCCAAAAATCCAAATTTAATATTTTAAATAATTTTAATACTCGCAATATTACGCATTATGCGAATTCGATGATATATTTGATTTCATTTAATAAAAATTCATCAATCACATCCACAATCTCGTTATTCGTCCACATTTGCGGGTGTTTGTACGCAGCATTAGGTATTATTAGATATTTTATTCTTCATAATAATTATTTTCATTTTATTGGATAATCATTATTTTATAAACAAATGGACAAATGTAAATCCTCATCAAACGATTCATTGGATTGTGAACTTATTATTGTCATTGGCATTTGGGCAGAGCCGCCCTGTCGAGAATCATGTAGAGAACTATTATACATAATTAGATTAAAAATAAATCTATTGTAAAAACCCACTTTTACTTTCAAAAAAAACCTTGCTCTATCGAATTCCTTAAAACCTTTATCATTTTGTTATAACCTTGAGATTCTCTGGGATAGGAAATATTAAAAGTCGGAAATTGGTTTTGAAATAAAATACCACTTGTAACTGATAGTTTGAGTAAAAAATAATAAAATAAAAAAAAATTGAGATTTACATGTTTTGCATTAAACTCAAAATATTTTTTCATAAATAGGATTAAATAAAGCATAGTATGGAAGGTTTGATTCCCCATCAAATTTTATACTGATTATGCGGTTGTGTGTAAAGTTGTTTAACGTTTATGGAGGTATTTCTGTAACATGATGTACATAATGTAGCAAAAGCTCTAGGCTCATTTCTAATCTTAAAATTGGATTTATGAAATATGTAAGCTACCTCAGAAAAAGGTCAACAGCCCATCAAACAAGTATGTACATACTTATTCAGATGTTGTTTAGCTTATTAAGTTATCGCATGATTCAAAACTGGTTGGAATTTTTGATGTTTGGAAGATCTTCCCCGCCTCTTTCGGATGATATAATAATGAGGGTGTTCATTTTTTGCACATTTTATTTTCATCCTTGCGGTAGATTTCGATTCAGATTCCAGTTTTGATCAGTCTTGCTTGCGGTTTTGTATTATACAATGCATATTCCATACATTCCCATTTTACACCCTTTTGGCAGTAATGTCCGTACGTAAATATTTTTTTAATCTTGACAAAAATATTACTGGATATAAAAGCATGTCGATTAATCATTTCCGACAATTTCAAAATTAACTATACACTTATTTTTTATAAATACAAATAAAATATATTATAATTGTAAAGTACATTTACGTTTGTGGCCACATTATAAATTGTTTTCGTTCTACCCGATGACTACGCGATTAATTTACAGAGGAATAATTACCAACATTTTTTTTAAAATATTATTTACTCTATTTTATCAAAGAATTTTGTGAATTAATAATATCTTACAAGCATACAACATAAGCTCTCACAAAAGCTTCAAAATGAGATGCGTGGGTTGGATTATATGGATGAATAAAATAAATTTATTACAATTCCAAAATTAAACATCGTATTCATTTTGGAATCATATAAAATTATACTATTAAAACATAAAAAAATATTGGTATTTGTCGATTCATAATACTTATTGGATCATATTTCTTCAACATAGCATTAAGTATAATTAGTAATTAATTAAAGTTTTAATTATATGAGGAAATTTGGTATTTTTTTGACTTATTAATAAGATACCAGTGTAATAGCTCAGGGGATAAGAAGCGCGGCTACAAATACTGTCGTCATGGGTTCAAATCCCACTCAAGTCAAGAATTTTTAAATTGATTTGATCGGTTATTACGACTGGGAGATCGGGAATAATATTATTAAAATCCCGATCGATCGTCCTGATCCAGGTATACTCTGATTTCCTGTATTGTAAGGTAAATACGAGGCGATTATTAAGTCGGTGACCTGTGTAACTAGTAATAGTTAAGATCACCGACAGACAATTAACACGTTGTTGTGTCTAAAAAAGATGATGGTTCAGGTGTCCAAAAAAGATGAAAATCAGAGATGTAGGTTCTCTGGTATTCCAGACGACTGTTTTCTCTTAATAAAAATAATAAAAAAAAAACCTCAATCAAGTATTTCGGTTTTATTATTATTTCTCACCAGTTGATTAAATCTTACTAATAGAAAAAATAATTAAATTTAATTATTATCGGTCAAAATAGTATATAAATATTTTATTATGAAGCCTCGATTAAGTTCACATTATAATATTTATAAACTATTACAGATAATGAAAATTACTTTTGTAGGACACTTCTCAATACTTTTTTTGTGCATAATTCTTTATTCGATTTTCAAAAATATATTCAACAAGCATTGAAGAGGAACATAGAGACATAAGTTAATACATAAAAGGCTTAATATAAGCAACTAGTTTTTACAAAAAAAAACCGTTTAATTAGAACCTTCACACCATAATGCGTATGTTGAAGATTCCCTGTATATTGCTGAGTTTTTACCTCGCAAACACGTTTCCGATGGCGGCCGCTAAATTGCCAAGTATCAATCAAATAAATTGCCCGCGCTCAACTCTTTTATTATGTACAAGCTTACTATATCAGATTGAACCTTTATCGTGCCACATTTTATTAAAGACTCGACACAAATTTCGACTCAGCAAAACTAATTAAAAATCACCCGAGGACAATAATAATAATTAATCACTTGTTGTAGTTTCCCCGATCACGCAAGTTTTACAACTCGCATTTCTATTGGCTTATAGGTTGATAGAATATGGAAAAATAATTGATATTTTATTTTAAGATAGCATCAAAGATCCACTGTGCAACTCAGATAGGAACAAACAAATTTGCAACAAATTCTATAAATTTTTAGCCTAGGTACTAATTAAAAAATTTAACAATAATTCCCGTCCACGAAATGAGATGTTAAAAAATCTTTATGACCCCTTAAAATATTTTAGAATGATACACAGACACGTTGGACTTCTACTGAATTTCGTTTGCTTCATCTTAGATAATTTAATTTTAATCAATATTGTTCTTAACATTATCAGTTGGGATGAGTTCCTTCAAAAAATATTTTGATGACGACCTGTTAATCAAAATATAAGTCGTCTTTACTAAGCTTCTCCCATTACACATTGGGCAGTTTAAACCAATAATATAGAGATATATTATACTCATAATCTCTTTTGATTTTAGCGAAGTCGAGAATTATACGCGCTGTCCCTCTCACTCCTTGTTTGCAACCCCTAATGCCCATACTAACATACTCCGTCACTCCCCATTAACCAGATCTATTGTTCTTTTGAATGAATGGAATGGCAGTGAGGCGGAAAATGACACATGAGAAGTATGAAAGAATTCCTCTACATTAAGCATTCGTGATGTTCATTAATTGATATTTTTTATTTTTTATTATACGTTGTATTTGTTATATATTTAAGTTTCTTTTATCTTGTATCTTCTGTAATTCTGACAAATGTCCATCATTGCCGAACCGCATTAGGTTTTCCTGTAATTGCAAGGTGATGATGGTTCATGCTTTCCTAATTTGATTTATTATATATATGATATATTGGATAAATAAAAATAAATAAAATATTTGAAAATAGTTACGTATGTTTAATATTTTCACATTTATTTTTTACATAATTTACTTAAAGTTTGATGGTTTCTCATGCATTACATAAAAAATAGTCGTTCTTGATGTCTTCGCCACGGTCCTTAAAATAACCATTAAAAGTATAAACAAATCATGTGAAACACATATATGAAAAATTAAACATCCTACAAAATACTCAAAAACAATAAATACATATTTTCAAAATTGAAATTAGTAAGCTTATAAATAAAAAGAGTATTTGTTATGCGTTCTTGTACAAATAACGAATTAAATCCTAACTGAACTTTTATTTTTCTGGATATACATACAAATGTAGTTTACGATGTATAGGAAAGACTTCCAATTTTGGCGTAATTAAGAGATGTGCAAGTAAATAAATCAACTATCTCCTTAATAAAGGGGGAAGGGTTTGTAATATTATTTTTATTTGTTCATCGTCTAAAGTCACGCGATGTCGATTTGAACGGCTGTTTCCGTTTCCATTCGACACTTGATTAATTAACACAATTTAACATTACTGCAAATAGTCGGCATGCTTTCAATAATTTCATTTAAAACGAATGTTCCCTTAAAAGATATTTCAGTGCAAAAAAAATATACTATATACATCATTTTTATTACCCATTTACTAAAAAAACATCTTGCTAATTAATTCATCAGTTGAACTTTGTTGTAGCAATATTTATTTATTTATATACGCCCGAGGGGCTTTTTTAAGTAGGTTTTTACAAATTCTGTTTTTTTATACACAACAATGTGTTAATACATTGTCTCTCGGGTATCTTAACTATTACTACTTACACAGGTCACCGACAGAGCGGCTCTGCATGACGAATATTCGCCTCTATATTTACCTTACAATCCAGGAAATCAGATTAAACTTGGATCAAGGCGATCGATTGGGATTTTATTAATATTATTGCCGATCTCCTAGTCGTAATAACCGATCAAATAAATTAAAAAATTCTTGACTGGGATTTGAACCAATGACTACAGTATTTGTAGCCTCGCGCCTTATCCCCTGAGCTATTTACGTTTGTAAATAACAAAATATGTGTATAAGGAAAGCGTTCTGTACTCTAAATACTTAAATTTGTTAACAATTTTATTTTTAAATATTTCTAGATTTATTTTATTTGTCGTCGACAACCATTGGCTCATATTTTAGGTAAATCTAGTTCACTGATTGTTTTAAATGTCGGTTATGATTCCTGTGTGTGTTGAATTAAATATATTCTAGTAATAATTATGGATGTTCATGCTGGCGTAAATTATTCAAATCTATCTTGAGTAGTTGCTCATTTCCATTAAAAGAAGTCGTCGTGTCATTAATTAATTTTTTGCCACAACCTCATACAATGTATTGTATGAAACAGTCACGGTTAAGTGGTAACTTGTGTGCACCGAGACATTCATTTTCCAATTACATTTCGATGTCGCAATTAAATAGCAAGAAATACTAATCATAACAAACAGACCACGACATACACAAAAATATGTTAATCGTATGCACTCGTCAATTTTAATGATGTCTATTAAATACGTATTTATGTACATAATTAAAATTACACGGGAATAATGTCGCCGCTGTCAACTTGAAGTCAATGCAAAAAGTTAATGACTCGTTTATCAAATGAAAAATTGGTCTTCTCTCAATATGTACTTCGCTTTGTTGATTTAATTAAATGAATTATATATTAAGTTTAAGATTAATAGATTAAATGTAAACAAATAAATCTCATAGCGATTATTCACGGACGTTGTAACACACATTTGTCATTATTATGGCAACTACCCCACCAACAAATGTCATCGATATAATAAATCCACAGAGTATTGACAGAATTATAAACAAACAATATGATGGCTCAAAAAGATGAGTAAAATGCGTATCCTTTGTTTATCTGTAACCAATTTCCAGTTTAATACAATAAATATTCTTTAGTGAATCCTTTTCTTCATTGGTTAACCTAACCCAAACATAAACTGAAATTATCAATTAAACTATTTGGATTTGGCTTTGGAATATAAATTATATCTTGATTTTTATTCACTTTTTTATAACTTTTCACAAATTCAGTATTATATTATATTTTAAAATGATTTATACTGTAACATAACACAATGAGTGATTTAAGAATTTTACATACAAATTATTACATAAATATCTCCGAAATCATTTTGCTTCACACTTTGCTGGATTATTTGCTTCATATGGCGAAAGTAAGTTCTTCCAATTTTTTATAAATAAGAATTTACATCAATCAATGTCTCACACTGAATTTATATATAAAATTATAAAGTACTAACTTAGTCATAATGACAAAAAAAAATTCCCTTTCGAGTAAGAAAAATGGATATTCAAGATTACAGATAATTGAGAGGTTATGTGTTTTTCATACGTCGTATTAAAATTATAATGATGTAGCAAATAGGGTTGACATGATTAAATTCCACGTTATTTCTTAATGCGAGTTGACATTGATAAACGTGTGTATTTAATTAAGGTGTGTGAAAAACTGAAATACCAGTTCACACTGAAATACAGAGTAGTATTCAAGATTTTTTTACAAATATATATATATATATATATATATATATATATATATATATATATATATATATATATATATATATATATATATATATATTTGTAAAAAAATCTATTTATATAAGATATTTTTATACGTTTTATTTATAAATGGGTTGATTGCTTGACAATATGACAACTCATTTCAAAGCGTTCCATTCGATTACGATAACGAAGCAGAATCTAAACGAGGAAACAATCGTGGAAAATTTAGCATCGATAAAATAAACCCTCGTATTTGGCGTCCACACACTATCAGACAATTGCACAATTAATACACGCATCATCAATTTGTATTATGAAAATATCATTCGGATAATGATCACGCATAGAAACCTAAATGTTTTGTCTAGACGCATTGTTATGATTTTATTAATGAATAAAAATTAAGGTGTTTTCGATTCGAAATGGTAAAAACTTTGTGGACAGGCGCCGAGTGGCTGTGGTAAAAACCTCATGAATGATGTAACTTGGATGAAGCCACTGTCCTAAAATATTTAACGATTTCTCATTACCGTTGTTTATTCACCGAGACTTTAACAAGAAGGCATCTGTGTTTGGTTGTAATTGATTCTTCATTAATTCGCATCTCGATGATAATATCTCAATCGACACGTGTGTTGCAAAAAATTCACGCCGATAAATCAAACAGTTTTTCCAATGATCCACAACAACTTTCTTTGGCGAAACGTGGAATTTTATATATTTAGGTATCCACAAAATAAATTAAACTTTCCGTGGTTAGCCCGTTAGTCTTTCTTCTTGTCGAAATGCCGACAAAGTGGAAAACCACGAGGCGTGCTTTTGTATTGGGATCGTTTATGTATGAGGCACTTATTCGAGTTACGAATTGAGAAAAAAATCCAACGTAGTTCACATTGTATTTTATATAATTGACACGGATTTTAAAAAAAACTGTGTGTGAACGTGAAACTTCCCAACTACAAATAACAGGTGTTCCTAAAACAAACAGTCATTTTATTATGTGGTTGTTTGTAAACCATGTGTTGATAATTACAATACATACCTAATTAAGTCATTAAAAATCTTTAAAATTAAAATAAATTAAATTAAATAAATTATCCAGGTTTACTCTGATTTACTGGGTTGTGAGTAGTAAAAGTTAAGATCACTGACAGACTATGACTCAACACGTTTTTTTGTCTAAAAAATAAAATGTGTAAATACCCTCTCAAAATCCCCTTGGGGCGTATTTATTTTTTAAAAAATCTGCTTAAATAATAATATATCTGCTAACTGTAATTTTTCCACAACCAAAAAGAAGAAGGTGTATATTCTAAAACAATCGACAAGACTACAAATCATAATCCATAAGGCATAAAGAAATAGACCCAAATAATTATCATATTTTCCTATTAATAAAATTTATTCCACTTCGTCGATTTAGTTGATGATAATCATTATTAGTATTATTTGATATAACGTGTGTACTGACAAAAAGTTTTGTTATTGCACCGCAACAAATTTCATTAACACGTTTGAGGGAAATAAGTTTGTTCGAATGGTGTCTGTTTCGGGCAGTTTTGTGGTCAGGCTGTGTAAAGTTAGCAAAGAGACAGTGGGTTCAGTCACTCAGTGGGTTATGTTGTCGGTCAGTTAGTTATGTAGTTTTAGTCCTAAGATACTTGAATAGGGACTGCCTGTTTGTAAAACGTGGAATACTCAATTAAGGTTGACCACGTTGTTAGACTTGTTGCGCCTAACACTAACTTGTTTTGTTAACTAACTATTATTGTTCTACTATTACCTGTTCCCGATGATTTTCATAATTGAAATTACATGAATGGGTATATATAAAAATCGGGTTTTATAACGGGATGTTATTGTTTCAATAAATATAGTTTATTTGATAAAAGATTACCAAAAAGTCTATTACTATCCTACGCCTTTAAAGTCATCTTTAGAGACAGATTTTCTGGTCTCTCATATGGTAAAATATTGGTTTCGATAATAGGTACATTCTTTTTTAAATATGTAAAAAAAATACACATGGATAGTATAGAACATTCTGTTTTTTTTTCATACAATAACAATTTTATATGATTTTTAGTAGCTCACTAATTATCAATAATCCAATCGTTGGGGATAAAAACTGCATAAAATTATTTATTCATTATGTTTTTAAAAACTCTACATACAATACATGTTACAAGTGCAACTAGCAGAAAATTTAATTAGATTTAAAATTAGTATACTTTTTCTATAGTTACGAGTTAATAAAATTGTGTCACTGTCCTTCCATTCCTCTCCACCTTATCTTCGAGGTCGTAATAACCGCAAGAATAGAAACTAATTGCGATTATATAATATAATTATTTATCATCTAGAATATTTTATTCCTCTCACCTCATCTTTTATCTTCATAGCCGCGGCGTTAGATTATTTATATTTTCAATTCAAATAAGAATATGAATAATATGTATTCAAATTGCATTGTGAGTTATTCAAGCATCATCATTTTTTAATATAAAGTACACTTTGAATGATCAAGTATTAAAATATTGTATAATTTATGGAGGACCTTAGAAGCATGTAGGCTAATATATTATTTGAATTTCATTTGCAATTCACAATATTATAAAAAATAAAAATATAAACTACTTCTTAGGAATGAGACTTAGGTGTATAGAAATATTTTTACCTATAAATAAGATGAGAATTTTTATTTGACACTTTGATTTTTAAAAAGTATTGAAAAAATTAAAAATAAAGACCCATTTACAAATAAGAATTAATAAATAATAAACTCTACATTAACAAAATATAATGATTAAAACTAAATAACAGTTTGTTTGGGTAAAACCAAATTTGAATCGAGTGATTTATATGTGGTTATATTGACATGACTTATAATCGAGTTAGTCATTTTAGTCTAATGTTACTATCAGTATTTTTATGTGAGTATGCAAGAAAGAACTAAAACTATTGTTGGTGATTGATCAATGATTAGTCAATATATAATTTTATACTTACGTGTATTTTTGATTTGGAATTATCTCTCGTTGGCTTCTAGGGTTCTCTCTATGCACGTACATAATATAAGATGACATAGAGTGTATTATAAAATGAATTGATTGCGTTGTTGTTAATAGCGTTATTTGTTTGTTTTATGATGATGGTGTTAAATATAATTGGTGTATGATTCAGGGCGATTATTCTACCTGCAAATGATAAGGTGGACCTACCTCAGATCTTGTGAGCCAAGAAGTTATTCTTCCCACTGTATCAACTACGCTTGTGACCTCAATGCCCTGAGCTATTGGGTAGAATCTCGGGTCCCTCCGCCCCTGTCAGCATCGCCACCCAGAGCACCCACTTAGCCGCCTAAGGTAAACTTTTTTAACAATCATACTGTCATTAACCTCTGCTATTATCAAACCAAACACCACACTAACACTCACAATACATATATTTCTTTGGGGGGTACGTGTACCCCATCACTATGCTCGGCTAAATGGGTGCACTGAAATACCTTGGAGCACTGGTCATTTATCATTATATTTAAACTATCGGATATTGAAACACAGCTTAGGCCTGGTTTCTTCAACTGGTGTTAAATCTCGAGCTCGTGTCACTCGGCAATTTACGCGCCTAATGCGTTTCTTCAAGATTTATCTCGAGCTACCAACTGTCAAAATCCAGCTCGCCAATATACAGATATTATATTTAAATCTCATGCTTTCCAGTTTCGATACAAACGCGTCGGTTCCACTCGAGTCGCCTGTATCCATGTTCTCTTGAATGTTTCCGATACACACATCGGAAACGCTTGGCTATAACTTTGACAGGCATTGAAGAAGCGGAATATTTTTATACTAGGGTAATATTAATTGAAATCTTCAATTTTTAATGTTTTTTTATCTTCTACTTGGTTTTTTAATAGGACGGTTATATTTGAGTTTTGATTTCATTTCTGCTTTAGAGTAGGTTTTTTATCGATTAGAAGAATTTTTTTATTTTCAAAATGAAGTAAAAAAGGGTGAAATTATTATGCATTATACAATTAAATACATCTAAAGATATTTTGAAATTATTTAATATTTTTAAATGCTCTGATTTGTTTTTAATACGCAGATAATAAGTTGTTTGTTTTTTCATTCGAAAAAAGTTTGAATTTTTTTATTAAAATTATTAAAAAAATAATATAATGCGGTTTTCACACGATGAAAACACTCATCACAATATTTAAAAAGCGAGTTTCCCGTTAAATACATTATTAAATATCTCTAATATTATTTTGAAATCAATTTAATATTATTATCATTAAAATACCCGTTTCCAGATTTTAGATATGTATTAATTGTAGTAAAATATTGTGAAATATTATTCTTCCATCTGGTAACACTGATGGTTATGGGACCCGCACATACATACACACACCCTAATATACAATTGAATTCTGATTTAATAAAAATATAAAACGCGCAGTGTCCAGTGCTCCAAGTCACTTCGGTACATCCAATTTGCTTATCACTGTGTGAGTTTCTTGCCAACAATGAGCTTATATATTTATATAGAGATGCCAATAATCCTTCAAAGACGTCAAAACTATAACAGGTACAGATGATCTCGTAGTGGGTTTTTTTTAATGTGATAGACAAATATACAGAAAAAATATAGGTATAATACAACGATATTCGTTTGACTTTGGCAAATCTCTGTCTAATAAAATAAGAAATTAAATACTTAAGCTATGTCCTCACAGCTTCTCTCAAAACACTTCTCCGTTCGCACATTATTTTCACGTTAAGTCTATTTATACCTAAAATATTGTTATTAAAGAGACTACCGAGTATAGTTTTTTGACTTACATAATCTTGCTTTTTAACATTCATTGTTAATTACTTTTTTTTAAATAAATTTGAATAATTAATTAGTTAGGTATATCTACTTTTAAGTATGTCGTTGTGTATTGAAAAAATATATACGATTCCAACGTCAAACCAATTTAACTATGCCGATATAATAAATAAACCTCACCTTAGAATATTCTCACTTATTAAAAGTACATTCTGTATGGTGGTTTAATCATTGAAATATAATCGTCTTTTTCTTTTATTTGAACATTTGTCTTAATTGTTATTGTCTCGTCTAAATATATCAATGCTTCTGTTTGATGATTTAAACTGCTGTGTATGTGTTTGGTGGATAATTTGAAATGTGGGATTGGTTTGGAGAAGTGATTGGTTAGTATGTTTGCTCGAAAGGTTTATAGTGGCGTAGAGTTGTCGGGAGACGTAAACTGTTCGATCGTTTATTATAAATCAGCTAACGTAAGAGTGCCAATAAAATTGAAGTGACATCCTTGCCTATACTTTATATATTATATTAGTAACAAACGTATGTTAAATATGAGTTATTTATTAAAAATGAGAGGCCGTGCTTCATAACAGGTTCACTATGGGATGCGTAATATAAACAATACATACATGAATCAAATTTAAAATGCACATGGGTGATAAAATTATATATTAATTTATTTAAAAAAAATGAACCCATATATTTTATTTTTTTAATTTGAATTAATATGATACATAATTTTCAGTTTTCAATCAAATAGAAAAAAAACTCCATGTTAAGATAGCATTGTAGTTTATCTTTAGTAGTTTAAGTCATAAAGGGTGGGTTATTTTGTGGGTTTCTCAATTGTCACACCAAGTTGCTTGGTCTTTCAACTTATGTCACTAAACAAAACTACCTAACTGAAGAGTCCTTGTACATCTTGCACATGCAACTGAAACTATCATCATAGTCAAAACCAATAATATTTTAAACTTAAACTTAAAAAACTGTAAAATATTAATCTAACACACAAAATATTTCCAGTATATACTTAAAAGTGTTTTAAATTGTTAATGACTCTACCAACGTTATTAATATACATACAAAGGTGTCTTCTGATTAGCTTAACCAATTCAAAAGATAAATAATAATATTTAGTAAATACATACATTGAAATTTGGCAACTGCAATTTTCCTACACACAAAAAATATTATCAATTTTTTTAAGAGACTGGATACCTTTTGATGAAAGATCCCCACTTAAAAAATAAATCATTCCAGTATATACCTAAAAGTGTTTTAAATTGTGAACGACTCTACCAAGGTTATTAATATACATACATAGGTGTCTTCTGATTAGCTTAACCAATTCAAAAGTTAAATAATCATATTTAGTAAATACATACATACAGACATTGAAATTTGGCAACTGTAATTTCCACACACACAAAAAAGATTATAATTTTTTTTAAGAGACTGGATACCATTTTATGAAAGATCCCCACTTAAAAAATAAATCATTCGAAAAATAAATAATTTTTAGACATCGCTTGGTTCCATCCAAGCAAAATCCAAAATTTGGAGTAATTAAAGATATTTTTAATCTTGAAAATGATATTAGAAGTATTTGTATCAAATGGTTGTTGTTATATGTTATAATTTTATTCGCAAAATATACAGTTTCCGTTTATCTTGCGATATTGGCTTTGTTTTACGACGGCGCGGTGCGGGGGTGAGTTTATTGGGGCAGGTAACGGACGCCTTCGTTTTTACGGCCCACCCCTTTTCACCACTCGCACAACCATCACCCCTTGCTGAAACCTTCTTTTATTTCCGCTGTGGATTTCCAGACAGACTTGGGGTAGGTCCTGCCCAAACCGAAAACTAGGTCAGCTGTCTATCAGCGAATTCATTCACATATTATGTTGTATGTATAATTTATTTATTAAAAAAAAACATTATAAATTGCAGCATCCTTGGCTTGAGAATGTGCGATGTGATAATGAAAAGTTCCGACACGCCTTCGACAGAACACCTTTTTAAGGTCGCATAGTTTTTATACGAAGTGTTAAAATCGGCGGCGGCGGCGTTTTGCGGACGGTGGCGCAGTGTTATACATTTATTTGGAATTGGAAATGATTTTTGTATTTTTATGAGATCATGAAACATATATAGATATACGGCGGTACTTTGTGCTTATCCCATAAAATTTTGATTACACAGCCGTCGGTCGTTGTGGATGCGCGCGTGCAGTAATACCACATATCGACGTTCCTTCTACACTTTGAATTTATACATCAGTTCCCTATACTCAACCCATCATGATATCTAAAAAAACAAAGAATTCTCCAATTTATTTAATATAAAAAATTTAAGCAGTTCAATCCGACATATCAGAGTGTAATATTTGCTATATTTGTGGTGTACCTGAAAAGCTATGTAATTTCAAAGTTTAATAGTGGCGGCTGACGACCGTAAACTTGTCATGGCTGCTACCGCTACTAAAACAAACCTATTTCCCTATCCAACCCCACTGAAACCAGTTCCACATCAAAAAACAACACATCAAACTACCCACTGAGAATGCATTTTTTGATAATACGCACGCATCGTTCGAAATAATTTTTATTAAATCGTGTAGACAAATCAACATTATTATATGTATTCTATGTTGGGTCGTCATCGATCAATATGAAATCCTAGGATTAGCGCTTCACAAACACCTGAACGTGAAATCGTGACCAGAGATTTGTTAGTCCAGCTACAATACAACTACATCCACTTTCCCGTACCCTCCAATCCATCTTTGCCGATTACTCAAATCGATAAATTACTCCACGGATGCACAGCCTTCGGTGGTCGTATTGAATTACATCTAGACAATGTACCAGGATTAAGGCTCACCTATAAGTGCTTATTACTTCAACTACTGTGTTACTCTCGTGATTCTAGACTCTAGACAAGTGAGAATTTATTATACTAATAAAACTTAGAACACGAATTAATTTATATATGTACATAATACTTTATCACTGAACAGTAAAAACTTGTGGTGTAATGATAGCATAGTTGATTAGATTGGCCTGGAAAAATATTTCACTATACAGGATGGATTTAAAATAGTTGAGAATATTTTAGGGGGTGGTAGGGGTAGGTAAATATAAGCGAAAAAAAAAAAATATTTTTTTTATTAAAAAATTATTCATAATATTAATTACGTATAACAGACACAATTCACACGCAACATTTACTACTGAGTACTTCACAGAAACAGCTGATACCAATATGGTGACCGAAACTCGATTCCAAAAGCACTAATGATATAATTAATTAATAAAAAATATATTATTATTATTATTATTATCAAGATACTAATATAATTTTAAAGAAAGCCTCTGATAATCACTTAAGTATTACGATGAATATGTTTTAGAATCAATTTAGTATTTAATTCATATATATCTAGCATTGATGTATTTTCTAATGAAAGTATTATATATGTATGTACATATTTCTACTTTTATAAATGCAACCCATATATTGTTATTATTAAGATGTTTTGTCTGAATGAAGCTTCATCTGTAATAAAATATTCAGACAATGGGAAATTTCTTAGCCTTAAAACGTATGCATTCATTTATTTTGGCTTGGCTCGTTTTTATTTGGCAACTTCATTGTCCCTTATATGCATTTTACGGCGTAAAACGGAGATTTTCAAAGGAATATGAGGGTAAGAAAAAAGACGTCGCGACGCCTGCACGCCTTGACTGATTTCAAAATGTCTGCGAAAGAATCTTGGTGAAGTTTTGATCCAGTAATAAAATCTTTCAATCTATAAAACTAATGCCTCGTCCCAGCTCGCTGATGTCTAACTGAAAGTTGCTTGATATCGCCGTAAAAGCCTCACTGGATCGTCTCGACGCTCTTATTCCTTTCACTTTAAGACCACTTCCCCTTCTATTGTCTGCCTCTTTTCACCCACTTCAATTGAATCTTTTAAGATAATAATAAGTCATTATTTACATAGTGTTGACTACCTCATAGTATAATAAACCGAGTAGAGAATATCGCTTATTTGAATATGCATTCGGGATTCTCTCGCTGATTTACGAGTAAGATTATGGAGCCCCTCGAAAACGATACACAAATCAGCATAATTATATTTAATTAGGGATAATTGTCGTCATATACGTGTGATTCATCGCCGGTATCGTTTTGATTTTCAGCTGCGATTCAGTTCTGAGAATCTCTCATAAATAATTCGTTACGGATCCATGATGGCATTAAAACAATTTTCCTCGAATTATGGAATGTTAAGTTTACAACCCCTGATTGATGCCGTGACAGTAGCTGGTCGTAAAAGGCCGCACAATAAACACACCGAGTATCTCTGCACTTCGCGAAATCGCTTTTTTTCAATAACTAAATTGGAAGAATTTTATGATCTTATATATACGAGTGCAGGAGACCAATCAATAATTTCATATATTTTTACGGTCCCAAGGAAAATTACTTCTCCTGAAAATTGTCAGACTATATTGAAACTATTCATAATCATCATAATATTATAATCATTTGCATTAAATAAGTACTCACAGTGTAGACTGGAAGGCTGAACAGCTGTCGCATTGAAAGTGCTTTATTTTATTAGTTTACTGCCACTTAGAAATGCCTAGCGAAATTAGATTATAATCCTTAAGACCTCCCATGACAACGTAAGGTGTCATATATTTTTTAATATTTTAAATAATGGAAACAATTGCATTCGAAGGACTTTAGTATCGTAAAGCAGCATACTGTTCAACCCGGTAATTATAGCAACTCTGAACCGACTATAAAATCCTTAATTTCCATTCAAACTTTATGTTTGACGGTTCAATGAAATACGATTGGAAAAGGAAGGGACGTTCGCCATCATTTTTCACACTTTATATTGCACCACGTCACACAACTCATTTCAAAGATAATTTAAATAATCAATGTTAATATGCATTTGTTTTAATCTGACTACAATGTTGATCAGTCACTAGTATTTTGAGTCGTGAAAAATACGAGGAATATGGTGAAAATTTGAATGTGCAACATCGTTGATTTTTCCCATAAGCTAACGTTCAGGTGCGAGGTGATCGTAAAATTGCCAAAAGTACGTCATGCAGCCTATATATTACAATTTCTTTATTAACATAAGTTTTTACATTGATTGATAGAACAATACATCTTTGGAAATTGACTTAGGTGTACAGAGTGTTTACATCTTTTTACCTATAACTAACATGAGAATGTTTTATTTAAATTTGACATGAGTAATAGTATTTAATTATAGAAAGAATGGGAAAAAAAATAAAAACCCATTTACAAATTTGAAGGTTAATAAATAATAACAACGATAAAAGCAATATTAACAAAACAGTTACAAAATATATAATGCTTAAAAACTAAATAACAATTTGTTTGGGTAAAACCAAATTTGAGTTGAGTGGATTATTGGAAATTTTATTATATTTTTTAAAAATAATATCAGTTTTGGAAGTTCATTGGTAAAATGAACTTACGTTTCCTCGAGACATATTTGGTTTTATTTACATGTCTTATGATTGGGTTAGTCGGGAAGTTAGTCATTTTAGTGTAATGTTTTTACTCAAATCTGCGATATTTGCTTTGATCATTTTTAACTTAATGTCCTCGTGGACTTCTTTAAGAAATGTGCCAGGTTCAAGATCTAAGGCCATCTTAAGACACTTGTTTTGGACAATTTGAATTTTATTAATATGACTTTTTTGCCGCAGTAGACCAAGCTGGGCATCCATACAAGAGAATCGGTCTGATAATTGATTTATAAAGAAGTAGCTTATTCTTGGGTGACAGCTGACTACGCCTGTTAATAAGTGGATATAAGGTGTTAATAGCCAGGTTGCTCTTGTCCACAGCATATTTCACATGCTTGGACCAGTTCAACTTGGAGTCTAGGATAACTCCCAAATACTTGACTTCTTTGAGCCAAGGAATTTGTTCGTTATTGATACTAAGAGGGGGGATGTGGGATCGCTTTCTTTTGTTAGTAAATATTATTGCTTCAGTTTTACTCTCGTTGAGTTTTAATTTCCAGCGAGAGTAATACTGTGTTAGTAGATCTACAGATGCTTGGAGGCGTCTACGAATTGTGTCTAATCTGTAAGATGATGTGAATATAGCGGTGTCATCCGCGTAAAGAGCTAAGGAGCAATTACGAGGAATAGGGATGTCATGGATGAAGAGATTGAAAAGATAAGGAGCGATAATACTTCCTTGCGGAACTCCCGCAAGGATTGGATGCTGTACAGATTTAACATTGTTAATATCTACTGAGAATTTTCTGTTAGTAAGATAAGATTGAATAACTTTGGTGAGATATGGTGGAGTGTTAGTGTTAATTAGTTTGTGAATGATACCATCAAACCAGACTACATCAAAAGCTTTGGCAAAGTCCAGGAAAATCATTCCCGTACTTTTTTATTATTAAAATTTCCTCTAACATGCTGTGAGATTCTTGTTAGTTGTGAAGTGGTACAATGGCCCGGTCTAAATCCGAATTGTTCATTAGGAATGACGCAATCCAGAGTTTTTCGCAGGCGGGTTAATATGACTTTCTCTAAGATTTTACTCATGCAGGGGAGGAGACTGATAGGACGATAGCTACTGGGAAGGGATTTGTCTTTACCAGGTTTAAATATAGGGACTACTTTAGCTGCTTTCCAATTATCTGGAAAATATCCAAGAATAAGACACGAGTTAAATATTTTAACCAAACAATCAAGAGCCTTTTGTGGTAAGTGTTTAATAAGAGTGTTGTTAATGTTGTCGTGTCCTGGTGATTTTTTATGTTTTGAGTTTTGAATAATATCAGAGATTTCAGAAAGAGTTACCTCGTCAATCTCACATTCAGAATAGTTGTGAAGATTCCTAATTGACTTAGTAACTGCTTGTTCTATGAGACTATCTGTAGTGTCATTATGTGTCAATGTGTGTGCTTTAACGAATGCTTCAGCGATGAGATCAACTTTCTCCTGAGCATTGTAAATAATTTTATTACAGTCTTCGCTCCTGAGCGGAGGGATAAAGGATGTTTTTCTAGTCATCGACTCACACATCTGCCAAAGTGAGTTATTTTGTGTTTTGAGAGACCTTATCTTCTGTTCCCAGGATTCATTTTTATGAATTTTAATTTTATGTTTAATTTCTAAAATTAGCGCATTTATGACAGATTTGAGTTTACAATTTCTTTTCTTTCGCCACTGATTCATTAATCTAATTTTTACATGAATTAAGTCCACAATTTCAGATGGAAGTTTGTTCTTAAAAGTATTGTTAATGGTTTTAACAGGAATATATAAGGCGGCGGCGTTCTTAATAGAATCTGTGAGTGTAGTGATTGCATTGTCAACGTGAAATGTGTTGTTAGTGTCGAATTTTAGTGTAACGTTATTGTTAATATGAGTTTTGTAAGCGTTCCAATTAGCCGTCTCATAACTAAAGAAGGTTTTTTGGGTGATTTTGTAATTTCCGCCGATGTTAAATACAATAGGGAGATGATCGGAGGAAAGTGACTGTATTACATCAACTTCGGTGAGAGAAGGACAACCCTTAACCACTGCAATATCAAGGATGGATGGATATCCTTTGGGTGGGAAATGCGTTGGACTTTCGGGGAAAAGGATACGAAAGTCTTTTTTTATCACAATATTCTCTTAGTAAACGGCCATCCTTATTTCCGCGAATACAGTGCCAAAAAGTGTTTTTACAATTAAGATCACCAGCAATTATAACATCCTTACCGAGAGACATAATTTTGTGGATATCATCTTGACAAATTTCTATTTTGGGTGGCTTATAAACCGAGGCAATAATGTGAGTTTTATTATTAATAGATACACTAATTGCTATTACTTCAATTGAGTTAGTTTTGCGAATTACAACTTTCGAATGACATATAGAGTCTTTCATCACGATTAAAACACCACCGCCTGTTTTGCAAACTCGATCGTTGCGATGTATTACAAAACCTGGTCTTCTCAGAATTATATTTGTATTAAGAAACGTTTCACTTATCAATGCAATGTCAACACTTTCTCTTAACATAAAGTCAATCATTTCGTCGAATTTATTTGAAATTCCCCGAGAATTCCAAGCAACAATCTTAATTATAGAACAGTGACTAACCTTAGACATTATCAAGCGATGCGGCGAGCTCCATGATGAGATATATCCTTTCATTCTTTGTCTGACATGTCTTTAGCTTCCGCTGAAGCTCTTGAACCTTCAATACAAGAGTCATCAGGTCTCCTATCGGCATATCAGCGCTAGAGATTGGGGCGGTAATGTTCTTCGCAGTAGATGTGGTGGTGGGACCTTGGGCAATCTGTGCCCATGACAGGTCAGTCACGTGATGAGATGTGGACGGGGAGATGACCTGGGCGGCCATTGGTCCACGAGCAGCCTGGCTATTAACACCTTATATCCACTTATTAACAGACGTAGTCAGCTGTCACCCAAGAATAAGCTACTTCTTTATAAATCAATTATCAGACCGATTCTCTTGTATGGATGCCCAGCTTGATCTACTGCGGCAAAAAGTCATATTAATAAAATTCAAATTGTCCAAAACAAGTGTCTTAAGATGGCCTTAGATCTTGAACCTGGCACATTTCTCAAAGAAGTCCACGAGGACATTAAGTTAAAAATGATCAAAGCAAATATCGCAGATTTGAGTAAAAACATTACACTAAAATGACTAACTTCCCGACTAACCCAATCATAAGACATGTAAATAAAACCAAATATGTCTCGAGGAAACGAAAGTTCATTTTACCAATGAACTTTCAAAACTGATATTATTTTTAAAAAAATATAATAAAATTTCCAATAATCCACTCAACTCAAATTTGGTTTTACCCAAACAAATTGTTATTTAGTTTTTAAGCATTATATATTTTTGTAACTGTTTTATTAATATTGTTTTTATCGTTGTTATTATTTATTAATCTTCAAATTTGTAAATGGGTTTTATTTTCTTTTCCCATTCTTTCTATAATTAAATACTATTACTCATGTCAAATTTAAATAAAACATTCTCATGTTAGTTATAGGTAAAAAGATGTAAACACTCTGTACACCTAAGTCTATTTCCAAAGATGTATTGTTCTATGAAATACAAGTAAAAATTATATTAGAACTTCGTAGAAAAATAAATATAAAAGTGGCTTTCTTGCACTCAACTGAATTATTTTAAATTGTGAAATTTAATTATAAAAAAATCACATCTCTTTCCCACATTATTGTTTATATTTTGAATAATTAATTCAGGATTTGTGTGAAGCAAGGTTGAATTAAATAGTATACATTGTCAATTTTACACGCAAATTCTATTAAAACTATTGAATTTATAATATAATAAAGTTTAAGAGAACTGTATCAAACTAAATTTAGAAGAAAAATGCAGTACATAGTCTATAAAAAATATCAAAACTTACCCCTCTAAAAATTGACGCTCACTTTCAATTGGATAATATCTAAATTTATAGCGATTTCATTTTATTACATATAAACAAGGAAACAATATGGAAAAAGGCTGTTGTTGTTTTCGGTAAACCAAATAAGGCTATACTAATATAATAAATCACTGTAATATCTGCTAGAAGTGCGTTTTTACCGAACAACCCTAATAACGCATATATATTCTTTATTAACTGTCATAGTGATTTACACTTTATTCGAATAAAAAATATATATAAAAAGATCATTTGTTTGCTCTTGTATTAGATACGGTTTTTAAATTAATATCGAAACGGACCGTAACTTGATTGTGTACACCTCAGGCTACTGTGAAAAGCAATGAGACTTTTCAAAAACAACAACACCAAAAATGTATCACGATTTTCACTTTCTTTTGTTAACCATTTTACAGGGCAGATTATTATAAAAAAATATTATTTTTTTTATTAAAAATTTCGATTATGCTTGCGTTTAGCGAGGAAACTTTCATCTTCAATCATCGTTTCGCAAAGTTTTCATTTCGCATTTAAAATATTTTTCAGCCAGTAAAGTACACGAAATCCAATTGTCTTTCAGGCAATCTGACAGAGTTCCGGCCTGAAATCGTATTTGATCTGAAAACTTAGTTCAGTTGTCCAGATTTATCACTCTTCAATTTCAAGCTCAATTAAATACGTGAAATATGCGAACGTGTACATTGGAAAACTTTAAGATTTTTATTTTGATTCAAATCATTTTATTTTTGCAAAGAAACCTCTCTCAAAAAACCAAAACCAAAGGATAAGTGGACTTGAAATAACTGAAAATATTTTAGGGGGTGGTATGGTATCGAAAATTCAGTTGCAAAATATTATGGGAATATATTTTGTGTCTTCATTCTCAATTTTCATTATGACATACAAGAGATTTGGGTTAATTAATGAATAGTAGTATTATTATAAACAGAGATGAGTGTGTTTTGACGTAACATAATCCCTATTACATAAATTATAGTCACATTGTTGTCTTGAGTTGTAACAAAATTTAAAATAAAGTAGAACCTTCATAATATACGTTTTAAATATTTGGACGTATATTTCTATAAAACATTTTTTCATTAAGAATAAATAGAAAATGATTTATGTGTCTTTATTATGAAGCCTCTTTTCATTATTATGTGTTTATTTCAATTTTATATTTAATATGTGCAATTGGCTTCCAAATGAAGTTGTTGATACCTTAAGTGCTTTTAAGAAATGAAGAGGTGAGATTCAAAAGTGGTCAAGTCCAAATTTGTCTTTTTTGAGATTATAATATAGTTTTATTCAGTATTTTCGGTAGATTTATAATATGGATTTCAAAAATAGTCAAATCCATTTATTTGTTTATTTTAAGCATGAATAAAACATTTATTCATATATTATTTTCAAAAGTGGTCAAAATAGTAATCAAGGTGGTAATTCAAAATTTATTTTAAAATTTTACCTTTCAGTTATGTTTTTAACAATTACTTTTTTAAGTTTTTAATTACACAGGTTAACAACCAGGTTGGCTTTTTTCTACTTAAAATTACCCCGTTATTCTGCTTATAATCTAGAAAATCAGAGAAGATCCATATTGGATTTTATTAAAATTACCTCCGAAGTCGCAATCACCGATCAAATAATTATTTTTTTATTTCAGTAACCTCACATTTTATTCATGTAATTATTTTACAATGATCGTATTCAAAGCAAATGACGTATATCGACTATATATTACAATTTCTTTATTAACATAAGTTTTTACATTGATTGATAGAACAATACATCTTTGGAAATTGACTTAGGTGTACAGAGTGTTTACATCTTTTTACCTATAACTAACATGAGAATGTTTTATTTAAATTTGACATGAGTAATAGTATTTAATTATAGAAAGAATGGGGAAAAAAAAATAAAAACCATTTACAAATTTGAAGATTAATAAATAATAACAACGATAAAAGCAATATTAACAAAACAGTTACAAAATATAATGCTTAAAAACTAAATAACAATTTGTTTAGGTAAAACCAAATTTGATTTGAGTGGATTATTGGAAATTTTATTTTATTTTTAAAAATAATATCAGTTTTGAAAGTTCATTGGTAAAATGAACTTACGTTTCCTCGAGACATATTTGGTTATATTTACATGTCTTATGATTGGGTTAGTCGGGAAGTTAGTCATTTTAGTGTAATGTTTTTTACTCAAATCTACGATATTTGCTTTGATCATTTTTAACTTAATGTCCTCGTGGACTTTTTTAAGGAATGTACCAGGTTCAAGATCAAAGGCCATCTTAAGACACTTGTTTTGGACAATTTGAATTTTATTAATATGACTTTTTGCCGCAGTAGACAAGCTGGGCATCCATACAAGAGAATCGGTCTGATGATTGATTTATAAAGAAGTAGCTTATTCTTGGGTGACAGCTGACTACGCCTGTTAATAAGTGGATATAAGGTGTTAATAGCCAGGTTGCTCTTGTCCACAGCATATTTCACATGCTTGGACCAGTTCAACTTGGAGTCTAGGATAACTCCCAAATACTTGACTTCTTTGAGCCAATGAATTTGTTCGTTATTGATACTAAGAGGGGGGATGTGGGATCGCTTTCTTTTGTTAGTAAATATTATTGCTTCAGTTTTACTCTCGTTGAGTTTTAATTTCCAGCGAGAGTAATACTGTGTTAATAGGTCTACAGATGCTTGGAGGCGTCTACGAATTGTGTCTAATCTGTAAGATGATGTGAATATAGCGTTGTCATCCGCGTAAAGAGCTAAGGAGCAATTACGAGGAATAGGGATGTCATGGATGAAGAGATTGAAAAGATAAGGAGCGATAATACTTCCTTGCGGAACTCCCGCAAGGATTGGATGCTGTACAGATTTAACATTGTTAATATCTACTGAAAATTTTCTGTTAGTAAGATAAGATTGAATAACTTTGGTGAGATATGGTGGAGTGTTAGTGTTAATTAGTTTGTGAATGATACCATCAAACCAGACTACATCAAAAGCTTTGGCAAAGTCCAGGAAAATCATTCCCGTACTTTTTTTATTATTAAAATTTCCTCTAACATGCTGTGAGATTCTTGTTAGTTGTGAGGTGGTACAATGGCCCGGTCTAAATCCGAATTGTTCATTAGGAATGACGCAATCCAGAGTTTTTCGCAGGCGGGTTAATATGACTTTCTCTAAGATTTTACTCATGCAGGGGAGGAGACTGATAGGACGATAGCTACTGGGAAGGGATTTGTCTTTACCAGGTTTAAATATAGGGACTACTTTAGCTGCTTTCCAATTATCTGGGAAATATCCAAGAATAAGACACGAGTTAAATATTTTAACCAAACAATCAAGAGCCTTTGTGGTAAGTGTTTAATAAGAGTGTTGTTAATGTTGTCGTGTCCTGGTGATTTTTTATGTTTTGAGTTTTGAATAATATCAGAGATTTCAGAAAGAGTTACCTCGTCAATCTCACATTCAGAATAGTTGTGAAGATTCCTAATTGACTTAGTAACTGCTTGTTCTGTGAGACTATCTGTAGAGTCATTATGTGTCAATGTGTGTGCTTTAACGAATGTTTCAGCGATGAGATCAACTTTCTCCTGAGCCTTGTAAATAATTTTATTACAGTCTTCGCTCCTGAGCGGAGGGATAAAGGATGTTTTTCTAGTCATCGACTTACACATCTGCCAAAGTGAGTTATTTTGTGTTTTGAGAGACCTTATCTTCTGTTCCCAGGATTCATTTTTATGAATTTTTATTTTATGTTTAATTTCTAAAATTAGCGCATTTATGACAGATTTGAGTTTACAATTTCTTTTCTTTCGCCACTGATTCATTAATCTATTTTTTACATGAATTAAGTCCACAATTTTAGATGGAAGTTTGTTCTTAAAAGTATTGTTAATGGTTTTAACAGGAATATATAAGGCGGCGGCGTTCTTAATAGAATCTGTGAGTGTAGTGATTGCATTGTCAACGTGAAATGTGTTGTTAGTGTCGAAATTAAGTGTAACGTTATTGTTAATATGAGTTTTGTAAGCGTTCCAATTAGCCGTCTCATAACTAAAGAAGGTTTTTTGGGTGATTTGTAATTTCCGCCGATGTTAAATACAATAGGGAGATGATCGGAGGAAAGTGACTGTATTACGTCAACTTCGGTGAGAGGAGGACAACCCTTAACCACTGCAATATCAAGGATGGATGGATATCCTTTGGGTGGGAAATGCGTTGGACTTTCGGGGAAAAGGATACGAAAGTCTTTTTTATCACAATATTCTCTTAGTAAACGGCCATCCTTATTTCCCCGAATACAGTGCCAAAAAGTGTTTTTACAATTAAGATCACCAGCAATTATAACATCCTTACCGAGAGACATAATTTTGTGAATATCATCTTGACAAATTTCTATTTTGGGTGGCTTATAAACCGAGGCAATAATGTGAGTTTTATTATTAATAGATACACTAATTGCTATTACTTCAATTGAGTTAGTTTTACGAATTTTCGAATGACATATAGAGTCTTTCATCACGATTAAAACACCACCGCCTGTTTTGCAAACTCGATCGTTGCGATGTATTACAAAACCTGGTCTTCTCAGAATTATATTTGTAGTAAGAAACGTTTCACTTATCAATGCAATGTCAACACTTTCTCTTAACATAAAGTCAATCATTTCGTCGAATTTGTTTGAAATTCCCCGGGAATTCCAAGCAACAATCTTAATATTAGAACAGTGACTAACCTTAGACATTATCAAGCGATGCGGCGAGCTCCATGATGAGATATATCCTTTCATTCTTTGTCTGACATGTCTTTAGCTTCCGCTGAAGCTCTTGAGCCTTCAATACAAGAGTCATCAGGTCTCCTATCGGCATATCAGCGCTAGAGAGTGGGGCGGTAATGTTCTTCGCAGTAGATGTGGTGGTGGGACCTTGGGCAATCTGTGCCCATGACAGGTCAGTCACGTGATGAGATGTGGACGGGGAGATGACCTGGGCGGCCATTGGTCCACGAGCAACCTGGGACCAGGAGCGTCCGTTGACGATGTTCGGGGGCGGCACTGGTGCACGCTGGGTGGCCAGTCTCGCAGCTGGCAGCTTGGGGGTAGATCTTAATTTGATCTGCTTCTGTCTGTCAGGGCAATCTTTGTAATTTGCAGTGTGGTCCCCTCCGCAATTGCAGCATCTTGCGGGTGAAGTGGCATCCTTTATGCATGTGGAAGTCTGGTGATCGCCGCCACATTTCACGCATTTGAATGCGTTGTTGCAGTTGGATGCTGCATGTCCCCACTGTTGACAACGGAAACATTGCGTGATAGAATTTCTCCCAAGAGAGTATTTTTCAATTGTCACTCTACAGTGACAGATATTAGTAGTGTTTTTGAAGTCACTCATATTTGTCTCATTGCTGAGATTTATTAAATATAGGGGTGACTTCGTAATGGAGCCATTTTTCCTTTCATTAGGAACACGTCTATTATTTTAAATCCTTTGTCGCTAAGGTCCTGCTTGATTTCCTCTACAGGAAGCAGAGGCAGGCCTCGTATGACAGATTTTTTAGGTCTGTCACATTCTAACGTAAAGGAGAAAAATTCCTTGTTTAATGATTTCAGGCCCGCAGGCAGGCTCTGAAATCAGTGATATTGCTGGTTTGGACTCTGACTTGTCCGTTTGGTTTATAATGTAGTTGGAATTTATTGATGAATTTCTTGACAATCGTCAAGTTTTCACCGTGCCCTGAAGATTTGAGATATAACGGGGGAGGTTTTTGACATCCTTATCGGATGACAAAATTACCTCCCCCAGCGACTTAAATTGGTTTTGTTTTGGAATGGAAGTAGGAGTAGTAGGTCTTGGACGTTTGATCGGGTTCTTTGGTAAAAGAAACCCATCGATCATCGTTTGAGCCATTAGGTTTACGAGTTAACTAATGAGTATATGTTACTATGATAAGGAGCGATGGTACCTGATAATAATGGTGAAATGGATTTTGGCGGCGTTGCGGCAAGCTCGTTATCAGGAGAGGTCGCAGGGCGGCAGACCGGTTTGGTAGTTGCGACACTTGTGTACTTGACACTTTCGAATTTGCTTAACCATGCAAGGAGCACTTCAATATACGTGTGTACAAGACGGCTGTCTGGACGTAACTGACGTATATCGACTGTCAACTGTGTATATAATAGCATTTCATTATGTCTATTTTAATCAGTTAAGGGGTTACATAATGTTGCGGGTGGTTTTGACGATTTGTCACAGTAAGTTAGGGGAGGGTTTCTATTATATGTATTATTATATAATATTAGGGTGTAGAAGAGAAATATTCAAACAATGAAAAAAAAACAGGTACACAAACAATGGATCCAAGGCTCTTGATGACTACAAACAAAGAGCTTTTTTATTCACCTGCTAATGACGCCTCGTCAACAATCCTTTTCAACCCCCAAAATATTCACACAATATACAATATATTATATAAGAAACAAAACCACTAATTTACCACAATATTATAGGGGTTGTTATTAATTTTTCATCATATGAACATGAAAATCGAAGACTTTTTTGATTTATTAATAGATATTCGAATAAAGTGCTCTTTCTTTCTTATGTTTAAAGAGTACTTCAGTCGATTGATGCGTGTTGTTTAGTTAATTATTTTTACACAGACCTTGAAATTAACACTTTCCAGTGACATTCTTTTCTTGGAAATATTCATTTAACCACTTTTTATTAATGATTAAATAAATGTATTGAGTACTCTTTGTTTCTTATGTAATTGAAGAGAACTCCAGTCTATTGATGCGCTTTTTAGAGTTAATATGTCATTGTGTTTACACAAACTTAATTAAAATGAATGTTTTCTAGTGACATTATATTCTAACAAATATTATTTGAGCCTTTTAATTGTAATTGTGTTCATTATTGTGGATACTTTATATAATCTTATTAACTCTAACACCTTTCAGTGAAATTATATTCTTAATAAAAATTCTTTTTGTCTTCAGCAATTTTTTAATTCAAAAGACATCAATAATTTCGATAAAATTAATTGATAATACCTTTTTCATATAAATTTGATATTTAAAATATCATTTTAATATTAGGAAATGTGACCAATCACGGCCTTTAAAATACATAATCAAAAATTTTACATTTTCTCTACAAATGAACATTAGATTCAAAGAAAGAGTCGGAGAGATTGAAGATTTTGATAAAATGTTTTAATAATGAACCTTGTAAGAATTTTTTATGTAATGTCTCACAAAATATGTTGAATGAAAAAAAAAATCTGGATTAATATGGAATGAAGATATTAGAAATAAATCCGAATAAAAGGTGATTTTGTGCAATTATTTTTTTTACTAATCAAAAGTCTATCCTAATTGTTTTTTTTTTAATTCTAGTAGAATACACAAAGAGGATTTTTTTTGGAATGCTTATAATAAATATAATAGAATTTATATGGATTTAAATATAAGATAGCTTCAGGGCTTTGAGGTAAAGAAGATCCTCTTCCATATTGGTTCACTTCTCAACAATGGAACTTCATCAATCACCCAATATTTGACAGAACAAAACTCACACCTTCACAAATCTTCATCATTTTCACTCTCAAGACAAGAAAAACAATCTTATAAACTGAAAATAAATAAAATATCTGGTATTTTATCCAATATCACAATATAAACATTCTGACCTGCTTGCATATTTTCCAAAGACCGACACAATAATTTTATTTTAATGCAAGAATGACACGTTAATCTGCTCGTTTGCCAAGAAAAATTTTTCATTTGGTCCTTTTCCACCATTTTTTGGCTTTTTAAAAATATAATAGTACTTAAAACATATTAATCGTACATTTAAATATAAAAAAAACACCAGTAGCTATAATTTAAAAAAAAACAATTAAATTAATGCCTTATTTTGATGAAGTTTACACTGCTTTACTTGATTATGAGAGGGAAAAAATGTCAACTTGTCAATATCAAATACTTTGTTTCTTCTTCTGTTAGAATAAATCAGACCCGTTTACAATAGAAAATGGGAACAACCTGATTCATAAAAATGAACTATCACTAAATATATAATGGAGGGGTTTGATGGAATAAGGGCGTATACTTAAATGGTCACTGTCGAGATAATCGAGTAAAACATTCTATCTTTTATATGATGCCATATCAGGATACAAAATTATTTTACAGAAAATGGGCGTATTTTTGCAACCAATCGCTCGATTGTGTTTTTCTGATATTTCCACGAAAATATATGTACATGTTTGACAAAAGCATGTTGTGTTATCCGCCCTTATTAAAGCCAATCCCTTAATTGTTGGTTAATATAGAAAATTGCAGTTAGCCTTTTTTATTATAATGTTGTAGAATAAGAAGTGTCATGCGTATTGTTTTCATATATTGGAACGTGGCCGGCACTACTACATGCGCATATTATACATATACTTCACACATCCATCTGCGAATTGTGGTCCCTAAAATCCGACATGACATTTATTACAAAAACAAGATATTATTTGTTGTTTAATATTATATCAAGCAACTCACACATAATATGTAATTGATTAATAAGCTTCTGATATACTCACAATTTATTTTACAGTAATTTAAGATTATTAGAATAAAATTGCATATTTGACTGATTTTTTGTAGATACATTTTTTTGTTAATGACCCTAACTTAGGTTTAGATGAAATACTTTTATACAAATTTTCTTTCTTTAAATGTCAATGAAAAAATCAATGAACTTATAACTATAGAAGTGCCATGCCTATTCTTTCATACATTGGAACATGACCGACACTACTACATACGCATATTATATATATACCTGTAACACTGTAGTCCCTAAAATCCGACACTCGAGAGCAACAAGATTTTTCATACAAAAACAATCGAAATAATAATTAATTTTAAGGGTGAACTTTACCATATTAAGTGAAAGACATTGTAATTTTATTAAAAAGATCGACAAGTGACAGATAAACAGTACAAGCTGTTAATGCATACAACAGTATTGATATTTCTTGCTTCACAAAAAAAATATTTAAAAATTTATATTATTTGGTTCATTAATAATTGTGGAAGGCTTCACTAACCGATATTTGATCTGAGAAATTATCGATATTAGACTCCATCAAACTCGTGCTAGTTTCCAGACTGGTTTATTAGTGGCAATAATATAATAATATACAAGTTCAGTAGACAAGTAGAATACATACATACATAGTGTGGAGAACTAAGGGAGTCACTTTGTCACTTAACTATATTGAACGTCAATCCACCAAGAAACTAAACTTGGACGTAGCAAACTCTGTTTTATTCAACCTTACAATAATATATATATTTTAACATAAAAGTATTCATACAAAAAATATTATTATATATATAATATATTCAGGAAGTCAATATCGATATATTCCCATTTAGAATATCCACATTGCATGTCTTGAACCTCAAGTTTTGTATAAATAAATATATTTTGTGATGCACGTGGAAAACTACCCATATGCCATTTTATTCCTCTCCCCTAAACAAATATCTCCACAATCGTCCATACATATTCTATTATTGCCCCAGGGCAGTGAAAGCAATCTCAACTGATACAGATTTTAATAAATACAATATTAGAAAAAGAGCAAAGATAGATTTTCAACTTAAAAGGAATAATAATGGGCAAAAATAATGATATATTTCAGGCGGTTATTAATTCTCTTAAACCTATATGATTTTAAAGATATACAAACATGTGTACGTTTTTTTGCTTAATCTAGATTTTACAGTAATTTGGAGTGATTTGATTGTGAACGCATCATTTAAATTTATATTAAATACTCTTTTAAAATAAAGCATCTCCTAAGTTAAGGTTAATTTGGGGGTACATCAGTATTTTTTTATTACTAGTCATTTTGGTGTGGAAATTGTGTAGTTTTTACCCATTTTCAAATTACCTCAAGTAATCTCTACTAAGAAATTGTTTATTAAAAATTAAGATCAATTATTATAAAGTAAAGGTAACATAATTTTATAATTATTTTGAAAATATTATTATAACCTTTCTTAGTTATAAATTTTATACATTTGGTGTATCTATGAAATTTAAAAAATATATCTATATGCATATTGACAATTTAAAGAAATTACACCAAACAAATTTATTTAAATTATAAAATTCCACCCAGAAGTAAAAACTAGCAACAATTTATAAACAATTTCTTTTTTAAATATAATATTTACACAATATATTGAAGGAGCTGTACATTTTTATTTGATACATAAAACAATTAGAAATGAGAAAAAAAAAGATTTTTACTTTGATGATTTCACCAAGAACGATTTAATAGTTTTTTAGTGATATATCGTAAAAAAAATTATGGCAAATATATTTCTTAATAATAATAACAAGTCACTGTCATTTCATATTAATTTAAAAAAATATGATTTTATATTGAATGATACCCAAGCTTTTCAATTATTTATTTTTTTATTGGTAAATTATGGGTTGATTTTTTATCATGTTCGCAATACCTTATAAATAAAAATAGTATAATTTGATTAATCAAGAGGTTAGTTAATATTTCAGTAGTTAACTTTAACCTGAAGAATAAATAAACTTACTCATTTGTAGTAAAAAATGGTAATTAGTTGAAACATTATTAAATATTTCATTTTAATCTTGCCAAATCATCCCTTAAATAATTAAGATAACCCAAAAACACGTTTTATAAAATTATTTTATCTTTAAAATAAGGTTATATGAGCCATGGCATCCACCATAATAATCATCAGGTTCTGTATATTATTATTATTATAGACGTGTATAAAATCAAAATTCATAATAGCACAAGATCAAATATCGCGGTGAATACGAAGTACACTTAATAACAAACACCGCTTCTTGATATTTACATACACTCGACCTGCTTCACTATTTCCCAGGTTTCATATATTATTGTCATGTGGATTTTACTGATTTTACTGCGGCATTTTATTTAAATTAATTCTTGGCTCGTAAAAGAGTGTGTGTACCGTAAAGCTGAACGACATCGTTCGTGTGTGAGATATAAAAAATAAGGAGATACTATAACACTAAAACTACCAAATTCCATACATCTCTTTAAACTATTTATTTTAATTCAATCTGTTGGATAATTTTAATTTGTTTTGTCACAATAGAAAACCAAATTAATTATATTTTTCAATTAAAGCAGGATTGTAAAGCCATTGCTACAACGACAACCTGCAACCATGAGATATTTTTTTAATGTAACGCATTCTCTTTTGTAATATTTGATTATCAAAATGCATTTTTATGTTATAAAATTAGTATTACAAAGAAGATGTACATTTTTCTACTCTCGATTGAATGTGTAAAAAAAAACACTTATAATTTTTTAAGAGAACATTTCAAGGGTATAGTAAAAATATTTTTAAAACATTACCTACAATTTTAATATAAAATATTACTTACAGGACCTAAACTGTAAAATTATTTTATCGACAACTGATAAAGGAATAATTGATAATAAATATTATGTATTATTAAAAATTACACGATGGTTAAAATGGCATTCTTCATTCTTTTAAAACTCATAAATCACACTTTAAACCATTTTATTAATATTATAAAATTTGAATATGAATGACATCGTCATGAGAATTCTTATTATTTAAGATGATTGGCGTTTCTTTCTTTATTAATAATAAATTAAAATAAATCTCGTGTACAATTTAAGTGGTAAATTAGATGAATTTGAATTGGGTTAATTTTCTTACATAAAGAAGACTTGCATAAGAAAGATATCGACCGAGACGAGAACCTGCAACCCCTTGCAATTTATACTTTTACTTAAGGGTGGACTTTTTTAATCTTCACTTTCAACTAACAAACTGCCAAATCTCTACCCTCGGGTGCCTTGTTTTCATTTTGCGCTTTTAAAATGCTAATCGCGCCTGAAATGCGACCGTGGCTGAAACAATTTCCGCTTTTCAGAGCTTTGTCCATTAAAAATAAAACTTCACCACGGACATCGGATTTTCGGTTGACACCGAAAAAAATTATAAGTAATATTATCCACTATGCAACTTTTGAATTAGTATAATAAAACTATATTATTTCGTTAGTATTTTTTAAAATATTATCAAAATTTTATTTGATTGAATTGATTGTACTCCGTATGAAAATAAGTAAAAGAGTAAGTCTATAAACTTTATATTGTAACTTCTAATCATGATGTATCAAAACATTGTTTGTAAATGATATTTAATAAATAAATTGTGTAATAATTTAAAATATTAAAATTCAATATATTAATTAAATATTTTAACAAATACACATATACATAATACCTATTATGTAACGTGTGATGGCGTCAATTCTCAAATTAAAGATTTAATAAAAATATTTTAAAGCATAATAATCAGGCGTATTAAATTCGTAGTCATTCGAAATAAAATAAAATGTGTGAATTGTTTCTTCTTTACATTATTATAAGATATAATTATATATATGATGTGTTTAATAATTTGTACTTCTATATATAAAATTAATTTAATATTAATGTAAAGAAAATTAGAATACTGTTTTGCTTGGGTTATTAAATTGATGCGGAGAAATTTTTAAACAAGGTGGGTTAAATATTTAGATATTTTAAAAGAGTCAAAAAGTTTAAAAACCAATTTTCAGATACTCTTTGATATAGATTCTACTTTGTATTGTGTATTGAAATATTTTTACATACAAACCTATACAACATGTTTTTTATTGAACTTAAAATAATTAAATCTAAGGAATGGTACATTAAATGTAACCCAACCACACCTTCATTAATGGTCCAAGTCGGCTAGATAAACTTTTAATTATTTTTTTAAAAAGTTTGAGAATCTTGCGTAAACAAAGTACGGTAATTTCAATCAATATGCACTACGCACATTGCAAGTAAACAACAACAAATTTAAATTTGAACATGACTTTGAACTTGAACTTGTACTTGAACCAATGCGATGACATTAAAAAGTGAGCTCATACTTGTTTATTGTAAATATTAATAAAAGTATATTAATCAAACCGAAGATTTTCAAGCTGTCATAATAAATTATTTTATTATTATTTTTATACGAAAAAAAACTTGAGTATATTTTTTAATCGTACTGGCATTACATAATTACGATAATAATATTTTTGTTTTATTTAAGAACAAGTAGTATACAATATAAATCTAGAACGGATTATTGATATATTGAGATTTCAACGTAATAAAGTATCTGAATAATAACTAATAAAAATAAAAATTTTCATGTACTCAAAGAATGCACAGTCCGTAATAATATTTTAGTGGTGCAAAATCTCAGGTCGTTTATATTCTGTCTTCTTGTACAAATATGCTGATATTACAGTGAATGTATTTGAGAAGCCCACCATTTTGTTGCCTAAATCCTCTTCTTCGGTGTAAATATATTCCGGTGTATTTTTTAGAGTGAGCTTTTATCTGATCCCTCGTTACAACTGATCACTCGACCATTTTGCTACAAACCTTTCTAATTCGACACTTTCATACAGAGAAATATACTTTTATATACGTATATTTCTATCCATAAAATGATAAAAATTCTTTATAAGAGTGGACTTTTATTCAGTCAAAAAAATATCCATGGACATTTTTTCAATATTCTATTTGGTTATTTTTTTGTACATCTCCTCTATAAAATATTTATTTGATATTTATTTATTATGATATTTACTATTACTAGTTACACAGGTCACCGACTTAATAATCAGTATTTACCTTACAATACAGGAAATTAGAGTAATTCTAGATTGAGACGATCTATCGGGATTTTATTAATATTCTTCCCGATTTTCAAGTCGTAATTACCGTTCAATTCAAATTTGTATTAATTATTATTGTGAACAAGTTAGTTATCATTAAAACAATTATTAGACTATCATATTTTGTAGTATTTCGCGCACAATTGATATTTTTCCTAATTAAAATTCCACTTTGCATATTAAAATTTGATCATCCATAAACTAACTTATATTTTGAAACAGTAAGAAATTTTAGAAGAATGACACAACAACTGCTACGAGATAAAATCAATTTTATTAAATACCAAAATACCTATTTTTGCTTCACAGTTCACATCTGAATTTAACTGTATGGGTAGGTCGGGTTAGGTTATTAATTTGAGTTTCGCAACTGACTAGGCCAACCCTTGAAAGAGATGTCCCTCTAAATAGTGAAAGCTCTTATTTAAAAAATAAATAAAAAACTTGGCACACCTTGCATGTAAGAGTAAATTTATTATGCGCATTTGGGTTAACTTACTTTGCGTCCATAAAACCCACCCCTGTCACTGAATAACTCACCCCCTCGCTACTATAACCACCGTAAACCCCACTATTGCTGCAGGACTGTAATCGCTTCTCTTCAGAATCGACTCTTTCTCTTATAAATTTATCTTTTATCAGACGTATTCTCAGAAATTCTCCAGCAAGGGCGAATATCGGACTCGTTAATTCAGCTAACCCCCCTAAAATGGAATATACCCCATTCAGCATATTATTAAAAATGGTAATAAATATAACTTTTTTAAATGGAGACATTACGAGCGTCGCATCTCGTAAGTGGGTGACAAATTTTATTGTATAACAAACAATAAAATTGACAGATAGCCAACAATAAATGCAAAACATTGTGTAAAGCAACAAGACGGGGTGGAATACTCCTTATATGATATTTCATCCCTTTTCATACATATTTAATGGCGATGCACACGAGCGAGACATTTTATGGGAATTAGAATTCAGACTCAAACAAAAAGTTGAATAACCCATAAACATTTTTTCCATTATCGGGGTCGCCTTTCTAGTACAATAAAATAAAAAAAATGTGATATTAATTCATAAAGCATTATTTTTTGTTTCAAACTATGTTTCAACAATAATTGTATGAAATTATATACCCTGTCTAAAGACATCTTACTCGTCGTCTGTTGTCACATTGTCTTGAGGGTTGGATGTCCAGTGACGACTCAATCCCGGCGTTGTGTTTAGGTTATAAGTGTTCAAGTGTTCATACTTGTTTTATCAAGTAAACACCATTGTCAGTCCTTGAATCTTGCTGGCATGTCATGTTGTCTGTATTTTTGTAGACGTCTTGCGTAGTCTACGGTCAATAAGTCCCTCGCTAGTACGTTCGGGTGACTTTTTAATCTACTTTGGTACGTTTCGCTGAATTTTTCAATTCTTCGCGTACTGTCATTGTTTTAGAGTCCTGTAATAGGACCCAGTTGGGTACATACCATGGAGCATTTAAAATTGCTCTCAGGGTCTTGTTTTGTAACCTGTCGATACTGCTGATATGAGTATCCTTAGCTGTCCCCCACAGTTGACATCCATATGTCCAAATGGGTTTGATTATTGCTTTATACAGCAATAGCTTGTTTGTAAGTGTGAGTTGGGAATGTCTGCCAATCAACCAGTACATTTGTCTTTTTTTATGTTCCATTTGAAGTCTCTTTGTCTTAATGTGTTTTTGCCATGTTAGGCTTCTGTCAAGGTGTATACCGAGGTATTTAGCCGAGTCTTCTTGTGGAATATTTTTCCCACCAATTTTCACTGGTGGACATGTCTGTTTTTTGTTTGTGAATGTCACGTGTGTCGATTTGGTTTGATTTACTTTAATTCTCCATACTTCAAGCCATTTCTGTATTGCGTCAAGGTGTTTCTGGAGGAATTGTGAGGCAGCTGTTGGATCTTTGTCCGAAGCGAGTATGACGGTATCGTCAGCGTATGTAGCCAGTGTTGTGTTGTCGGTTTTTGGGAGATCGTTTGTATATATTAGATACAGTACAGGACCTAGTACACTCCCTTGCGGTACTCCAGATCTTATGGTATTAAGATTTGAAGTTTCGTTGTCATATTTAACAAAAAACTGTCTATCGGTCAAGTACGATTTGATAATATCATACATGTTTTTGGGCAGTTTTCCTTTGATTTTATAAAGCAGGCCTGGGTGCCAGACTTTGTCAAAAGCTTGACTGATATCTAAGAATGCTGCTGAACAGTAGTTTTTTCTTGTATGGAGCGATCTATGATCGTCACAACTCGATGAACTTGTTCAATTGTCGAGTGCGCTTCTCTGAAACCGAATTGATGATCAGGGATCATGTGTTCTTGAAAAAGTATTGGTTTCATGTTGCGCAGTAGAATTTTTTCAAATATTTTGGAAAATATTGGCAGGAGGCTTATCGGTCGATATGAAGTGACTTCTTCGGGTGGTTTACCTGGTTTAGGTAGCATAATAATTTCTGCTATTTTCCACTGTCTAGGGAAGCTACCCATTCTAAGTATCGCGTTAAATATTATGGTTAGAAATCTTAATCCGATATCTGGCAATTCTTTGATTATCTTCCCGGTAATCATGTCATGTCCTGGCGCTTTTTTGCGCGTACTTCATATTTTATAACATGCTTGACGCATTGAAGTCCAATTTTGACATAATAGTTTTCTTTATGTTCCGTACTATCTAATAAATTATGAATGTGACTTTCTTCTTCAGGGGAACACATCCTTTCCGCTGGTGTAAATACTTCCTTGAGATGTTTCGCAAACTCGTTTGATTTCTCTCTGGTAGTTTTTGCCCATTTATCGTCAGCCGTTTTGATGGGCGGTATGGATATTTGGGGCCGTTTTAGTTTTTTTGTAGCTTTCCATAGAGAATAATCTGTAGCGTCGGTTGCTGTAAGACCTTCCAGATAGGATTGAATCCCTTTATTTTTCCATTCACATAGGATATTTTTAATATCTCTTATTGCTTCGTTCAGTTTTCTCTTGAGTTCCTTGCTTCGAGTATTTTGCCATTCTTTACGAATGCGTCTTTTTTCATGTATTTTTTCCTGAATCCAGCGGGGAAAATCATCTGTTGAGTGTGGTTTTTTTGACATATTGGGCGTGGCTTTTTTCACTGCGGAATGAATTTGATTTTGAAAGTGAATAACTGCGGTGTTAAGTTGGTCTTCTGTTTTCAATGGTATATCACATTTCAAATTTTCATTTAAGATATGTCTAAAATATTCCCAATCTGTGTGACGGTTACCGAGTGTAAATTTACTGGGTTTGATAATTGGTTGTAGCAAGCTGTATTTAATAATAACAGGTGAGTGATCTGATGACAGATCGAGGCAAGATTCTGCGCTCAGTCTTTCGATTGGAATTCCTTTCACTACGCAGAAGTCTATGAGGTCCGGTGTTTTTCTTCTATCTGTAGGCCAATATGTTGGTTCACCAGTCGATAGATGAGTCAACTTGTTGTTTGCCATACTTTTATACAGTTCTCTCCCCCTGGGTGTGGCCAGTCTAGACCCCCATTGTTGGTGTTTGGCATTGAAGTCCCCACCTGCGATGAATTTATCCGCTTCAAGTGTTCTGAAGTAATCGTCAAAATGTTCTCGTTTAATCGAGTGTTTGGGTGGGCAGTAAATAGCCGATATATATACATAATTATTTGTATCTCCGACAGCAATTGTGGTTGCTTGGAGAAAGTCTCGATCATATTTTTCAGTGAGATGATGTTTCACAGTGTTTTTAATTATCACCGCTGTTCCGCCATGCGCAGTTCCATCGGGGTGATTCGTCGTATATATAGTATACATGGGAATTTTTATGTAGCTTTTTCGGTAAAGTGTGTTTCCGATATAAGCATTATGTCAATGTTTTTTTCTTTTAAAAATAATTTTATTTCTTGGCTATGTTGTCCAAGACCGTTGGCGTTCCAAAGACATATTTTTAATAATGGAATCATTTTTTATTTAGGACAAGAGCTGCCATGATCTGTGTCATGTTGTCCATGGTTTTCATGACAAGTTCAATGAGTTTGTCCATTTTAATTATTAAATTATTTATAATATTGTCTTGTGGTTTTTCGGGAGTTGGCTCGATATTTTTGGTGGCTTGAGCATACGACTTTGGCATGTCATTGGTTTTGAAAGTTGTAGTGTTAGTCAAGTTGTTTGTCTGTTTTGAAATTATTTTCTTTCTTAATACGGGGAATTGGCTTGTTTGTACCTTTTGCGTGTTTCGCAACCTTTATAATTTGCTGGGTGATTCCCGTTGCAGTTGACACACTTCACATTGTTGTCTCTTGTTGTTCTGTTGCAATCAGTTGTTGCGTGCTCACCTGCGCACTTTACGCAACGCGGAGTCCTTTTGCAATATTTCGCGGTGTGTCCGTATCTTTGACACTTTTTACATTGTATGACCTCTTTTTGAGGTCTTGGTGGCTCGATTACGACTTTACACCTAAGTATGGTGTCAATTTTGAAAATTTCTTTGTTATTCTCTTTTTGTCTCAATTCGCAAAGAAACATAGGCAGTGGAGTTTTGTTTGTTTTTTGCAACATGTTTGTTATTCTGATAACATCATGGCCGTGACTTGCGAGCTCTTCGCTTATTTCGGCGATATCTGCCGTGTGGTGAAGGTTTTTTATTATAGCCTTATATGATCGGCTTTCTTTCGTCTGATACGAATGAAACTCGGTATCTCTATTTTTTAAACCTGTGATTACAGGTATATATTTTTCAGACTTAGTGATCTGTATTTTAACTTGGGTTTTACCCAGCTGTTTAATGTAGTATGCTCCTTGAGCTACTTGCTCTAAGAAGTCTGTCAGTGGTTTGATGTTCTCTACTGCGTGCACAAATATAGGTGGTGGCTTTGGCGTATTTTTGCCAATCGCTTGCTCCTCTTGTTTGTCTTCTAATTGTTGAAAGCGATTTGCTGTTGGCACAGCAAGCCAGTTCTTATTTGGGCATGCCTGTTTGGCTTTACTGGCATTCTCCGGACTGGATATTCTCTTTGTTTTTGTCGGGGCTTTGATCCAAGAATCTAGCGTATTTGTAGTCGATGCGGCAACAGGACATTGATGATCCAGTTCCATTGTCTTGTATATAGTGTGGAGAAATTACAGTGTAATATAAGTGAACAGTATGATACCGGACAGGAGAAATCGGAGCAAGACCGGTTTGGTGGTTGTGTCACTTGTGCACTCGTCACTTTCGAACTTGCGACACCATGCGGGAGCACTTTACTATACGTCTTTACTCAATGGTGGTATACACGCAACTGAGTCTGCAAAGTAAGCCGACAATTATAAATTGAAATACTTTTATCCTACCAAAAATAATACCCCGCCCCTTTGAAATATTCTTAATTACTCCAGTAGTAAATTTAAGCGATAATTAATTTTCAAGCGCCATGAAAATAATGTGATTATGACAAAAATAATGTAATTTCTCATTACGAGGCATTTTAATTGTATTAATTGTAGTGTGACAATATTATTATAGCGGCAGTATGAGATACCGTTGGTGGTATTTTTATAGTAAGTGTTGGTCAAGAATATTATAAAAGAACACATCTTGTTCTTGATCTACTTAAAGCCAGGAAGTTGAACGTAAAACCCGCTCGGCCATAGCAAACTGCAAATACACTCCTGCACTCTCTAATATTATATGTACCAATATTATCTGTGGGTATACCTTCCAAATACCCGCCATTTTTTATATAATATCACCGACTGGTTCCGGCTATGGAGGAAGAGACACATGAAAGTGGCTTTGATACAATTTTCACTTCACATTTATATAACCAAAGTCACAACGGACAATGCCTCAAATCACTTTTACTTGAAATTATATTTACAACCAGACCTAGTCCAAGTGGTTGTGATGAATGCTTTGACGTATTGAGCTCTGCGATAAGATTTCCTTTATTATTTTATATTTACACAAAATATTATATGATAAACATAATTATGTACTAGTAATAGTGAATAATAATGAATATTCGATACACGATTTCTTTGATGTATAAACAATGTAAAAATAAGATGCATTAAGTGTGAAGAAAATACACATTCAGAATTTTAATTAGGTGAAAATCAGATAGCACTAGGTTTGGATAATAAGGTGGATGGCATAAAAAAAACTTTAGCAAGAACCAATATTTTTTGTCTAATATCATGATAATAAAAATATATCATCATCATACCTAGTTTAAGTGGGTGTGTTGAAGTTCTTTGACCTATTCGAGCTCTGCATCGATTTTCCTTATATTTGATTATTGTATTATTTTATTTCAACTGTTATTTATACAAAACATTCTATGATATACATCTACACTTATCATAATTATTATATTCATGGGACAAACTATAAAGTTGGATACAAATTGCAAAAAAAAAAGTATTATTAATATTATTATGTTATAATTGTCGAAAATTCAAATAGAATAATACATTTTAAACCTTTTTTTACCCGTTTGGCCGAGTTTTGATTATAATATAACTGATAATTCGATAGGTTGTTAACACAAAAACGTATCTACAAATTAATAAACCTTATTTGATGTCTTTAAGATCGTCATCGCTTTTAATTCATCATTACTATTATTGATTTTTTCTTAATATTGTATATATTTTGATGATTATAAAATGGTGATTCATTAACGCGTGTGTGGCCTGGAAAACCATTAATAATGTGTAGTAGATAAAAAGCGACGAATTAAATATTTATAGTATACCTACCTACTTTAAAGAACATAGTTAATTCTATGGCTTATTAACACAATTGAGTGGGTTATTTTAATGTGTTTTGGTCTCAATGTTATTGTTTTTAAAAATAAATTAAAGTTGATACATGGGCATCATTGGACAGATCCATAAAGTCTTAAAAGCAATAACAACTATTTCCTCATAACAAAATTTTCAAAATGACTATAGACTGTCCACACACGTTGAATATTTTGGTACAATTTGGGTTACAATTAGTCACCGAAGATCATTCAAATTGTACTCAATTTCCCCTTAAGATGTTCATGGCTTCTTTTATAAGAGTTGAGTGATGTTTTCAATTGATAAATAGATTAATGTAGCATTGAAATAAGACAACAAAAGATAGTTAGTTAAGTTGGCCGCAACTAAAACTGTAAACTTCAATTTATACCCCACTTGGTCACGGTGCGCCATGCTGAAATTGGACAATCATTTCAAGCACCGCTTCTCAAACTGTTGTCTAATTATTTTTAAATATTTCAAGGGGAGGTAATGAATAGCGATTTTCTTAGAAGTATTGATAGAAGTTACAGGTAATGAATAGCAAGAAATTAATTAAATTATTACGCAGCCGTATTTGTTTCCACTAATAGTCATAAGCCGTTTTTATTCTGACTGATCAAAAGTCCACTCTATAAAAGATGGGCTTTTAAAATAACTCGATTAAATTGAATACACCAATGAATAAAAACGCTAGATTACATTTGAATATTTTATAATTATATTTATATAATAATTATATTTAATTTGACTACCAAACTTCAAGTTTCAAGTAAAAATATTTTTATACATAAAATTAACGAGTGTATTAGTAAGAAAAGTCGTTTTGTGACACGCTACGTAGTCTCAATAATCCGACACCTTTTTTCGTATATCTATATCAAGGCGCCTGACAGTGAATAAACCCCCTTCCACTCCATCGCTGATATCGAAGAAATTTCACAAATAATGTAAAATCTCCCTGCAAAAATCATGTAAAAAATTAATATAATATTATGATAAATTTATTTACTATAAATTGTAAATGTAATATTTTGAGTAGCGAAGCCAATGATTACTAAATGGAAAGGAAACTGACAATTAAAATCCATTTACAAAATCCGAGCATTGCGAATTTTCATAGAAAAGTGTGTCATTTCGATTCGGCATTGTTTGTTAAAATAGTGGTTTTCGATCGATTACTCGTTAAAAATACGTGTTTTAACTATAGTTATGAACGCGTGGTTAGATGTAAAACCTGCAGCGAGGACGGCGACCCTCGATGATGACCCCGAAAACAATTCAAATGAATAATCTTGTAGAAAATGTGTTTATAAAAAAAAACACACGCGTTTCGTGTGATATCTTGAAGATCTGTAGTGGTGATCATTCAGCGTGACAGGATCAAGAGTCTTTATGAGAAACAGCAAAACATTACAATAGCAAAACAACGAACGGCTCTTTTGTGGCCATTCTTCGTGACGAATAAACTGCAATCATACATATTCTAAAATATTATCAATACTTGGCAGAAATTTTACTCTAACCGGTGTGAATATGGATAAAATCGCGATTTTACTACAGTGAAAATGTATTACTGAATGTAAACATTCAATGGCTTTATATACGACAATACGCCATAATATTTAAAACATTTTAAGATGTTTAATATGTATACATTACAATTTCATTAATTATTATTCCGTGTGGCAACATCCGACGTTGAAGGATCATTACCAGAGACCGGATTAATGCCTTGGAGCACTGGACACTGCACGGGTTATATTATTATTACATTGTATCATTCTAATCAAATTCTTGGATAGAATATTTTGTATACAGTGGAAATAATATTAACAGAACAATAAAATTAATATCTTTGAAATTTGCCCATCGACATTTAATTTACACATTAAAATTTTGTATGATAATTAATGTGTAAATATCAGATAATTAAAATAAAACAATAAAATAAAGCTGTGCGTCAATATCTGAGAATTTAAATACAATGATACAATTTACCATTTTAATGTTAAATTTTTTTGTTAGGCTATTATACATACAGCACGTTTTTAATTGAACTTCAAATATTTTAAAGACTTTCACGTACGAGTACGAGCACAAAATAAAATAATTTATTACAGGTCAACGAACGATGCAAATTAAGTGAACAGTATTGCCATACGATACTAACACTTAATAACATTTCTTATGTACTCACTTATTAAAAATAAATATTTTCAAACTGTCATAAAATTGTTTTTGCATTACAAGAATGTTTTTAAAATGTACTCTGTATGTTTGTGTAAGTTTCTTAAAACAGTGAGCTACCTAACTCGAGAGTATCGCTTCATTTTTGTTAGGTAGCTCACTATTTGAAGAAACCAGCCCATGGGGATTTATTTCTCGCTAAACAAGAAAGAAAGCACATACAGTTGATTATTATATGAAATAAAATGGAAAAACTATTTAAGCCGTCAAACTTCGCAGTCAGATTGCCATGGCCCACCGAAATGTTTACAGAATCTGACAATTTTCAATAATTATTATTAAGAAATTAAATTTTTGGTGTCAATTAATCTGTAATGGTGTCAATTAAAAGTTAGGATAGATTATGTGTGCCAGTTTCTTCAAACAGAATGTAACTCTGGAGTAATTCTTTTATATTTCTGCAATTGATTGATTTGTACTATAACGATTGCACAAAAATGAAGCTCCAAACTCGGAAATTACATATCTCACTACTAAAACATGCTAGTGAATTTATATTGTCATCTATAGAAATACACATTCACTGATGCAAATGTATGATTTAACTAAAACGTCACTGAAAAGACATTCATCATCATCATCATAAGCACTCCAGTTCAGTGATGAACCAAGGCTTCCCGCACCAGCATCTTCCACTTAATGCTCCTCCAGTTATTAATTCCTAAACTCCTAACTACCTTATGAAATTCGTCCGCCCACCTTAGCCTAGGTCTACCCTGCCTTCTCTTACCCGAAAAGACATTCAATTAACCCAAATTTCGTATCCGTTGTTTGTAATTTCTTTATTAATATAACTTCCTTTCGCGTATGCAAGACACGGCGAATTACGAAATTATAATTTTATTATTTTTTGAATGAGGTCGTCAACATTTTTTCGCAGAAGTCTTTTATTAATTACCCTGTTTCAAATCCCTAGAAGTAGCCGCCTAAGAAGTTTATATATGTACACGCTTGGCCTAGACTAGTGATTTTTTTTACTAATGATTGAACTGAATGCCTTGCATTCTTCTCATCACCAACTATTTTATTTAATAAAATTCATTTTATAAATTACAGCGTACAAATATCGTAAACGAATCAGGGCCAGGTTTATTTTAACGAATGCTAAAGCGACTAAAATAATATGAAACCACAAAAACCTTTCATATTCTTTAAGGTTTGTTCCACAAATGTGTAAATTCAAACGACCATATTAGAGCTACAATTCCCGCCCAAAAAACGCACGTGCTAGATGTTTTATCAACCACAGAAGATATTTCCTTAAAGTAATGGATTCCCAGGCATACGTCACCGTAAATACGATAGTAGAGTTACTTAGCTACACTTATGATCGGTTTTTTGTTAGCTAATGCCTCGTATGAGCCTCGGGCGAGGCACTGATTAACAAAAAACAGATCAAAAGTACAGCAAAACAACTCTATTACCGTCTTTACGGTGTACGTTTACGGCGAATCACGCCTAGGAATCGCAAGCTTAATAAACGCTGATTTTTTAAACAAATGATAAAAGGTATTTGGGTTAAACTAATACTATAATAATAATGAAAATTAGGTTGTATGCAAAATTTAAAAAACCGGTTTCAATTGTTAACTGATGATAATCTGGCAACACACTTACAAACAAACAAATTAATTCATTCATATATTTTATATAACATGATATTATTAGGATTTTCTCTCAGAAAAGTGGTTGAATAAGGTGTCATAAAATAATGAAAAGAATAATATAATGCATACAAGCATAGCGGTTTGAATAATTAGTTTAATGATAGTTTTATTTTAATACTATAGTTGAAATATTAGATTATTGTGAGAGCCAAACGTGTATCGTGTATCGTGTATTAGATTTAGGGAAAATGCCTATGATTATAAATCTCTGATGGATTGTTTTCCCATCTTGATTGTCCCAGGTTTGTATAATTCCCAGAATATATAAAAATAATAGTTTATTAAACAGACGTCCCGAGTGTTGAAGAGACCTGGATGGAAAGACATAGCGGATTGTCGTTGACAAAAAGAAGTCTACTCTTAAATGGTCAAGTCTGTCTTCAGCAGCTGCAACTTGATTACGAGTCTTCTTCAGCTTTCCTCTCTTATAACTTATAACTGTACACTATCCTGAATAATATCCTGGAGTGTATAACTAGCATTCAATCTGGAGTATTATTTGTGACCGGGACCGGAATATGTATGACAGTACAATAGTTAGCCTTGGAACATGACCGCTGTCTCACTTGGCTTTCACCATTACGTTATATTATTACTACACTCTTAATTCTACATTATACATATTATATGCTTGTGAAGAAAATTATTTGATCTAATAAACCTTAATTTCTTTAAAAGTTAGCAGTTATAAACACGTACTAACGTGTGTCAAGCATTGACCAAAGTCGCACTAATATTTGACAAAGAGCTATCGGTATGCGTATTTATTTAACAACACATTCAAACACTTCCACGGCTAAACTAAGCCAAATGAGCTTATATTATAAAATGTTCAATTGATAATGTTTTTTAATGTTCTGCTTGATTTTTTAATAGGAAGCTAATAAGTTTTTTATTTTTTCATTCGGAAGAAGTTTGATTTTTTTGAGTCTCCCAACAAAATACAAATTAATTTAGTATTAGTAGTAGTAGTAAAACAAAAAGATGCGTTTATATGCAAATAAATAAATAAAAAATAAGTATTATTATTATTATTATTAAATTACTCATTTTCAGATTTTAGATATGCATTAATTATGATTAAATATTTGTATAAAATGTTATTTTTCCATCTGGCAACTCCGGGTTCCTTGCGTCATTCCGTTTGAATTTTATTTATAAATTTTAACTACGTTGAGGGAACTGTAAATATAACACAGAAATAACATATATTATAGAAGTTGCTTGATATATTCAACGACAAATAACAAAATTTACATGATCTTTTTGTTCTCGAGTGTCGGATTATAGGGACTACAGTGTTGCAGGTAGTCACAGCCCGCTTACGTGTGAAGTATGTGTATAATATAATATACAGTAACGCCAGCCATGTTCCAATATATGAAAAGAATACGCATAACACTTCCATAGATATAATTTCATTACTAAAGTCACTTAATTAAATAAATCGAAGGCTTAATCCACACACGTGATAACTCCAGTAAATCAAATTGTGGAAGAGCAATATAAAAGTAATAATATATATTTGGGAGTAGCATTGCGTGCAAAAATTATTTACCGCAATAAAGTCATATTTTTAGCATTTATTAAGTGTAGGAAAATAATAATATATAATAAACATTTTCAATATCAAAGTAAGTCTTTTTGAAATTCTATTAAATAAAAATATTATTTTTTTACTTTGGAGTGTAAAATTTGTCTCCAGTCACTCGTAATTTTATTGTGAAACTAAACCAAGTGTATTTCTTCATTACATTACAAGTAATAGTTTGACAAATAATTAGTCTGCATTTTTTAAATATATCGATTATTAGGGAAATAAACTAATAAGTAAATAATTTAAAAGTACAGTCCATTAAAAAAATATACAGTTTGGGTTCACAGAATGCACATCGAGTTCTCGTGTATTACTTATTATTATTGTTTTGTATTATTTATTTGATCGAAACTTATCAGAGCAAAGATTCGCTTTTGGCGTTAATTAGTGCGAAGCAACTTATTCCCGTTTACTGATTTATTTATATTTAAATAAAAACACTATAAATGGCCTTGTAATTGTTATAAGGTGACCCTTCCGAATCGATACTATGTAAAAGTATACTTATAAATAATGAAATATGTACGGAGGTGAACCGGGTCTTGAATGCTGGAAGTCTCATTATTCAGGACACTTATTATCCATCCGCAATATATTATACCTTTGTGTTTCTAAATATTTATAATATACACTAATAAAATACGTCATTTTTAAAAATAGACATATAGGAAATTAATCACCAATTGAGAATATTTAAATGGAAGGTAAGATATCGCTAATAATATATATATATATATATATATATATATATATATATATATATATATATATATATATATATATATACACTAAGAAAATATGCAGTTTTACAGTTAATTGTATCATAAATTGTACTAAAATATTCACTCATTTAATAATATTATATCTAAAATTGTTAAACGTGTGTGTATGTTATATGTATGTACGGATCCCTCAACCATCAGTATTTACCAGATGGAAGAATAATATTATATATATATATATATATATATATATATATATATATATATATATATATATATATATATATATATATATATATATATACGATCACACAGTTTGAGTATCCTTAAAGATGAATATATATGGTATGAAATTTATTAAAAATAAAAGAGTAATAAATAAATAATTTGGTGTGCAATCAATTTGTTTGTACTAAAGTGAGGCAGCTTTCCGACATTTGACTCTTGAGTTAGGTAGCTCACTGTTTGAAAACAACAACCTTAAGGCTATTTATAATTGAGGAATATTTAAATACGTATGAAGACAATGCGTATGTACAATTTTTTTTTAAATCCTAATAATTTAAGACAAATGCCACAAAAACCATACACCTTGTTTTTAATTAAACTTCAAATATTTCAAGGGATGGATTTAATATGATAAAATATAAACAAAAAATAATACCATTTTTTTATAAATTAATTATGTTTCATGATTTTTTTTAATAATGTGTATTATTTTGAGAAAAAAATTGGATGTACAAAAAGTGTCCACTAAGCCATTGATATTTGATTTGGAATTTGTACGTGAAAATGCAGGAGGCTTTCACATACACTTCAGTAGATGGAAAATTGTATTAAAAGATGGTTAATGGATTATTTTGATTGTTTAAATGTTTGAAAAGCACTGTAATACAATATATATTGGGTGCATCCCTGACATATACACACTTGCAAGTAGCAGCCAAACAACGGTAAAGTCGCAGCCATCGTGATGATAATGATTCTGCACCACGTCCTGCCGTATTATATTATTAGCTATTCAATATATTGTCCAGCTTTAATCATCACAATGGCGGATTGCGAGGTTTCAGTGTCACCATTTCAAATTGACCGGCGCGCGAGTGTCACTGAACTTTCACACTAATATTTATTTATATGTATGCATACCTTGTGCAATCAGCGGTCGTCAGGTATCCTCTGTTTATAATATACAAGTGTTGATCACAATAATCACAGGTCCTCGGCTCGATACAAACACACCACGTCCATCCTCCTCAGAGCCTCGCGCTCGACTGATCTCGCCTTTTTCCTCCCACACACAGACACGACACGCACACCTTCACACTTTTCAAATTTGTTCTTTTTCCCGAGATTTTGTTTTATGAATTAGTTTTAGCCAATAATACTTTGAAAGACGTCAAAAACACGCACGAGACAAAGATGAATTTGTCACCAAAGGTCTTGTTTTTACCGCTCGTACTGTTTATCTTGCCGACTTTAAGAATAGTTATAGGGAGACATTACAATATTATTTTTATTATTTACCACATACAAATTCTAAACAGACTGACATGTTTCTCGTAATCACATTTAAAGAGAATATATCGATGGGTTGTTTGCACAAAAACGTATCTTCAAATTGACAGTTTTGAAAAGGGGATATTATTAAATTAATTGGTATTAACTATATGTACGATTTTGATATTTAATTTATGAGTAAAACTCAGGTGCCAAAAATACTCTAAAAGATGTCAAAAAAGTGGAAATAAAAGATGAATTTGTCACCAAAGATTACTCGTACTGTTTATCTTTCTAATAACATTCACTTAGTATGGAAAAATGCTTCATTAAAAGTTGCTTGATATATTCAAAGACAAATAATATATCACTATGTAAACGAGTTATATTATGGGGAACGGGTTGTTGCCCCCATGATTGTTGGTCCAGAATATCAGTGCAGGAGTGAGTGTTGAAATGAAAGATGAGAGTCACTGGCCAGTGTGTTTATTTGGAGGTTAAGCATACAAAGGAGCGTCGCGTGTTGTGAGCATCTCGTCCAAGACTCAAGTGACAGTATAAGGACGCGCGATTAAGAAGACTGTTCGCGGTAGCTCTTAGCGGCCAGCTGGAAGTGCATAAATACATATCTGCGCTGTACAGATGGCGCTATAATATGATCATTTCAATTTTTTTTGTAAGAAAAATCTTGTCTCTAGTGTCGGATTATCGAACTACAATATTTCAGGTGGCCACAGCCCGCGTATGTGTGAAGTTTATGTATAATATGCGCATGAAGTAGTGCCGGCCACGTTAAAATATATTAAAACAATACACATGACACTTCTATAGATATAAGTTCATTGATTTTAGCAGATTTACTTTTAATAATCTTAACTGATTGTATCAGAATCTTTTTTATATGAAAACTTAAATTATGCCATAGTCTTTTTAATAAATGCTAATAAGGCATATTCACTATATTCAATGAAAGTATATGGGAAAATAATTCTTAATGTTGTTAAATTGGAACTAAGAATGTTGAATAAGAATGAAATTTATGAGAACGAAGCAAATGTTATACTATATTTAAAAATATAAATAATTGTCAATACAATAGCATTTAAACTAATATAATATATACGTATCCAAGAAAAACATCAACAAATGAAAAATTGCAATTAAAATGATCTTATATTACAATACAGAAACAATAATCTTCTCCTCTCCTTGCAAAGTGACATTTATTTTAGTTATGTGTACATGAAATAAACCTTATTTAGAATACAACATTGTATTGTGAAAAGGACCTCTGATTAAATTGTTTACACGTTTTATTTTTAAATTCTGGAAAAATCAAACAAAATTGCGTCTGCAACAAATATGTTGATTCAAACAAAGAAAACTATCTAAACGTAAGGTTAAAGTCGCAAAATTTTCCATTAATGAGTCAAACTTATGAATATTATGTTCCCAAGAAACTATGTAAAAAATGTTTTGTGTTGAAACTTAATAAATACATAACTGTCTATATTTTTAATATATTGTACTTAAAATTAAACAATTCATTCCGTTTATTTCAAAGAAGTGCTAATTTAACTAAATATTTATCCTCGTTTCATTTGCTCAGTATAATATATCTATTATAAAGTGTAATTTTGCCTAAATCTAAACGCCCACGCTCTGTCTTTTGTTTGCCTATTTACATCACCAAAAACTTACGATAATTTTGAAATACATTATCTCAATACAGTGAAAATCAATATAAAATAATTTGTGATACTAATGTGTAGATATATTTTAGCACATTAAAAAATGTCGTATTCCGATCAAATTCAGTGATAGCCGAAGTTATTTTATTAGCTGAATTAAATGTGCCATTCTCATTCGGAAGAAAAAAATGAAAGTAGTCAATAACAGCGACTTCCATGTGTGGATTATAATGTAAATCCACATCGTTTCAAGTCGAAAATTTTAGAATGACTTTCCGAAATATGGCAGGCAGGGATTCTCAATGTGGTCATTGTACAATAGTGTAATTATATTAAACACTGTGATCAGTTATTTCAATATTAATATAGGTATTGGCGTGGACAGCGAACTCCTCGGAGCGATCCGTGGAACTTGACTTGCCCAAATTTGGAAAGTCGTGGGCGATGAACCTCTCGCCCAACACATACGCACACGGGCGAGCATATTATTATAATCTGTTCAATCTTCGATCAGATTAGCTACAAAATATATCTCAAATTAATGACTAGGAATCGTCCACGTTTTTATGGCCGTGTTGATAATTCACCACAGAAATTTTCAATATCTAAGACATATTATACAGATTGCCTATATTCAGGCGCCAATAATGCGGTTGAATTTTATATGAAAAAGCTTTAATTTAAAGTAAAAAATCAACCATAAATATAAAAATTACAGTTGATTTCTTTGAAACTTGAACCTAACATGCGATATTTTACATTTACACCGTGTTTTTAGATATCCACATAGAAATTTTCTTTATATACCAATGAATTTGATCAAGTTACTTTTTTATATTATTATGCTTTAGCTTTATCGCTGATATTGTAAAAACATCATTCTGATTGTGTTTCAACAATACAAAACATCGCATTTAATGAAGGGAAATATGTGAACTATTATTATTTCTTAATTTAAATCGGAAGCATTTAATTATTTCAATTCAGTGTATTAATGAAATATGTATCATATTTTGTATTAAAACGGAATCAATACGTGAAATTTTGAAACACACAATTTCTACAGTAAATAAAAAAAATCATTTCAAAATAATATTTTTATTCAAACAGTCTGCAATGGATCACAATCTTTTTTGCTTTTGATAATTTCAACTTTATTCTCTAGTAAATTTTCAAGAATAGGTTTGAAACTGTTAAGGAATCCCCTCTCCGAATTAGAATGATTGGTCAAAACCACCGATGATCCATTATGAATTGCATCCAAAACTTCGTGATGAGACATTTCACCTTGGTAATGTAAATAAAAAATTATTATTATATAGTAAAATAATACTGAATGAATATAATACCTGTTATAAAAAGATCTGCTTCCACTCCTTTCAAAACTGACGAACCCGAACCAGCACAAAGACCAACTTTTTTAATTAGGCTTTCCATATTCATACCTCTAGCTGTTGCATACTGCAAGTGCGGCACTCCGGTAAGATTCTTCAGATTATTGATGATGTTTTTTAAAGTTATTTCATTTTTCAAAACACAAATCCTAAAAATAATATCCAAATCAACTCCATAAAAAAGTATATTATGCTAAGATTATTAAGTATTAAGTGATAACAGTTTTCATATTAAACAGTGTCTAATAATGATTGAATTATATGCACCTTCCACAACCGGTTCCGGGTTCAACTCCTTCAGTTATTGGTGATTTGTCATGCTCGGGAAGACAACTGGCTAACCAATCATTGACTCCACCCATCACACAATCCCAGCTTGTATGAGGGCTGTACACAGTTATGCGTCGCTCCATACACCTGCTGACAATTCGCTCTTTCCAAGTTCTATAAAAAAAGCTCTCTCATTAAAACTCATACGATGAATATAATATATGAGTTCAATACCGTTGAGTGACAGATTTGAGAGCGGCGAATATGGGGGGATGGTAAGAAATAATCATATCTACATTTGTATCAACGGCTTCATCCATAACATCTTCTGTCAGATCATTTGTAAGTAGAATTTTTGATATTTCCCTAAAATAAAAAAAATGAATATTTTTTATCAAAAAAATATATTGAGATTATCTGTATCTTAGATAGACTATCATGAATGATAAAATTGTGTTACACAATACCTGGGCGTGTATGGCTCCATTAATATTCCCGTGTTATCCCATTTCTCCGATAATTTCAATGGTGCAAACTCAGTTAGTTTCTCCAGTACATTTTTCAAAGGCACTCCTTTCACTGACGATGCCATATTTGAATAGGTGTACTTCAAAATGGGGAATACTATTTTACTTTGTAAAAGAATTGCAAACATGTATCAAAAAACCTGCAAGAGAGATTTTGAATTCTGTTAGGATAAATGTATGAATAATAATCATTTTAGAGATATAAAGTAATTTCCACAAAATATTAAAAGTGTCTAACATTATTTCTCCAAAATTGTGATGTCACAATTTATAATCTGATTCCGTTGCATATTGCGTAAGAAAGGAACTACAAATATTTGCATGTTAGTAACAATGCAGCAATCTTATTTGTTTTTTTTTTTTAAATGTTGCCCTGCGTAACCCAGAATCCAGGTTTATCTCTTATTGTACTATAGAAAACAAATTTAAAGTGATATATAAACTTTATTGCTGAATAATTCCATTACTATTAGATTATACACTGTGTTGTGTTGTTAAATGTCTTCGTCAAAATAAGTCCAGACTTTTATTTCACTATCATCACTACACGAAATTAATTGATGTGACTTTTTAGGATTCCATTTAACAGCGTTGACATCTTGGCTGTGGGCTGCATGTGCTGTGCATATTAATTCAAAAGTTGGTTCATTCGGCTTCGAGTCTGAAGTCTCCTTAAATATACGGATAATGTCGTCTCCGCAAGCAGTGGCTATAAGGTCAGATTCATGACACCAACTTATGTCATAAATCGTCCTAGTGTGATAAGATCCGATTGTGCAGACACACTTCCACACTGGATAATCTTCCGGAGTGGCGATTCCTTCTTGATTTCCGACGGGATACTCTTTCCATATTTTAACGGTTTGATCATCACTGCAACTGGCTAGCCTAGTGCCAGTTTTGTCGAAAGCTAAACTCCAAACGGTGGATTGATGCGATTGAAGCGTTGCAAAACAAAACCAGTCGTTATCAGCAGGATTTTCTTGAAACAGTTTAATGGTGTTATCATAAGAGGCAGATGCTAATATATCTTTACTCGGATGCCAAGTGACCTATAAAACAAAATTCATATAAAATGTTTGATTAAATTTACTAATAAAACATTTAGATTATTACTTTTTTAACATCTTGTATATGAGCATTAAGAACAGCTGCACACTCATATTCATCGTCACCTGCTATTTCCCAAATCCATACAGATTTATCTCGGGAGCATGTAGCAAGAAGTCCCGAAGAGGACCAAGAAACACTCTTAACTTCACTTTCGTGACCTTCAAGTGTCGCATTGCATTCAAATTCTCCTAAAGAGGATAGTACAGTAAATGATGATGTTTCAAAAATGACATCTAGACAATATTTGTACCTGATTTTTTATCCCATATGGCTGTGATTCCATCAAAACTAGCAGATGCAAGATAATTGCCGCATGGCGACCAGGACACCTCTCGGATAGTCCTCTGGTGGCCATCGGCTAATATGGTCTTAGTTAGCCACTTTGTACCGTCGAAACCCCACACTCTAACAGTTTTATCTTCTCCACACGATGCGAAAAAATTACCAGTAGGATGCCAAGACAAATTCCAAACGCGACCCTTGTGGCCAGTTAAACACTGATCCATCCGCAGCTTACCCATCTTACCTCTCACTGAAATCATTAAAAATTAAAATCAAATTATGTAAAATATTATCTTTGTTTTGAAAATAATCGAAAAAATTAAATAGGTGAGAACCAATGAGTTAATATAGATAAGTTCATTGGATGACATAGTTTGAAAAGTTAACATATCAAAGTACAACATTATAATGATTTCAATGAGAGATTGTAAAAAACGAGCCAAAAACAATAATTGCAATGATATTAAAATACAAAATAATGAAATTTTTAATGCTTTAGAAGTAAGTTATGATTATATTATAGGTAATTGTAATTACCAACAAAATTGTTCAGCTCTCCTTCGAAGTTCACTACACTTGACAATTGCTATCACATTATTTTAAGTGTTGTCATTACGATATCATGTATAATTTACACCTTTAAAATGTGATATAATATGTAAGGTTTATGACTAAATTAAACTATTTTAATTTCTAAATACAATATAATCACATGAAAGTATATTTATTTTATGTGATATATCAATAAAACACTGATAAGAGAGAAAATATGATAGTATAAAAGGTCTAAGTAAGGACATTTTCTTGTGATTGATTACAGAATGCAATAATGCAGATAATGCAATCAGGAAATAATGCAAATGCACTGAACAATGCATCAATAAATGTGGTGAAATGTGACAGGAGATCGGACAGTTGTTTTATGTAAATACTAAATAGAACCAGTCGAGTGTGACTTGATGACTTGACTAAATGACACTAGGAGAGATTATGTACCAGATCTTCAAGTATTAGCTGATGACTGGAGACTGCAGGCTGAAGACTGGACGAGATGGCCAGCAGAGGAAGTGCAGAGTCCAGGGAACAGAACAAGGGCTGGTGCAAGGCCGAGGGCAGATCCTATGTCTGCAAGAACTACTCCACCACTCTTGTCGGCAACATCAACCTCTTGAGGCTCGGCTCCAAGTTCTGCGATGTCGAACTCGTCTCTGGAGACACAACAATCAAAGTAACTTCATCTTCAAACTCTCAAATCTACACTGATTGTATACATTTCTAAAGTTCTGTATGCTTATAGGCTCACCGTTTGGTGCTGTCCGCGGGGAGTGCTTACTTTTCAGCCATGTTCAGTACCGGATTAGCTGAAGAAAGGAGAAACAGTGTTCACTTGCCTGCAATACCTCCGTCCGCTCTTCCTTTAGTTGTAAATTTTATTTATTCAGGTAAAATAATAGCTATGCATTTTTGCATGTATTTAAGATTTAATACACATTTGGTATTTTCAACAGGCCAAGTCGAAATATCACATAACACTGTACAAGAAGTTTTAGTAGCTGCCGACATGCTACAGTTGAGAGATTTAGTTGACGGTTGCTCTGAATTCCTCATTCGTGAGCTTCACCCTTCTAATGCCGTTGGAATTTACATGTACAAAAATTCACAAACTCCACCGACTGAATTTAAAAAAAATTAAGTTTTTTTATTTTAATAATTAATTTGTTTTTAGGTTTGCCGAGGCTCACAATTGTAATGAATTAATGAGAGCGGCTCTCGAACATATTCAATGTAATTTTTCTGTTGTGAGCACTGGTGATGAAATGTTAGAATTGCCCGCCCATCATCTGTCCACTCTTTTATCCTCGGATTATCTGAGAGTCGATACAGAAGTCCAGGTATTCTAACCTTTGATGAGACATTTAATAACAAATCATTTAACAAATTTATTTTAAGGTTCTTGAGGCGGCATTGAGATGGGTGGAACATCGTCCTTCCGAAAGGAGACGGCATATATTTGAAGTACTTGCCGCTGTGAGACTTGTTTTACTCGGCACATCGGCAATTGATCGCGCCTTAAGTCGATGTACTGACAATTCTCTCAAAGTAGCGTTAAAAAATCATCGTGCTGATTTGGTAATTTTTGATAAAAATCAAATAAGACATTGATAAAGATTAATAACATGGTTTGTTGTATAGATATCCCATAAAGGTGCTCTTGTGTCTCTGAGTGCATCGCCTAGAACTAAAGCTCGAAAGAAGGTATTAATATTTGGTGGCTCTTGTAGGGAAACTCCTTGTGGTGGTCAGCGTGCTACGGAAACAATATTCGACAGTGTCCTTCAATTTAATTTACACAATTGGTAAGTTGCTATACAATATTTTGCAACACATTCTTCAAGTAATTTATTGTAGGGAATGGAAAGAAATGTGTGCTATGAGTACCGGAAGAATTTTACCCGGCGTAGCGTGTCTGGGTGGTTCTATATATGTGGTCGGTGGTGAACAGGAGAGTCAAATTTTAGCCAATGGAGAAATATACGATCCCTTGGTTGGTTTTTTTTTTAAATTGTCTCACTTAATCTCATAATAAACATTTGATCTCTTTTAAAGACTGACAGTTGGACGTCGATGGCTCCAATGAATGTTCCTCGGTGCGAGTTTGGTTTGACAGCGTGGCGAGGAGTGTTATATGCTTTCGGAGGTTGGATCGGAGAAGATATGGGATCATCAGTAGAATGTTATGATCCAGCCACTGCCCGTTGGACCAACGAAGGTTCTATGCCTGAACCGAGGTTTAGCATGGGCGTCGTAACATACGATGGTTTCTCATTTTCCATTTTCAAATTATTGTTAAAAGAATAATTAACATACAAATTCAAAATATTTAAGGTTTAATTTATGTTGTGGGAGGATGCACTCATTTAGAGAGGCATTTGTGTGACTTGTTGTCTTACAATCCTGTCACACAAGAATGGAGGACACTGGCTCCCATGAAAGTGGCACGTTCACAAGCCGGAGTCGCGGTTCTCGATGGTTATTTATACGTCGTCGGTGGAAATAGTAAAACTCAAGAAGTTTTATCTAGCGTAGAAAAATATAGCTTTGATGAGGTTTGTAGTTTTTTACATCCATATAAATTACTTTTATTTACATATTTGTTTTTCGGCATCAGAATAAATGGAGCAAAGTAACATGTATGTCAGTCGGACGTGCCAGTCCTTCGGTAGCTGCTGTCGAAGGTCTTCTACTTGTAACGGGAGGAGATCAAGAATATAAAGCTAGTTTCTACAAAGCCAGACGCACAATCGCTTCTGCGGAATTGTACGACCCTCAGAACGAACTATGGTATCCCGCTCCGTCATTGCCACAAAGTCGCTCGGAAGCAGGAATTGCTGTCCTTTGACCAATTAAATTCTCGTATGTGTATTTTATAAATTTATATTTCAATCTACTTTTATGTAATGATATTTTAACACATAAAACGATCATAGTTATAATTTATTTACTCGAATTTATTTTAATGTTATAATATTATATTGCTTTTCAATAAGTGTTTCTCATTTTTATGTTGAATTTTTGTGTTACCGCAGCAAAAAATACTTTTATCGAAATGTTTACATAAGTATTCTAATAAATCTTTTCTACAAACATTCTGGTTTAACTTTAAAATAATCCCAATTTAAGGATGACATCTACCGAGCTATAAATACCGTATGACTGAGCAAATTTGAAAAAAACATGACATGCATTTTTAAGATATTTATTTACAATTTAGATCTCTCTCGAAACATTATTCGAAGGACAAACCCACATATTCGGTTTCCACACAATAAACCGAAACTCGTATAAATGCTTCTTGGGACGCTGAGATAATTAATATTTAAATATCGCAGTAAATTAATTATTCAGCAGGAAGAAAAAAAAACATAAATAAAAGAAATTTTAATCGATTCATGTTGTTACACAATATAGAGAAAAATAATATTATATCGTTCCATAACAATATTATTGAACACTCATGGAAAATTCACATTTTATGTAAGCTCAATATTAAAAAAAAAAAGTAAAAAATATAGACAAAAGATACCATAGATGCGGCATTTCATTTCACATCAATTATAGAACGAGACATTCAGAAAGGTGAACGGCAACAACCATATTTATTATAGAGAGAAAATAATTTTACAAATTTATATTGAACATTTAAAGTAGAACACGCTCGAGACTGTTACTGTCTGCCGTCTCGACTTGAAAGTATTAAAATAAAACAACAGAACAAAATATATTGGAATCGAGCAATTAATTAATATATATTGTCACGGGAACCGTCAACCCAGAATAGAGCGACGGGCAGACATAAGAAAATTCACAATCGAGTGTTGAAAACCCACAACTGCCAGGTCGTCACCATCCGCAACCGTCTTGCCTTGCACCGTTCGACTTATTTACAAGAATTTCACGAGACGTAGGCTAATCGTCCAAATTTTGCGAAATTAAAAAGTTAGCTGCTAAGTTTTCATTCTTTTCGCACGCAAAGTACGCTTGAATCACCATATGTTCCGGAAAACCTAACGCCTTCAACCTTTCGATAGCCTCTTTGTCCTGCATCGAGATTTGCAACATCGGTCTGCCGGAGGTCTGTGACGCTGTCCCCGTTACGGTAGCAGCGCCCGCTCCGGTTGCAGAGGCGGTCACTCCAGTGCTTCCGCCTCCCGCTGGTTCGTTCAGCATCCTGACGAAGGCCTGCTGGTGCTGTGATATGGCTTGCAACAGAGCCGGGTTGGTCTGGCCTATCTGCTGCAGGATGGTGTGAAGCAAGGAAGGGTCCTGTTGGATCACAGTCCTCATCTGCTGGAACTGTGGCTGGTCGCGAAGGAAGGCCAAAGGATCCTCTGCGTTATCGTCTCCTTCAGCCTCGGCCTCCAACTGCTCCACTTGCTCCAGCAGCAGCTCGTCAGGGATCCCATTGATCAGGTACTCCACGGCTCTCTCTTGGTTGTCGAAGGACGCCCTCAAGGCCTGCTCCACTTGAGGCCTCGCATAGCCCATGTCCAGCAAAGTCTGCACTCTGCTCTCGTGGGCTGCGATCTCCTCAGGGTCCAGGACGGCCGCGGGGGCAGGAGCGGGAGCTGCAGCAGGCACGGGGGCGGCGGCTGGAGTAGGGGCGGGGGCGGGGGCCGAGACAGGCGCGGGGGCAGCGGCACTGACAGGAGCGGGGATGGAGATAGACACGGCGGGGGCGGCAGGAGCAGCAGCAGGGGCCGAGTCTGTGGCTGACGGTTCAGCTTTAGGCTTGGTGACCATCACCACGATGAACTTCTTGGGGTCGATGGAGTAGTGCTGCAGGGTGTGGTCATCAGCCAGGATCTTGCCGGCATAGATGAGCCGCTGGTTGTCAGCAGGATAGTCCTGGCCCCTGGACTCCTGCACGGCCTGCTTCAGCTGCCTGACAGTGGCGTGCTCGTCCATGTCCAGCTGGAAGGTCTGCTGCTGGAGGTTCTTCAGTGTGATGAGCATGGCTGCTAGTCCTCGTAGTTCTAATAGTCAGGTAGTCCAGGTAGTCCCAGTAGTCCCAGTAGTCCCGGTAGTCCCAGTAGTCCCAGTCCCAGGTCTAGTGGTCCAGACAGATGCCAGTAGAGCGGCCGGTAAACATAACCTGCCAGTCCTTGTCCAACTGTGCTAGTCACGCCGCTCTGCTTCACTTCTGCCCGCCATCTTGATTACTTTTCATTTTTGTCACTCTCACATTAATTAACCCTAACATCTTTAACCCCCGGAAGGCTCCAATGGCAAAAGCCTATTTTTTAAGGGCCGATAATTTGAAAATAATAACAATAATAACGGGGAGCGTGAGATGCATACATAGCTGGATATAATAGTAGATGTTGTGTGTGTGCGTGTGTCAGTGTTAGTGCAATAGTCTGTTATGGCTACTGGTGTGGAGCTGGTGTCTGCTGCTGTCTTCAAGTAATAGTGATAGTCCAGCCAGTCCTCGAGCTGATGATGGCCGACCAGTTCCGCAAGGTGGAAGGTTACTCCCCGAAGAGTTCTCCTCGCGGCGCTCGTTCTCCTCAGGTGCCGCTGCGCCAAGACTCGTCCGGAACTCTGAAGACTACAATCTCTTTAGGCAAAAATCCCTCGATCGTCCACTCCGGTCCGTTTTACTTGATGAAGGAGCCTCCTCCAGGTAAATACTTCTAGTCACAATTAAAATGTGCAATCTTTGATTTCACAATTCTAACAAAATTTGCAATAAATTTTAAGGAGAATGCGAACTGACCGGAGCGAAAAACTTGATGGCATATTATGGTTTAGAACATTCCTATAGTAAATTCAGTGGCAAAAAACTTAAAGAACAACTATCTTCGTTCCTCCCCAACTTGCCGGGCATTATCGACGGACCGGGTCAGCAAGACAACAGCACTCTTCGCTCAATTATAGAAAAACCACCGGTGGGAGGCAAAGAACTGCTCCCTCTCACCGGTGCCCAGTTGGCCGGATTCCGTTTACATCCCGGACCTTTACCCGAACAGTACAGATACGTGAACACAGCACCCGTAAAGAAACACAAAAATAAACACAAGAAACACAAACACAAAGAAGGCGGTCCCATGAGCCAAGAGACACAGCTGACCGGTGAATATTTGCATTATTATGCGATCAATCTGAATATTTCATTACCGTTTTCAATATTTTCAGACGCTTCCAACCCCGACACGCACGAAAAGAAACACAAAAAACAAAAGCGACACGACGAAGAGAAAGAGAGGAAGAAACGGAAAAAGGAAAAGAAGCGAAAGAAACAAAAGCACAGTCCCGAGCACGCGGGCAGCCTGACTCCCAGTCAGCATTCCAATGGATGACAATAAACTGTATTGTTTTTAGTGAATAATATGTTGAGTTGAAGTTGTTATGTAATTAATTTATGATAGCAAAATATTATATTATAAATCAAAATACCATGATTAGACTATAAGAAAATGTGTTGTGCAAGTCTGTATTTTTATTATTAAAAAAAACGAAAGACTAAAAATGATTTTCCTTTAACACAAAACTTCGAAATATTGTTATGGACTATTTTTCAATGAGAATAAGAAAACAAAATTATATTCTACATAAAATGAAGACATTTATTTTGTCCAAGGCTTTTCAACTAGACAAAATATTTTTTCTGACATTAATTTTAGGATAAACTATTAAAACAATATAGGAATTGATTTTTATAAAAGTGAATGTATTTTGATAAATTTTCAAAGATATTAAAATGACCAATGGACTTTTTACGAATTATTTTTATGAGGGTAGAAATTAATTTGCAAGATAAAAAAGAAGACAGTAAGTCACCTTATCATATTTGAATCAGAACTACCTTTAAAATATCAAATTAATACGCACTGAGACAAGCTAACTTACCAGTAACGTCTTTGGTTGGTTAATATTGTTAGTATTTTTACTAGTGTCATTGTATCAAAATATATATTGATCTTTGCATTCTGTCCCTAATTTCTTGTTTCGATTGTTTTTTATCAGATTTTCTATTGTATAATTTGTAAATATATTTATAAATAAACATTATAAATTTCGACCATTAAGTTAATGTTGACTTTGAACATGTCAAAAATAATACATTTTCACCACGAAGAGTACTCCGTGATTTTATATCATTTAAAAATAAGCTAATGTCTATTTATGTACATAATTTAAATAGTTTTAAACATTAAATACCTTGAAAATTGTATCCTCTCCTTAAATCCAACACTGATTCACATTTTTTCTTAAATTTTGTTTTCTATTATATTTAAAAAAAATCATAAACATTATTTTATTGAGGAAAACGGTATGTATGTATGCAGCTTTAAATCAAATTTTATTTATTTGCATTATGAAGGATGAATTAATATTATTAAAGGTTCCAAATGAATAAAATAAACATTGATTGTTACTTTGTTTTATTCAAATATTTTACAAATCATTTCATTAGTATATGAGTGGACACTACATTCGCTAACGTTGCACTGAAATAAATTAATAGAGCGTCAGCACCAAAAATATATTTTCTTTTAAAATAATAATTAAACTATACGTAATGCACGGACAGTTCAGAAGTCGTCTAGTCTTACATCGACACTCTATACAAAATATACAAACATTTCAAACAAAGAAACGCAGCTCACTAAAATATAAAATGCATGAGATATTATAATGCATTCAAATATACAACAATTAATAGAATGGAAAATAAATAATACATATTTCCCCATATCTATATTTGGCAAGACAAAAGAAAAATCACTTAAATAGTGTCTCGTATTAATATTTTTTATTATTAGTGGGTAAAAATAAAAAGTGTTATTATCCGGCAAAACCGTTACCGCCGATAAGAATGCCATACAACCCAATGTATAAATACCAAATGTTACCTCTGTCATCTTAATATTTATAAATCCGGTTGTATGGCCTTTTAATATCGACAAAACACATAAAATATGGCAATGATAAAACTAAAAAGTGCACAATATATTACAAACAATAATTTAATCCATCACAAGCGAAAAAAAATAATCAATTACAATACTGACTAACTTATTAATGCAAATAAAATGATATACACACAATAAAATATGATCAAAAGAAAACTCTTTTTTTTTCTAATACAGCCGACGAGTTGAAAGGCATTCGTTACATTTTGCACTTAAAAATATTGTATTACAAAATACATTAGTAGCAAAATCTATAAAATGGACATCAGTCGTGAGGAATTCGTTGAGCATTCTGAAGACGGTTGTCCGGTCAAAGTTCCTTCAACAGGGCCGACTTGGCATTTTTCAATTTATCCAATCGTTTATTTAGATGACTATTTTCAGTTTCTAATTCTTCCACTCTACTTTGCGCTTCTCTTGCCTAAAATTTTAAATAATAACTGTTAATAAAATATGTACGCAAAATGTTTACAAACTTCAGGGGTAAAAGCAATGCTTTATTTACAAGATCATAATCGGTGTTTTTTTTACGAGCGTCTAATCTAGTGGTTCTTAATCGGTGCGCCCCGAAAAATTGGTAACAAATATAAAAATAACTAAACTAAATTTTAATTTAAAAAAAAAATTGTACGTTCAAAAGTGCTTTCGAAAAGGTTAAGAACCACTGATTTGATGATTAAAAAAAATTACTATCTACTATATATTAAAAAAATAAAAATCCAATTATTATTATTGAATGGATAATTTTCAATACATTTTTCATGATTTTTTTGTCACGAAAATTACTGAAGGTTGTAAATATACGATTAATTTAACTTTGGTGATAAATGAAAAAGTATGACGCTCTTTAAAAAAACACCTGTTTAATGGGAAATTATCAATATTTGGATTAGTAGAATAATCGAATTGACCTTTCATTCTATGTATTGTATTAAAAATTGATTGAATATCGTTGATAAAGCGCGATTTACAGAGCAGATTACGCAATGAGAGATTTAGGGAAATAACATGTTATAAACACAGACACTTAAAAACTTCACACAGGATTTGCGAGATAATAAAATGCATATAAAAAAAAATTACTAGTGTCCCCGTTTTAGGTGTGATTTAATTCATGCAACCTTTTGCAACTTTTTTTCAAAGCAATCTCATTTGCTTCCAGAATTCTAATTCGTTCTTCTGCATTTCTAATCTATAAACCAACAAGTTACACTATAAAAGTTGCAAATACATTAAAATTATCCGCAATTTAATACAATTTAGAATAACATACATATTAGTCAAAGAATGGATATCAAAATCACAAATTGACAAATCAAATACTATTATACCGTTCACTTCATTAACAAAATCCCATTTCTTGCCAGAAATCAATGACAACTTCCTGAAAATACAATAATATCATAAAACTGTCTTTGAAACACACTCGATAATATCACTCTTTAACCTGGAACGATAAGCTATTGATAAAAGTTTAATAAGAAAATATACTAACTTCTCTCTGTAATTTTCGCCTATCACATTTGAGTTCATCTTCTATTTTTTCAGCTTGTTCAACAGCACTCTTGTATCGGATAACTTGGCTCTCTAGTCGGGCTACGGTGGCTTGAAGTGTTAATACATCTTGTTCAGCCTTCGACGCTCTGAATTTATAATCAGCAACCAGTTTGGAGTTCTCCCCTGATAATATTAATTATATGCATTTTAATATACAGATAAAAACAGGAAATGAATAAACATAATTCAATACTTACGGTGAAGATCAAAATCAGAATCACTATCAGAGCCGTTTGTTGGACCATTGTGAGAATTGTGCAAACTGTTGTTTTTCTTTTTATTGCTTTCTTCTTCTAACTGCTGTTTCAATTGCTTCACTTCCAAATCTAAGGCTTGTCGTTCAGAAAAGAGAGTTTTCAACCGTACATCTATAAAACAAATTGGAATTTTGAAGACATACTGAGGAAAATAAATTATTAATATCCTACGAGATAATAAGAGTAGCTTATGATGGGGATAATGATAAGACTATGAAGAATAAAATATGTATGTGAAAAACCGATCTCGGCAAACAGGATGCAAAAACTCGTATTCAAAATTGGACACTGCACCATATTGAATATGACCTTTTGGTTCATCAATGAAATTGATTGCTTATGTTAATGATTAGTTAAATTGTTTTATTCTATTTTAATTTTCAAATATCAACAGGAGAATCAAATATTATTCTATTCATACTCAACATTCGAATTTATGTATTTAATATTGGATATATGATAACCGTAGTTGTAAAGTTTTAGGTAAATATCAGACAATTCAAATAAAATAATAAAGGTAATCGTTGCAATGCTCGAATACAAATAAACATATGATGTACGGTACCTAATCCTCCTTGCCCTGCAGCTTCTAAAGCCTCTCGTCCAGCCTTCGAAACAAGAGCAGCAGTCGGACCGTCACCGTTTTCTTCATCAATCATGACCAACTCCAAATCGGCTTCGAGAATACAACGATCTCTCAATTCCAAACCTGCTTTACACCTTTCCAATTCTTCACGTGTCATTCGACATTCGCGTACCAAGACTTCGTATGAACGACACTTATCTTTATGCTCTCGCTGAAATTCGTAGTCAAGTTAAAAAACATGTTTTAATAAATAATAATAATATTTTAACTGACTTCCAATTGTGTGTATTGTTCTTGCAAATCTTCTAGTTTATCTTTAAGTAATTCAAGCTGATATGAAAATGAAGCCTTGTCATTATCCAACTGGGCGTTCAATATCATTGCTTTTCTGAACTTTTCTTCCACTTCTCTCAATTCGTGCTGGAATAATACATTTAAATTAGTATAAATTAGTACAATTTTAAATTATTTGTATAATCACCCTAATATCTCTAATGCTGCCCATTTCTTCGAGGGAATCTTCAGAGCTCCTCCTCGAAGAATGATATGATAATGGTGTATTGCCCGTTGATCCCATCCTGGCACTTCCTGTGGACGCCGTACTTCCCAAAGCACCTCTCGATCGAGGATGAGGTTCTAAAACAACACACACATTTAAAAAAATCAATCGTCGAAAATATTATTAATGAATAATATTAACCTGTGTACATGTCGTAGGCTCGATCAGCATTTTCTTCTTGCTCTTTCTGTTGTCTTTCAAGTTCTTTCATGCGAATTTCTCTAGCTTCAGCTCTAGCTTGCCGCCGGGCTGCCAATCGTGCCTCCGCCTGAAATGAACACACAATTGATATAATAAATCAACACATTGTTTTGAAAACACTACGCTTATTTACTTTGTTGTGATCTTTTCCGAGAATACCGACAATGCTGATTTCATCGTGGCTATTAGCAAACACTTCATCATCGGTGGAATCGGAAGCGAGTTTTTTTTTCTTATTTCTAAATTGTACATCGTCAGCGTTTGTTGGATGCTCATCGTCGAGCACATCGAAGTTGGTGTCGGTGAATTCACCGTCTTCGGTGCTCGACCTGGTGTTTCTCGAAGACACGGAGCTCATGCTGACCCGAGACAGTTTTCTATTCGGTAAATACATTTGTGTGACACTAGCCATTTACCTAACACACTAATAATATGATATACACTTTTTAACACCAATTCACCTTATCAACAGAATATTAGTCACGCTATCACAACACTGATAACATTTGCGTTTAAAAAAAAAATTGCGTTTATTTTTTGGACAAAATTAAAACCAATGCGCATATTAATCAAAGATTACACTGTTTTTTTTATGTCAATTACTAGAAATATTTTTTAAAGTGAAAAAATACAATTTAATTCTAAAAGCATCGAATCTTAAAATATATTCTTCTACTCTTTCGTTTTAGCATAAACCCTATAATTGAGTATGCCATTATCAAAGACGAAGTGGTTTTTATTGATAATTCATATTATTCAGAAAGTGTCCTACCTAGTTGTACATTAATATCGTAAAAAAATCGACTAAAAACTATTGTTTGAGTTGAATATTAACCTTATTATGAAAATCGACTCTTTTGTTAAAGTCAAAAATAACTATCTTTGATACTAGGCAACTCAATTGTTATATAAATATGCCTATTGGGAATTCGCTGGCGATCTGTAAATATTACAGTTACGCAAGGTCACCGACAGGGCGGCTCTGTCCACTTGATAATCACAAAGATATCCTAAAATTTCTTAAGATAATAATACGAAAGAGCGGACAATAGAGGACATGTTGCAATTGATACTCGGAGCCAAGGTGAATTACCGCCTCTTTGTAAAGACACAACGCATAATATGAGAAAACATTCAAATATTTTGTAATTTATACATTATTAACACTGCACTGTTTAAAATAATAATAAATCAGAAGGACTTTGATCCGACACTAAAGCCGGATGAACCTGGACTGGCTGACAAACAACCTGATCCGATCTGCTAACAGGGAATATCCCACTATAGCTTACTTAGATACTCTGCTGCAGAAATATACTATAGAACTTCGATATACGACCAGTTTAAATGTGCAATATCTTACTCCATATACACGATCATAGTACGTCTCTGAAGAGTACAATAAAAAAGATACATTAATACGAAGAATGCGGGATCGGGACGGATGTGTATAAAAATTAAACACAACAATCTATTACATGATTTATGCAGAGCTGTAAAACAATTGCGTAATAATTTATAAATGCACAGGCCATAGATATAAACATAAGATATCGCATGAATGCGTGTTTAGTTCAAGTGGATCAAGTGGCCAAAAACATGAGTTACCTGGCAAACATTATACTGTGAACATGTCTCTTCATATCTTCAGTTATATTTCACAGTAAAATGGGTAAATGCATTGTTACTACATGTCATATGGACTCAAACATACACTCAAATACATCTAGCCTCACTTTTTACCAAACACTACTTCTTTAACCTTTTTAAAATATTATTGCGTTTTATTTGCCAAAGTATTGTCACAACCACACTCAGAAACGTGTTGAGTGAGGGAGACACACTTATGCCATTATCGAATAGGAGAGAAGAGTGCGAACAATACACTTGTTTACACAAAATTGACATGAATTATTTATGTGCAATGCGATATCTAATGTTTATATCTATGGTACAGGCATAACCTATGAGAATACATTTTTTCCTTGAGTTTCGTAAACACAACAAATGAAACAATAACTCTCGAGTCACATAGCTCACTATTTAAAGAATCAGGCCCATAAAAACACAAATAATTCATATAATAAAAACAACCTAATAATTGGAGTCTACAGCTTGGGATTCCTAGGCGTGCATCGCCGTAAACTTACACCGTAAAGACGGTAATAGAGTTGCTTTGCTGTACTTTTGATCTGTTTTTTGTTAATTGGTGCCTCGCCCGAGGCTCAGACAAGACATTAACTAACAGAAAACCGATCAAAAGTGTATATAAGTAACTCTACTATCGTATTTACGGTGACGTATGCCTGGGAATCCATTAATTAAGCGATACCACCGATATATTAGGACTGGGTATATATGTCAAGACGTAGATAAAAGTCAGTATATGCATGTGACATCCAACTCGGAATTGGTAGCACATCGTAGCCTGAACATAGATAATGACCACTTTCAGCAGGTTGACTCTTTTGTATATTTGGGAGCAGTGGTCACTAAGGAGGCTGGAAATAACCAGGACATCAACTCGCCTGCAAAGTGCTAATAGGGCGTATTTCGGCTTAGTACGCTTGCTCAGATCAAGATATCTAAGTAGAAGTACCAAGGTAGAATTATACAAGATGCTAATTAGGCCAGTACTAACCTACGGTGCAGAAACATGGGTTATTACCAAGACTGAGGAGGATAGGCTACTTAGGTTCGAGCGGAAGATTCTTAGGAGGATCTTGGGTCCTGTTCAGGAGGCACCGGGACTATTTAGAATTAGACGGAACGATGAGATTTACTCATTATATAAGAGCGTGAACGTAGTGCAATTCATTAGGGCTTTAACATTAGGTTGGGCCGGACACGTGGAAAGAGCAGGAGGGATAGTATCGGAAATACTATCCAGCAAGCCTGTGGGTAAGAGAAGGCAGGGTAGACCTAGGCTAAGGTGGGCGGACGAATTTCATAAGGTAGTTAGGAGTTTAGGAATTAATAACTGGAGGAGCGCGGCCTCCAATAGAAATAAGTGGAAGATGCTGGTGCGGGAAGCCTTGGTTCATCACTGAACTGGAGTGCTTGTGATGATGATGATATATGTCAAGATGGTCGAACAAGTAGACGAGTTCGACTGATGCAACACTAATTGATTAAGCGTGTTAAACATTAGTCAAACTCAGCTGCTTGATATTTTTACATACAGTTGTATGGCCTGCTAATAATATATCGGTGGTATCGGTCTAAAACATTTTATGTTTTTGCGATTAAATACGTACAATCGAGGTCTAAATGTATTTATAAATAATATTTCATTTGTAATGGACAATGACTTTTTGCCACGACTATACCGCCACGAACTCGCTGTTTTCTATGGGAAATTAGATCACTCAATTTACTACAATATATTAAATAAAGATTTAATATCAGGTAATAATTATAAAATAGTATTATAGTGGACTAGGAGAGTATTGTGATGCATAAAGATAGCATCTGATTGCACAACACTTCACTATTCTGATCATCGCTCTTCATTATATTATTTAATCTAAATTACACTTTAATACGGGTGTAGTACATTTAAATATATTGATAAAGCCCCCATCGATGCTGAATATATGAATATTTAAAAAAATAATGGAGATGGACCACGTTTTCAATGCAAGAAATGACGTAACCTCGTCCAAACAAATCGGCAAAAACCAGTTATGGACTATTTTACTTCAAAAAAATATATTTCTATAAGTCATACTTTAAATATAATGTATACGCATGCCCAAGTGGGTGTAAAGTATGAAGCAAATCACTTTGAATTGCTACATATAAAAGGCCATAGTGTATGTATAAGTTTTACTGTTACTTTACTTTTTAAATTATTTATATTTTTGCTCTACAAACAGATTTATTATATATTAAATCATGGTCACCTTAGAACGATTGCGAATATTTACTTATAGTTTTTTTTTTAATATAGGAATAGAATCACGTACCGATTAATTCCAAGGTTTAATAACAAAATACGTACGTAAAAGGAAATTTCTATAAATGAAGTTGATTTTCCTTAATTGAACCCAATACATCATCATCATCAGCACAACGATATTTTTAAATTATTTTATAAAATTCCCATATTACAGTTAATAAATAAAATAAATTAATTCCAGATCCTTACATCACAATAAGGGAAGATCTCTTCGAAACAGCGAGCTACATAACTCTCGAGTCATTATTTAATTAATTGATTTGTACAATAACAATTGCACAAAAATAAAGCTCCAAGCTCGGGATTTACGTAGCTCACTATTTGAAGAAACCGGCCTTAAAATGCGTTCCACCAATATATAAAGCGCGTGTAAACAAACAAAATGTGCATTTATTAGTTGAAATTTTTGCCAGATGTAATCGGCCAAAAGTTATTATTTTTCTCATAAGAAATGACAATATTACGATATGCGCTTTTTTATAGTCTTGATCCAGGTTTACTCTGATATCCTGTAATAATTTAGGTAAATACTGATTATTAGGTCGGTGACCTGTGTAACTAGTAATAGTTAAGATCACCGACAGACAACGAGCGTATTTTAATAAATAATCATGTCTATTTTCTTCATTGTAGTATATTACGAACCAAATCACTTTAAATAACTACATATAAAAGGCCATAGTGTATGTATACATTTTACTGTGTGTCTATATTGTGAGCTCTCTTATAATATTCTCACAATACAGAAACACAGTAAAACATGTACATACACTATGGCCTTTTATATGTAGTATGTACTATATATTATCAAAGTCGAACCCGAAATTCCCCACACAATATATTTATTCTTGCATTTAAAAAATATAAATATTATAGTCAAATCTTTTATAACGAGCACAATTCGTTCCTGAACCTTACTCGTTATAATGTCATGTCAAACAACTAACAAATAAAAATTGGTTCAACGATGTATAATTTCTTATTTATTAGTAATAATCACAAGCACATGTTGAAAGTTTCGCACAAATGGTTGATGATGTCACCTCCTTGTTTAAAAATAATATAGAATCATCGGATGCACAAGACATGTGAACAATTAAAATGTAAATTGACGAGCCACGACAAGTTAACAGGCATTCGCTAATATATTCAACTAATATCATTTTAAATATTTAATATTGTGAAGGAAAAGGGGGGCGGGCGAAGAGCTGGTGTCATCAAAGCTATAATGGGAACTGTACCCACTTCCTCATCGACTATAACTAAAGTACGAACCAAATCACTTATATGTATAAAAGGCCATAGTGTATGTGTACGTTTTACTGTGTGTCTGTATTGTCATCTTGGAGAATTATATAAAATCTATTTTCTTCACCCCTTGTGAACTATTAAATTGTATATAGGGCTTTGTGTTCGATGAAAGGTGAAACTAATTACTGTGGCTTTAATTTAGCCAGAACACATTTGGCAGACAGCCCTTTCAAATAAAAACACTATGTACAACTCAATATAATATTATAATAACATTCCTTATGTACAAGATAAACACATTTCTAAATATATTCGGTCGTATACCCAGTTTGTATACAATATGTATATTGAGGAAGATCGCGAATTAATAATAAATATCTTTAAAACCTGCACTTGGGATATTTTACCATCACACTGTAGAATTTTTATAAATTAAATTATTACCTGTGATGTATTGATGACGTCATTTACTAAGCTAGTAAATATTTACTAAGCATGGAAAAACCGGACCTTAGAGTTAACATTACAAAAAACCAGTCAAATTCCAGAGAAAAGTATCTCCCAAAGAATTATTAAGTCAGTGAATATTTATTAAGCATGGAAAACCCCGGTCTAAAGCTTGGAAAATAATTTATAAGTGCACAGGCATAACCGATGAGAATATAATGTAGTTTCGTAAATCCAACAAATGAAACGATAACTCTCATTATTTGAAGAAGCAGGCCCATAAAAACGCAAATAATTCATATAATAAAAACAACCTTATAAATGGAGTCTAAAGCTTGTGATTGTAAAGACGGTAATCGAGTTGCTTTGCTATACTTTTGATCGGTTTTTTGTTAATTAGTGCCTCTTCCGAGGCTCAGACGAGGCATTAACTAACAAAAAACCGATCATAAGTGTGGCTAAGTAACTCCAATATCGTATTTACGGTGACGTATGCTTGGGAATTATTTTATTACTTTATACAATTTTTTTTTAAATTCAGGTATGTTGACGAGCAACGACGATATCTCGAATTGATAAAATATAGTGTACGATAAGAGTTAATATTTAAAAAATATAGTATATGTGAGTGGAGAGATTGTCAATATGGCGAGCAGAGGGCTGCCAGGAATGCAATACGAGCGCATAACAAAAAGACACCGAGTCAAGAGTAACCATCCACCAAAAATAGGGAAGACACATCCTGAGTACACTCGGAGCCGCTGACACGTGAGTCAATACTCGAGTTATATTAGTGTAGTTATTAGTTACCACATCGGACTCGTCGTACAGGTCGACGGTCTCCTTGATGATGTCTCGACACGCGATGAAGTTCAGAGGGTACACCTCTGGGTCTGCGCCCCTCACGAATTGGGGAGCCACCCCCACGATCATAGCCAGGGCCATGTTCACCATCTTGCCTGATGATAACTAACACTGGACTCTTCGACGATCGGAGATGCTGTGAGCGTTTCCTCGTGCAGGATGGCCAGCGAGGATTAACCTCCGGCTGGAAAAACACACGCTTCCCAAATATTATACTTAACCAAATAACATTTATTTTACTACCCAGTACATATACTAGGTGCGTATTAATTCAGTTCATATTACTACATATAAAAGGCCATGGTGTATGTATACGTTTTACTGTGTGTCTGTATTGTGAGCTCTCTCACAATTCTCCTTTTTATAATTTTTTGAAAATATGTATTTCATCTATCAATATTATTAACGAGTATGGTTAAGGAACGAATTGTGCTCGTTATAAGAGGTTTGACCATAATATTTATATTTTTTAAATTATCACCCTATTCAAAATGCAAGAATAAATATATTATGTGGGGAATTTCGGGTTCAACTTTAATATTATACAGTATGCACCAAATCACTTTGAATTACTACATATAAAAGGCCATAGTGCATGTATACGTTTTACTCTGTGCCTGTATTGTGAGCTCTCTTTTAATTCTCCTTTTTATATTCTTTAAAAAATTGTATTTCACCTATTGATATTATTTTCGATCATAACATACACATATTTTATAACGAGTGTGGTTCAGGAACGAATTGTGCTTGTTATAAGAGGTTTGACCATAATATTTATATTTTTTAAATTATCACCCTATTCAAAATGCAAGAATATGGCATTTTATATGTAGTTTAACTAAGGCAACGATATAGTACAAACCAATTGATTGGACAATAATGAACCGATAACTCTCGAGTTACGTACCTCACTACTGATTAATAAGTGAATATGCTCATATATATTTTTTACACAATTATTTGGAATGAGAATAATACGTATTAAAGAAAGTACATCAAGAGCTTTCTGGTGATTGTATGTCTCGTCGTTATTGGATTTTTTTAATTAATACTTAAATATTGTCAAATGCGGTTTCGAAGATGACTGCTTTTTGATTATCAAAAAAAGCACTTTGTTTATTTCACAAACGTGTTGATCGTCTACCGCCCCCTTAACATAAAAAAAATAACTTAAATTGTCCTAAATAATGTTTCCGTATACATGGTAAAAAATAATAATTTATCAATTATTACAAACTTATTTAGTTAATAATTGATATTAATGTTAGTCTCACTATTTGTTGGTAAATAAGGTAAATATGTATTTCCAGTTTTGGAGTGAATTTTCCATGACAGGTTTAGAAGCACAGTAATAACTGGAGAATCGACATGGAGTATATATACAATGTGACGTTGCTGAAAATAGACATCTTACAAACTCTCTCACTATCTGTTTATTACTTAAGTCTACAAAACTTCACAACTCCATAATAATAATAATTAAACTCATATTTATAATTGATAAATATCCAAATGGCTTATTTGTCATTGATGACTCGTTCAAGTTTTAAGATTCAGAAACTGATACCAATATCGATTTCATACTCTCATTGTAAAAATGTTTTAAACTTAATATGTGATTTACTTATAAGGAAAATTAACCAAATATCTTCTGGACATATTTTAAATCTTGTTTAATTACCCACCGAGATAAAGATCTATTCAGAAAATATTGTCAACTCGACAAGATGGTAAATTTAATTAATATTTTAAGTTTATTATAATATTAGTGTATTAAATTGAAATAATGAGATTTTCCACAATACCTATAAGAATATTTAACTCAGAATAAATATAAAGTCGAAGTTCATTACAATTAGAGAGAAATAAGGATGAATAAAATGAATTTCACTATTTTATCATCGGAGAATATTTAAGCATTGTCGGAATTACTCATAAGAATTGCTTATTATCGTAAAACCAAATTAAAAAAACTCAACCATGTTAACAAATAAATGTCTTCAAAGTTTACAGAGAGTTTTCACCGAGTGCCAACAGAAGAAATAATAAGTTCATATTATAAATGTCTACATAGCTTCTCGTCTATTTCCGATACATCTTTTTAACATAACTGAATATGAACTTTATATCTACATGTACAAATTTGCACATTTTCACAGTTATGAATTTCAAGCAATAACAGTTAATTTATATTATTCTTATATTTTAGATTAAGTCATGTAAGTGTGCATGTTATTTAATTAAATTAACAATTCAGTGAAATATTTCAACAGTTTTTACTTAACACAACGGAATACAATGTCTCATTATTCCTTCGCTACATTCTTCAGATTATTCTTAATATAAACCTGATGAATCATGATAACATAAATTGAAAGCAAATCATAATTTTTACCTCTTTTGCAATTTGATCTAGCGCTTGGTCTTCGGCCGATGCCTTCAACTGTGTTCGCTGACGTCTGCCCGATGTATCCATTGTTTGTGAATCACTTTAACCGCACAAAATAAACACTGCAAACAATAATAATAACAGCACTTCAGTTGAGATTTGACACTTTCCACGTGCACATAGATAATTTGATTTGAAGATTGTTTAATTATGATTTTTTTATTAGATATTTAAATAATATTTCTAAACAGGATACAATATACTTTGATTTGAAATTAAGTAGATCAAATTGGTAATTTTTATTTAAAAAAATGTTTAATTGGCAAATCTTGTAAGTTATAAGTCTGATTTTTTGGTTTAATAATTATTTTTAGGGGGAATACAAGAGGCAAGATATTGAAGACTAAAACGGACGATGACATGTGACAGGTTGCGCTGTCAAATTAACACTATTGAAATATGTTTCATGTTTTGAGGATTAGTCGAGGACCTTGACAACTTGGGGGACTGGATCGCTGGGAGGATGGGGCGGAGCTTAGTGGGCGGGACCTCACCTGGATGAGCAGTGAGCAGACAAGCGGACTCTATGACACTATCAGGCCGGAGCAGTGGTGGGCGTGGCCAGGCAGGAGTACACTGTGGTCAGCCATGATGACCAGCTCCAGCTCCAGGTCCAGCTCCAGGTCCAGCACAGCATCAGACGCTCTACTACTATACTAACACTAACACACGCACACTACACAGACACCATCTCTCACACACATACATACACACTACACACCCACACATTGACACGCCCGTCCTTATTTTTTTATTTATAAATAAATACTACGTGGTCTATTTTATTAAATTTTAACAAATATTTTGCTTTTATTTCATAAAAAAGGTTTCTATTCACATGTAATCCATCCATTCAAGTTAGTTTAAAAAAAACAGCAAATTAAAAGATTGTTTATATTGTAAAAAATATGGTATTTGTACTAATTATTGTTTTAAAATTCGTGTAAAATCATCATCATATTCATATTTACAAAATTAAAATAGATATTCTAGTAATACCACGATATGGCGGGAATTTCAAAATATTTTGCTGGCGGCAGATGCTTGTCCAACTACTCAATTTATATTTTTAAAGCTATGCAAACATACAATTTGACTAATAACCCTGTGAAAATCACAGCCTAAGTGGAATTTTAACTTAAAAGGGGGAAATATTAATAAAAAGCAAGACTCATGTTTCTATACAACATAAACTATTCACACCTCCAAAAAAAAATTGTGGTAATTTATTACTGTTTATTAATTAATTATTAATCTTTGATTTATAGGTACCTCCATTCATATACTATAAATAAGTCTATGTAATTTGATTTGGCAAACTCTTTAAAAGTCAAAACAAATAAAAAAAAAATATTTTCAAAATGTTTTTTATTCATTCTTCACACACGATACAAACAATCAGGACTGCCAAGAGTGCGGCATTTGAGACTGAATACATTTGTTTTCTATTATGTTTGATTCAGAATTTATTTACATATAAGACTGATAAATAAATTGTTGACATTAAAAAACTCTCTCGGTGGCCCTCCAGACAATCATTCATTCGTAATGAATAAATCTTAAATAATAAATAATAAAAATTAATCACTCTTTGTTTTGGATGGTTCCTCTTTGTAATAAAGGAATACAAATGAAAATATAAAAACTCCAATTATCATAGAAAAGGAACTAATGTAGTATGGAAAAGCACTCGGAATGAATCGCTCATACTGGGTGTGCTCCAGAGGGCGAACTGACACCTGCAAAATAATATTCATTATGGATTATGTAGTCGTAAAATATTTTATTTTTATGTGTACCTGAGTAATGCTGTAGAGGTGAGTGTATCCGATTCGGTTATAATCCACTTTGAATTGGTAAACACCATAAACATCCGGAATTTTAACCTTAGCTTCGTATACTCCGTTGGGTTTCCTCTTCAAAGTTGTTCTGATGAATGGATCGATTCTGACAAATTCCAGCTGGATATCATTTGCGTCGAATGGTTTCCACACACCGTCGACTAGATTTTCAATTTCAATTGAAAACACCACATCTTCCATGATGGTATAAGCTGCGGGAGGTTCAGTTTCACCTGCTTTATGGTGACGGACAGACTTTACTCTGAGCTGACCGCGTTCACCGAACACCCATTGAGTGATTGAAGTAGCCAACTGCTTATTTCCTGAGACAGGAGCTTTAATTTTATCACCCTGAAAATTAAATAAACATTTTAAACTCAATCCAACACTAAAGCGAGTTTAAACAAAATCAGCATACATGAACTTTTTCAATAGAGGCTGTGAATGCTACATCAGAGAAGAAGTACAGTGATCCGCAAAAGACAACCCTTGCATTGTTACGAGCTTGAAGTGCAGCCATCAAAAGAGTTTTCTTCCCGATGGCGTGAGGATAATCCTTGATGGGTTGATTTGGGTTGTGACTGTACGCAGACGAATCTCCCGTAAGTAATGGCAATACAAGTGGATTCCGTTTTTCAGCAATGATTCCAGTGCCCCAGTACACCATCGGTGTGATGTTTTTACGGTCGCCCACAACGATAGGAGCATCAATTAAATTTTCAGGTGATGCTATTATATAGGAATGGAGGCCTTCATCGCTGCGATCATAATTCAGATGGTCCATTACAAGTGAATTTTCTTCATCAATCTGTAAAATAATTTCCATTTAATAATAGTTATTACAATTTTATTGCAAATTTTTTAAATTTATAAACATACAAATGTATAGTAAAATATGTTAATGCTTTTAAATTATATTTGGTATTTTTATTGTTAAAATGTATAGTTGGACAGATCATAGTGATTAGTGATGATTGTCTGAAGATTACCTCGAATCCACACTCTGAGGCCAGATCCCTGAGCTGGTCTCCGGTAGAAGGAGAAGCAGCAACCAGCACATTTCCCCCGTCATCGATGAACTTGGTAATGGTCTCCACGCTCACGGCCCCTCCGAACTCCACAACGGTAGGAGCGAAGATTATCAGGTTCTTGTACAAGTACTGGCCATACCGGGCCAGCAACAGACTTGCATCGTCCGCCATCTTGATGGACAAAGAGTATCCTCGGTCTAAACAGAAGGAATTATCACTGTTACTACTGATAACTAATTCTGTAAGTGTATCTGTATCAGATGATCGGTACCTTGGAGGGACTTGAAGAACATAGTGTGAGTCTCCTTAAGGGCGGGGTTGTCGATGAGGACCAGAGTCTCCTTGTCCGAGGGCTGCTGGCCTTGACCATCACAGACCATGCTGCTGATCACACAGACCCCGATCACCAACGCGATCATTCTCTTCATGCTGGTAGGCTTAGTCCTGGCTTATCTCCAAATACTAGCTTAGTCCTGTCCTAGTCCTTTCACCTGGACTAAACAGTTTATCCGATATCTGTCTCCACCGGCCCCTGACGTGTTCAAGCCGGCTACACACTCTCCATGCACAGTACTGCATTGTATTCCATCACTATGTATTCATCTTACACCATTTGAATGTTTCAGGACTCTAATTCAGCACCAGTTTACGGAGTTATTGGTTCCTTCATAGGAAAATTACTTTATTCTTAAACTTAAGATGAAATAATCCAATGAGCGATAATTACATATTGCGCATCATTATCCTGTTTTTAGACACGTATTAATTTTAAATCATACTATAAAACATTTTGAAGAAGGAGCATGTTGATGATTGAAGAGTTTTAACGGAACAGCCACAAAAAGTGATAAGGGTCAGTTGTGGTGACAGCGGAGTGGCGTGAACAAGAAATATATCCAGTGGAGTTCGGATAGAGTTGTAGTTATAGTGAGAGTTACAGTAATAGTTATAGTTATAGTAATAGTTATAGTGATGGGGGAGTACCAGCAGTGCCAGTACGTGGGCTGCCTGGCGCTGTACCTGCTGCTGCACGCCGCCTCCGTCAACTCCAGGAGTTCCTTGCTGTGGCGCCTGGACGACATGCATCACAAGATCATAGACGGACAGAATCAGGTACGATTACACTAGTTATAGTCATAGTTACAGTTACTATTACTATTGTACTACTATACACTACGCAGGCTGGACCTCTGGACACTGACAAGCTGGACGATGACCACATCTTCAATATCATCACCTCCACAGTTCACTTTGGACAGACCTGGATCAAGCAAGGCTATGACCTCTTTTGCACCGACTGTGAACTCATAGACCGACAGAAATCATTTAAGAACTCGTAAGCCACAAATAACAATATTTTAAAGAAACAACACCACTTTACTGTTAATATTGTATATATTTACAGGTCCTTTGAATCATACGTTGGGATTTCCAGTGATGAATCTCAAAATGACGGACTCGATGATGAATTCTTAGACTGTGGCAAATCTGTAAACTTTACATATTATGACAATTTAGTCGGAGTTGCCAGACGACATAGACATCCGAATGTTCCTGAACCGCAGGCAAGTGATTTATTTTATGCCTTTTCCTTTACTTTATGTTAATTCTATAATATCTTTTCACCGCAGGTTGCACTAATTTTTACAAAAAAGAAGAATTACAAAAACGGTGGCACAGTGTCAGATTTTGATGTCAACGCTTTGGAGAGAAGATTGAAAAAAGCAAAAAGAGAAAAACCTAAATCTGTCCAACTCTATAATCAGATTGGTAATTATTGGCGTATAAAAGGTGATACGAGACAGTCGATTGAATGTTTTCGAAGAGCACTCGCCGTTTCCCCACACAACGCTGAAGTACTGAATTCATTGAACTTTTTACCTTATTTTAATATTTATCATTACTGAACGTTGCAAATATTTCAGGTGCTTCTTAATTTGGCACGAGTATTATTCACATTACAATATTTGGATGATGCAATTTACCTGACTCGGCGTTCATTAGAAGTTCAACCACCAGACCGCAGTGCTTGGCAACAGTACTTCACTTTGGGAGAAATCTTCAAAGCGTACGGTCATTACCATGAAGCGTCTCTTCATCTGCGGCACGCTCTCGACTTGAGACCTGACTTTGAGCCTGCACTTGCGGCACTTAAAGAAATCGACAGTATACCGGAAGCGACAATCCATGTGTATACTCTGATCATTATAATATGCTTGGTAAATTTTACTCAAATATATTTGCAACGATGACTAGTGTTACAATATTTTTATCTTTCCAGGTGATGGGGGTGCTTTTGGTAATATTATCATCGGTAGATGCGACCACTGACCCGGAGGAGCATAAGATGCAGCGTCATTTTAACCGCGCAATGGCGATGCGATCTTTACGTAGTATGGCGATTCCCCCGACTCGAGCGCTACGATCCAAGAAAGGCGGACCTTAAGCTTGCTTACATTAACCTTGCGTAGAAATGGTAATTATTAATATGCGCAACCTGGATTTCCATATTGACACATCTGTACTTAATACCGATTAATATTGAGGCGTTGCTTTCATTTGCAACTTTAACTATATTTAATTGAAACAGCCTCAACTATGAACATTTGGTTATTTTACTAATATTAATATTTGTGTAGGTTGCTATATTAGTGATTCGCCAGATAAATTCTATTTATTAATTTGTGACTGATGTGTTTTTTATTCTCTCATTTATTTAACAACTACAGATTCAGTGTTGCATTGTCATTATGATATTGTGTTATAAAATCACACATATCATTATACCATGTTTTTAAGAAGAAAAACCAATGGATTTCCTAAATCTGATTGGCAAGATAAATGACACAACTCAAACATGTCGATCATATTTTTTTCAATTGGTGTCTTTCTTCTTGTCAACCGGGGATATGTGGGCTACGCTGATGATAATAATTGTTATTTGAATTCTCAAATCGATGTGGTATTTTGAGTAACACAACTTCCTAGTTAATAATCACTACTTACAGTTATGCATAATTTACATAGAAGTATTGAAAATGATTAATCAAAAATCATGCCGAAGCCGATGTCAATTGATGGTCCACTTTTGTTTGTATTTTTAAGAGATTAAACCTGATTTCTAGTCAATATTGAGCCATTTAGGACAAACTCGCTTAGTTATATAGTCGATAGTAATATTGAAAACTTGTTTAGATTTAACAATTTCATTTGAGTAAGATTATTATTTTTTTTTTATTAACGATTGGCTAAAAATAATTGTAACTCATCATAATACTCAATATTAGGATAGTTTTTATTTGTTGTTTTGAAATATGTCGTTTTGTAAGTACTGCCATTTAATCTTAAATTACTATAACTACTGACAATGCAACATTGTAATAATTAGCAGCGACAACGCTTCCATTTTGCTTGAAATAACATCACTAAATGTTCGGATACATAAATGTTAGTGTGGTAATTTGTGTACTAAGTCGTGACGAGGAATGAATTATTAGATTCGAGTAGTTTCCAATAATAAAAATAAAATGCATCTTTAGTGAGATTTGCAAAAGTTGGTAATGTGTACCTGTTGTTTTGCTATTATCATCTCTTGTCCCTCATTTTTAATGTATTTATTAAATCTCAATATTGTACAATGGTCTTTTTTTTTCAACAAAAACAACTCGATAATAATTTCAAAATACTTTATTCACAACATATGGAGAAAATATCTTGCAAAACATTATTAAACTTCACGAAAGCACTGTCAGATATTAATATATTAATAATAATAATTATTAGTTAGTTTGATTTCAATGCTGTTAACAATCAGATGTACAAAAAATGAAATTTACATTGTATGTATATAATCTCGACAGGCACTGTTGTTTTATAATCTAAATGATAATTATGTTCTGTCACAAAGATCCCATCGTTCCCGTATTTTAAAGCACAAAAACTGAGCATATTACTTTAAGCTGTGTTGTGGATGCCGAGACGGAAGATGTCATGTTGGAGGAAAAATGATTCACCTAGCGGTTTTAAAACAAACGCTTGGCAATATTGATGGGGAGGATCTTCATCACACTAGAAAAATCATTAAACAACATCAGTATAACCATTATCAATTGTAATCTACTTAAAACATGCAAATTTAATTAGTCAAATCATCTTATTGTTTATCACAGTCAGTTTTCTGAGACGAGACAGAATATCTTTAATGATTAATTTATAGCTGTTTTTTTTTACCACACAATGATTAAAGGTCAATATGCCTTTTATCGTTATCGCTTATTTTGCCCAAAACAAATACAGTATTAATTTTAAGATGTGTCGAAATAATTGATTTGAGCTAAAAAAAAAAATTGACATTTATTGTACATACATAAGAAACAAAGAGTAGACAATCGGCAAAATCATTTTTGATACCTTATCTTGTTAAGAATTGTGAATATAAAATAACCATAAGATATTCAGATGGTTGTTTTCATTGTGTTATGATCTGTCTATTCTCAGTAATCCAACGGCAGGTTTGAGGTTTTTAATTAGAGGAAATAATTGATGCATAAATAATTTCAGTCAAGCAGCGGTGCGAACATTAATTGTTTCAAATGAGCACATAAACTAAAGAAAAGGTAAAATTATAATCAATGGGATGTGATCTTAGTGAGTTAATAATGAAAGGCTGTAAATCAGAGTGCTTCACTTACGCATCTCAATATATCGAGGTGACACAAGTCATTTATGAAACGGTCGATTCGTTAGACGGTATCGTGAAGTGCCAGTCTAAATGTGTCGTGTTGCACGTAGAATGAATTCCCGATCGGTTTCAGCACAAACGTTTGGATGTAAGCGTGCGGTTGATCCTCGTCTGTCTGTCAGCATAAAAACCAACAAAACAAATATACCAATTTGTTACGGTTTCAATGTTTAGACAATTTCACCATTTTCATATTATACTAGATTTCATTCATTTTAAAATACAATATATCGAAGCCGTTTGTATACTCACTTGCAATCTTCCGAGGACATTTATTAATACACCACCGTCGAACATCGGCTGCGAGTCGATTGCGGTAATTATTCTATTTATTTTTTGAAACGTTAAACTCTGAAAGATTATATATGTTAATAAAATCAGTGGTTACAAAAGTATCTTTATAGCATTGCTTACATTTAGTTTTTCCATAATTTTAACAGAACCCTGAATTTGTTGTCCTTCAAAAGTCATAAAGGATGTTTCGACCTAAAAAAATATATATGATTTTATGCAATAAAATAAAAATTTGCTTATTAAATATGCAAATTATTGTCGTCAGCAAAAAGGAGTGAGTCATTTTTTAATAGGTCTTTTAGTGGGAAATTATATTGAAATCATAGTGTAAAGAAGGAAATTTTGGAGTATGTCGAATAATGTGGAGTGAAATGGCGGCAAAGAATACGTGACGTGAGAAAAAAAGGAGATTACATTGTACATGTTGACCAGCGAAGAGCGCTGCGCCGGGTCATCGAACAGCGCGTAGTACTGCTGCACGAAGCCTTGCCTATCGCCTCGTAAGCCGGGTTCAGGTTCATGCTCATCTTGGATTATGATTATGATTATGATTATGGAGACGACCTGATGATGATGATTGTGATTATGACACTACAAGGTTCGGATCCCGCTGTCTGCGCCGAGGAGACCACACCAGGACGACACACCACCGGACTCAACACTGGCAACATTCAACACTTAACATTTTCATATTTTATTATTTCATTCTACCGCCCAAATATTATTTAATATTTATTCGAATATATTCGTTTTCATAAAACTACAAATCTAATTTAATATACATCTAGTTTGTATCTACATGTTTTCATTCATTCTTTTTCTTTTCAAGTAGGGTTTTCAAGATTGCACAGAAGGATTTTTTTGTAGTTTTCGAATAACGAGTAAATTAAAACATATGTAAACAATTTGAAATCATTGAAAAAATGTATCAATTGGATGTATTATACTTCAAAATAGAAATAATTCCATTCTGTTGATTAACTTTGCCGGGTGGTCGGTGAAGTCAGTAGAGTCGGCCGGATAGAGTTATTGTGAACAGTCGCCAGTAGTCGCGGCGGGAGCGCGTGCGTCAGTGTAGCACCACTGGTCCGGGCCGCGCACAGGATCAGGACCAGGACCAGGAGTTGGAGTACCACCAGGATCAGGAGGACCACCACTAACAGCACTACCAGGACCAGCATCGGGAGTACCGGCACCGCTACATGGAGAACGGAGCCTGGCGGGGGGCGCTGGCTGGGCCTGGTCTGCCGCCGGGCCTGCCTTCCCCCTCGGCCGCTCTCTCCCTCACCTTGAACGGAGACCGGAGTCCGTCCAGGGCTTCGGCGGCTCCTGCTGCTCCTGTTACTCCTGTTGCTCCTGCTGCTCCTGCTGCTCCTGCTGCTCCTGCTGCACCGGCAGTACATTCACAGAACAAGCACCGGACTAATAGTAACACTACTATCGCCACCAAGAGGAAGACTGACAGACCTGCAGTCAAGTTCAAGTGTAGTAAGTGTAGGAGGACTTCCTTTGACAGCATGATTCTGCTCAAGGAACACCGCAAGTTCTGCAGCATGTCAACACCCTCGCCCCTGGCCGCCCCATCCCCATCCCCGTCCCCCTCACCTGCCCCTGCAGCGGCCGCAGTCCTCGCAGCCAGCACAGCGCCTGCAGCTCCTCAAGGTCCACCGGCATCAGCAGCAACAGCGTCACCGGCCAGGAAAGTGTTTCTGTGTTCAGCTTGCGGCACTTACTACGACCAGTGGAACATGTTCGTGCACATGAAGGAGGTCCACGAGAGGCACGTCTGCCTGTACTGCCTCGGCATGTTCTCCAGGGGCCGCAAGCTGGCAGCGCACCTGCAGGCCAAGCACGGCCTCGCCCCCGGCCCGCTGCCCGCCCCCGCCCGCCTGCCCGCCTCCTCGCTCCTCTGCATCTCCTGCGACACTCTCCTGTCCTCCGTTGACGACTTCCCCGCCCACAATTGCGCCCCTCCCCTGCCTCCGTCCGCCCCCGCAGTGCTGGCACCCCCTGTCTCCACCCCCGCCTTCGGCCGTAAGGATATCTCTTCGAGCGTGGAGCTGACAGACCTCTGCGGGATCCCGTCGGCAATGGCAGCGTTCACAGGGATCCCGACCTCGGCCCCTACTATGCCCGCCCCTGACTTCCACTCGCTGCTGCCGCCGAACTTGATGGGTGCGATTCCGCCAGGCCTGAGTGCGCCCCGGCTCGAAGACATTCAAGGAGAGGATTCACTTCCAATTTCCATTCCCTCGGACGATCCAGAACCCGAATCGGCTCCTCCTAGACCGGCCCCGGAGCCGCCCCGCCCTCCGGATCCTCCACCGGAAGAACGACCGAAACCGACGGATCCGGCGGATCTGTTCCCGGTGAACAGAGCTTCGTCGTCTTCTCCGGCGCCGCTTCTGGATCCTCGCGAGGCCAAACTCGCCGAACTGGTCAGATCGAACTACGAAAGGATGACCACCGGAACCGTACGCGAGGAGAAGCCTCCGGTCAGAGAGAGGATTCCCAAATTTACGGTCCGCGTACCTCGCGATGTACCGGTGGCCGTATCTTCGTCGTCGGATGTGGACGTTGAGGACGCTGACGAGAAAGGCGCGGAATCCGAAGGAGAACCCGTGCCGGCCGGAGAAGACGTGGCCTTGACTGAGCTGACCCTCGAGAAGCCCGTCGACAAGTACACGCCGGTCGAGTTACTGCGGGTGTTCCTCGCGGCCACCGTTTACGGATGTATCTACTGCAACCATGCTCGCAAGATCCCGGTCGATGGGCGTCGGCTAGCCAGGCATCTGGTCTCGGAGCACAGGTTCGGGGCCACGGTCGACAGCATCACGGCCGAGGAATTACTGCCGGAGACCATCTCTGCGAAGATCTCGTCTAATGCTGAGGCTGTCCGCGGAGTCTACGTCAACCTAGACGACTATGACGAGGGAGAAAAGGAAGTGGCCAAGCTGTACAACCAAACGTACGAGTGCTTCCAGTGCTACTTCATCACGACGGCTCACAAAGATCTTTACACGCACAACAGAAAAAATCACCAGAACGCCATTCTCTTGTGCATCATGTGCAAGAGTACTTTCTTCAATTACAGCGAACTAGTCTGCCACCGTTGTCCCGGTGTGTACGCTCCAGATTCAGCCGAAAAGATTGATTTCCGTTGTTCCCTTTGTAAATTAGAACCGATCCCATCTTCTTTCCGTCTGATGGTTCACCTGAGAAAAGTTCATGACGCTTGCGAAGTCTGTCTCGAACTGTGCCAGAGTCAATCTAGACTGTCTACTCACGTTTGGAAACACAAATTAAATCACTTCTGCTTCCGCTGCGGACTGACCTATCGTAACAAACCGGACATAACGAATCATCTCTTCTGGAAGCACGGTACTGAAAGTGTCCCGTGTAAAAAATGTCTTCAGAAAAAATGGCCACACGTGTATCATTTCTGTGTTCCACCGGCCACCTTCGGGTGTGACGAATGTAACTTACATTTCAGTCGAGCAGTCTATCTGAAGGTGCATAAGAGAACTCATTCCGGTCACACTCCTCACGCCTGTCCAGACTGCGAAGAGAAGTTTATTTCCAAAAACCTATTGAAGAAACACAGTGAAAAACACGCAGCACCCATAGAAATTCCTGACAATTCAAATAAAGAGAACATGTCTAAAACTCCGGGATCTGTAGATAAAAAAGATTTTCCACCCGGTGGACAGAGTGAAGATAGAGTGAAAAAATCAAAAAAGAAAAAGAATGGTCAGGAAAAGGATGCAAATTTGCTGTTCGATGTTAACTTACCCGCACTCAATCTATCTGAAAGTGGAAGCAGTGACGAATCAGACACTGAAAACATTGCCAAAACGACAGAAGACAAAGATGTCATAGTCATCGAGAAACCTACGGAACTCCCCATCGAAGTAATAGATGATACGGCCACTGTGAATGTGGACCTGACCGAATCTCCCGAAGAAGATTCCAAACCAGAGGCTGTAGCTGACATTTGGGATAATTTTAAATCGTATCAAGCTGAAGTTGAAAAACAAAAGGAAGTGCCTGTGAAAAAACATGTATGTGATTCGGATCACGACTATTGTGTGATTGTGACAGATGAAGTGATAGAAATTCCAGAGCAACAAAAAGAAAAAGAACCTTTAAAAGATAAGAGAAAAGTGAAACTGAAGAAACGAACTGACAAAAAAGATAATGATGGATCATCATCAAGTGATAGTAGTAGTGACAGTGATTCTTGCTCTTGCGGAAGTAATTGCAGTTGCTCATCGTCGAGCAGCTCATCATCAAGTAGTTCATCGTCTTCTGATTCTGATTCATCTTGTCTAGAAAAGAAGAAAAAGAAAAACCGAAATCACAAAGATAGTGATGCCTCTGTTGTCGACATCATGGCTACGGAAGAACCTCCCATTATTATAATTGACACGCCCAACGTACACGAGTCTGACTTAGATACAGAAGAAACTGAAAGCGATGAAGATTTTTATGACGAACACCCTAAAAAAGTTGGTAAAACTTTAGAAGAAAAATCACAACACGCAACAAGTAACGGCACATGCGAGAACGCATTGGATGATGTGAGTACCGTTGAAGTTGTAAAGAAGAAAGTTAAAGTTAAAAAAATGAAACGGGATAAAAGAACTAATGCGGAGAACTCAGAGTCAGTATTTGTAGATGAAAGTAAACAAAAATCAAACAGAATCACAATATCATTACAGTCTAATACTGTTCACATGTCTGATAAATCAATGGATGTGCCATCGCCCAACTCAGGAAACAACTCCGACGCAGACAAACGGGCTTCTAAACGTAGACGGGTTCGCAATAAATTTTATGGGTACTCGAGTGATGAAGAATTCAACATCAAGTCGCAACTACCGCCTAAATTGGAATGGCGTAAAGAAGACTTACCTTCACCCGTGTCCAATAATGCAAAACTGCACAATGTAAATATAAATTCTTATCCTGAGTCGACTCAGGTTGTTCCTAAAGAAGTTTCTACCGATGAATCGGATGTAACCAGTGACGAATCGCAGGATAATGTTAAAAAACGTTTTAAAATAGCCGAAAACAATTCAAAACCCAGCATTAAAATGTCCGTCAGTAGAGTGAACGAAAACATTTATGTGACTGATTCGGATAAGAAGAGTTTCACGTTTCTGGATATACCCGAAGATGTGCTGAAAGCCCGGCAGGAAGCATCAAAGCCGTCTACCGCCGTGACTCCACACCTCCCCCCTGGTGGGATTGTACCCTTCCCCAAACCGGCAGGCGCGCGAGAAGCAAAAGAAGGTGAAAGTGTATATTGTTACTGTCAGTGTCCGTACGATGAAGTGTCTGAAATGATCGCTTGCGACGGAGAGGGCTGCAAAATAGAATGGTTTCATTTTGAGTGTGTGGGCATAATGGTGCCCCCGAAAGGCATGTGGTTTTGCCCAGATTGTCGTGAGAAACTAGAGAACCGCAAACTGTATAATAACTAAGAAGACGCTTATAAATTTGTATAGTTTTTTTAAAATACACCTAGTGTTTAGTTACTCGTTTCATCAATAAATCTGAATATGTGCATGTATATCATTGTATGCATCAAGTATGTTTTGTTTTATTTTAAAGTATACATATCTCATGAGCATTTTATACTTACTATAATATTATTAAACCAAATCAACTTTTTAATTTTTTTATTTTACTTTAACTTTTATACCGATACTCACCTCGATAATAGATGGCGTGAAATGTGCATTAGGTAAAGTGTACTTGCACACAACACATTTCAACTGTTCAACATTTAAAACGAATAGTCTTAATTCATTGTCGTAATTTTAGTTGTCCAATCGAGTATTTACGGAAATCATATTCATCGTGTACTGTCGGAGGAAGGTGCTTTTATTTCATAATCTTATTTTTATAAAACTCTCGATAGCAAAATTATAAGTAAACTGTTGAATCCTAAAGTTCGTTTCGTGAAGTGTCGAGCAAATTTAGCACTCGCTCAAACGCATTAACATTTTACTCTACACATATGTGAAAAGAACTTTAGTGTTTTTTTTTTCTTCTGTTAATTAAAAGTGAATGCTTATATATTTTGTATGCGGGTCGTACTCTGTTATAAGAACATCCCAAACGTATGTAAAATTATTTGTTATTTTCGGGCAAAAAAAAAGCAATTTTTCCCTTATTGTTTATGTATATTAAAAAAAAATGAATTACTTGGTTTATATGACTTGACCATAAGTGTATTATATAATGTGAATTTGATAAAATAATAACGTGATTAAATAAATCATCTAAACTAATTTTTTTATATTTCTTTGCCATTCAAAATAAGTTTACACCTCAATAATCCGAACATCAGTATATTGCATATTACAAATAATATCAATAGAAAGATTGTTCAGATTATTGAGTTTTTGCTGTTATAAAATTCACCAAGGTAATTTTTCTCCGTCATATTGGTAAAAGCAGCCACTGTCTTGTTCGTTAAGCTTGCTGAGTGTGTTAATTATTCCCGTTGTGCTAGTCTCTGGATCAAGCGGGGCATGTTTTCCTCCCATTTCCGTCTTCACCCATCCAGGGTGGATGGCCACGACCATGATTTTATCCTTTTTAATATCGACACTCATTGACCTGGTGGCCGCATTCAAAGCGGACTAGAAAGAAAATTAATTTAAAATTAAGTTTAAAAAAAAAACTTAAATTCAAGTTACCTTTGAACATCTGTATGGATAAAAGCCTCCTTTATCATTCATTTCTATGGATCCGAGAACCGAGCTCATGTTCAATACACATGCTCTTTCGAAGCCCACAGGCAGGTGGGAATTCTTCTCCGATGCAGTTTTCAGTAATGGCAAAAGACTCTACATGATGTATTCGATTATTAGTAATAGCAAGCAAATAAATGTGAATCCAATACAATACCTTGGTTAACATTATAGGTCCCACGGTATTTACCATGAAATTGTCTACAATCTGTTGATATTTGACTAGATTGATTGTGGTAAACTTTGTCGATATACCGGCATTATTTACAAGAAGATTTAATCCATTTCCATTCGTGATTGATTTCACATCTTCGGCGATTCTCGAAAATGATTCGGGATCATTCAAATCTATAAGAAAAAACATACATTATCTCTTCAGGACACTATTCCATTTTATTGGATTACCGAGTTGTAAAATATGCAAGTTTTTTGATGTTTGTTGCAGTTCTTTGAGTTTCTGAAATGAATAAATTGTTGGAATTAGCAGTTGTATAATCATAATGTTGTTTTAAATTTGGTAGCTGTGTCAAAATCGTATTTTTTTAATTTTTCACGTAGAAAATGATGGTGTAATATAAATGCATACATAGCGGTGTAATATTGGAATATATAAATATCAAAGATGGCTGGCCATAGTTTGAGTACAAGAGTGACAGTGACACCGGCAGCACGTGCGTCTTTACAGTGAACCAGGAACAAGGAACGAGGAACTAGCCACAGAACATGGCGCCTGCAGGTAATAACGACTATGTGGTGTACGAGGATACAGGTGTACAGGTGTACAAGTATACAATTATAGTAAGAGCGTGTAATCAGACCTCGGCCTGGTCAGGAGTGCGGCAGGCGGCCAGCACGGCGCGGGGGGCGGGGCCAGTACAGCGCACCAGGTGCTCGGTCAAGGACAGGCCGAGGCCTCTGTTGGCTCCGGTTACCAAGGCGCTCCACATAGTAATAGTGTTACAGTACACTACACCAGTGTTGCCAGCGCCATGCTACAGGCCACAGTGTCACTGTCCAGGCGCTGCTTCAGGAGTCTGTCCACTATCATCACCAGTCAGTAATCACCACTATCATCACTATCAGCCTCGTCTTCTCACCAGAATACCTGACATGACATAACCTTGTAACTTGTAACCCAGAGGAGGCCCGAGTGAAGGTGGCCTTGAGAGTGATCACGTGCCAAGTCTAGCTTTATCGCTCACAGATTCATTAGTCATGCTACAATTGTTGAGATCAGCGAGACGCGTCATCGAGGCGTTATAAATATTGTAATTTATCACTGGAAAACTATTTTGTTACATTTCCAAAATCAATAAGACTCGTAACTAAAAATAATTATTCTACCGATATACTCTGAACCTTTTTTTCATATTCAACCGATAATAAACAAAAAAGTATGGTACTAACTTATTTTTGCGACTTGTATAAAAAAATATGCCAATTGCCACCAGATAAAATCTGAATAAAATACATTATAATGAGATGTAAATGTACTTAAAAACAAAGTTGTAAGCGCAAATGTATGTTACAGAACAGTTTTAATTTAGTCTTATTTTTATCAAACCCAATTCCACTCAAAAATCCGTGAGATCAACGAGACTAAATTATTAACACATTGTAAGTCGGGCGTAACATTCAATAGCATTTATAATTCCATACAAACTGATAAAGCCAGATAAAAAAAAGCCATTTTACCCCTCGATTATTGTGACATATTTTTATTTAATTAATTCCGTTCATTGTTCCAGCATTTGATTATGACTTGGTCGTTATTGGCGGAGGGTCCGGCGGTTTGGCTTGTGCCAAGGAAGCCGTAAACCATGGTGCTAAGGTAGCCGTATTAGATTATGTGACTCCATCGCCACAGGGAACTAAATGGGGTCTCGGAGGCACTTGTGTCAATGTGGGATGCATTCCCAAAAAGTTGATGCACGCAGCCTCCCTGCTCGGTGAATCTATTCATGTAATTATATAATTCAATCTACAATATTATCAAAGACAAGTTACGATATTGATGGTTGTTATATTTTAGGATGCTCAAGCTTTTGGATGGCAGATAGGAAATCCCGAAAGCATTGTAAATAATTGGCCTCAGCTTGTCGAATCTGTTCAAAATCACATCAAGTCTGTTAATTGGGTGACTCGTGTTGATCTTAGAGATAAGAAGGTAGAATATATCAATGGGCTCGGCTATTTTGAAGACAGCCATACTGTGATTGCTAAATTGAACAAGAAAGAACCAAGAAAATTGACTGCCAGAAATGTTGTCATCGCTGTCGGTGGACGACCCCACTATCCCGACATTCCCGGAGCTCTGGAGTACGCTATCAGTAGTGATGATATTTTCAGTTTGGAAAAACCACCGGGTAAAACCTGCGTCGTCGGTGCTGGATGTAAGTACATTTATTTATTTTCAAAAATGTCTTCAAATATATATTTTTTTATTCTTGTATTTTAGATATTGGTCTGGAATGTGCCGGGTTCTTGAAAGGCCTCGGTTATGATGCGACCGTTTTGGTAAGATCAGTCGTACTTCGTGGATTTGACCAACAAATGGCTCAAACCATCACCTCTGAAATGCAAGATAAGGGAGTGAAATTCCAGTTTAAATGTATTCCTAAGAGTATTGAGAAGACACCTTCGGGCAGACTTCTCGCTAAATGGATCAACACTGAAACCAATGAAGTGTGAGTTTCACCTTTAATAGTTTAAAAAAAATCTGAAAATTATTGATTGATGTGTGAATAAGATGAGTTCATTATTATATGTATTTTTTTTTTATTTTAGTTTTGAAGATGAATTCGATACAGTGTTGATGGCTACTGGTAGATATCCATTAACAAAAGATCTCTGTCTGGACGCAGCCGGGGTTGAGACTTGTCCAAATGGCAAAATAAATGGTATTAATGAGCAAACTAATGTTCCTAATATATTTGCCGTGGGAGATGTTCTTGAAGGACGGCCTGAATTAACTCCGGTGGCCATTCATGCCGGTCGCTTGTTAGCCAGAAGGCTCTTCGGCGGAGGCACTTTACAAATGGATTATGATAATGTCGCTACTACTGTGTTCACCCCACTGGAATACGGATGTGTCGGATTGAGTGAAGAAAAAGCTCTAGAATTGTAAGTTAATTTTAATCGGAATCTTATTATCAATGTTAAACACTATAAAATTGCAGGTATGGCCCCAACGCTTTGGAAGTTTACCACGGATATTATAAGCCGACCGAGTTCTTCGTGCCTCAGCGTTCTTACAAGAATTGCTATCTTAAAGCTATCACTCTTAGAGACGGTTCCCAGAAGGTTCTCGGACTTCACTTCATTGGACCTCACGCCGGTGAAGTTATTCAAGGATTCGCTGCGGCCATCAAGTGCAACCTGACCATGGAGACTCTTATGAATACTGTTGGCATCCATCCTACCATCGCTGAGGAGTTTACCAGGCTGAACATCACTAAACGTTCAGGAAAAGATCCCAACCCTGCGTCGTGCTGCAGTTAAATTACATCACTTGCACTCGCTTGCTTTTACGAGAACAATAACTTAGTATTAATCTGAAAAGGGCGCGGTGGTATGTGAAATTTACACTCGTAATTAACTTAACATTCTTCAACACGAAATATTCCTAATAAAATGTATTGTTTGTTTTAAAGTTTATTGCATTGTTATTAAATTATTCTTTCATCCGAATCGGTTTAAAGTAATCTTTTTGTACCTGTTGATATTATGCAGTGAATTGTTGATCATTTACAGTGCTTTTGTGATATTTTTTGAATATGATTGTCAGGAACAATATATTTATAAAAGTTCAACAATAAACAATTCAACCTGAACCAGTGATAGTTTTGGGTTATTCGTAGTATTTGACAAATGACATATTTTTTATATACTAGATACGAAATTTTAAAGTTTTATTCGAAACACTCAATTTGTATGCGTTGGTTATTATAATAAAACAATTCAATAGATATTTGGCTTTTATTTATGTTAAAGATCTTCAGCTTTCAATACTAAGAAGGTGTCGGCTTCTTCTGGACATCCGAACCAGTATTGCAATGTGGGCAATGGATAATGTTTGTCAGCGATAATTAAAGTGTTGTCGAATCTCCAGTAAAGAGGTCCCTTAAAGAAGTAGGTGGAGCCGTCTATCCATTCAATAGCGGCATCGATACTCGATGGTATCTTCCTCCAACGTGTTATATGCTTGGGATATCCGACATCCATCGAGTTAGTCTCCTCAGTGAATCTCCAAATCTGGTCACTCTTAAATATGTATGTTTTGGTGTTCTTGTTCCAAGTGAACATGGCATCGATGTCGGTCACGTTGGATATTCCGAAATTACTCATCGGCCACGGACCCTTAACATCACCATCCGAGTACTGCCAGTAATTATCTCCTGTAATTATTAATTGATTCAGTACAGTATATTCCTTTAAGTATGGAAAAATAAACAGTTTTCACACAATACATTATTTCGTGATTGTCAAGAGGAAATGTCACATTTACTCAACCTAGATTACTCACATTGTAAAGCAATAATTATGTTACGATGTCACCAATTATACTTGTTTGCCTCTGGGTGTGTTTAATATTTGACATTTTCTCTACACATTCATGAAAAAAGGTATACACTGAAGTGTCAAGTGACTAAAATTGAGTGTAGTTTGAATTAGAAATAGGTAAGTCTGAGATATATTCCGACACACATCCCGGAGCCATATTGATCATCATACGAGACACAAAACTAAAAGTATATTTCATGCGTTTCGATCTGATCATGACTTTGAAGTACTAGAGGGAACATCCTATATAAAAAGTTGTCTGTAAAATTTCTGGAATTGTTAGTCATGCTTAGAATATGGCTCAGACACTCATCTAAGAATATTTCGGATCCGTATCCATCCATTCCACTAAAGGATCTGGTTCTTCAGACTTATTTCCATCTGGATGTACCCATCTCTAGTTTGAATCAGCTTAAATCAATTTACTTTAGAAAGAGAGCGGAGGCTATATTTCTTGTCACAATTGTTTCTTTTCCAAATTGGCCTAATAAACAATATTATTGGCAAAAAATGTGTCCTCATTCAACTCGGTCAAGTTAGACCAAGTTTGTCCGAGCAAGACAGATTAATATCGAGTATTATAGAGTAAGCAATATTGTAAGTAGGTATGAGATGATATTTGGTTTTTAAACAGTTATAATATTAATATGTAGTAAGAATTCGACATTACCCGAAACAAAAACTATAGTTCCATTTTTTTGTTCATAAGCCGCATTGATTCTTTTCACATCTAATGGAAAATTTCCAAATACATTTTCAATAGTTACAGGATAACCTTTCATTATGTGTCCTCTTGTATGGAACCTCCACACCATCTATAAGTTTTATTATTAGCACAATAATAGTGAATAGTAGAAGAATACTCACATTATCTCTAAACACAAACAGCTCTCCCCTTAGTACTGCCAGTGTGTCATATTTTCCATTGCAAATGCTGGAAGGATCCGGGATTTCAAGAGTGTGTTTTGAATCATGTTTGATGTGTTCATCGACAGTTTCAAAATCCCCATGAAATGTTATTTGATAACCTGATGTAGTAGCATCGATGGAGCTTGAAGTTGTACTTAAATCATTGCCATCACCATTTAAAGTAATTGATTCATCTGTAGTATCGTCCACGTCATTGTTTTGATTTCGGATAATAATTTTTACATCATCATCGAGTGGCGTTTTTACTTAAAATAAATTAAATAAATGTTTGCTTGAGATTTTAATAAAATAATTTATCTTACTGTATAGTTCGTACATGGCCAAAATATCATCATAGTCCAAATGAAGCGATGTGTCACTTTTGTAATATGGAGACATTATTGCTGATGGTATTTGCGAATGGGCTAAACCTAAAGAATGCCCTAATTCATGAAGAGCGACGGCATAAAAATTTGTTGTATCACCCTTATTATTTTCCGAAGGCCTAATGACCCAATTTTCATCTTCATCGAAATGAATATCTCCACCGAAGGCAACATTTGGGAAAAATGCATGAGCTAAAATATTACCAGGTCCATCGAAAGGAAAGCTAGAAGTAATATCCATTTACAAACATTATATTAAATTGAAATAATGCTGAAACAATTGATCTACTTAAAATAAATAATAAAAGGTTTGTTTATGTTCTAATTAATCTGATTGAAAAAAACTTACGGGTCATTGTGATATCCTACTCCAAAAGCAACAATAATATCTGCAGATGGATCATTCCTTTTAATAAACGTTAAGTTTCCGTATCCTGCCCAGGTGTCCAGAGCTTTTTTTATTTCATTTCCCACTTCATGTTCACTTAATTTTGGACTCCAGTTAGAAATACTATTATTTTACAAAAGCTGAATTAGATAAAATTTCCAATTAAACATAAATGCACACTTACAAATATGTAATTTCTCGTTTTTTCCATCCGGGACTCACAACTGTGAATCGTTTTTCTCTGTGATTTGGTTTAGGTATAATGTCTTTGACCCCACATCTTTTCGCTTTCATTAACTATATCAATGTTGAAGTTGTTTTAAGAAAATGTCATAAATATTATCATAATATACACACTTGTAGAGTTTCTTTGTCTAACAATCCAGTTTGTGGTATGCCACCAAATTTTTGCATATTAATAATGGCGTCTTCAATAGCAGTTTCTGCATATTGGGCTTCAAATCCTTCGTGTCCTTCATCGAGATAGCCAAATGTTTGCATAAATTTGAGCTAAGATGTACAGGTTATTTTTTAGAATTGTTTCTCAATAATTCAAAAACATTACCTGTTCATTTGTCGGGATGGCGGTAGCTTGTTTCACTTTTTTATGCAACGGAAGGCAATTAACACTCAGTAAAATGACAAAAATATAAATTAGTATACGGAACATTTTAGTTTATCAATTAATATAATGCGATCGAGTTGAATTCATGCTATACATCACTGTTATTCAATGACCATTGAACTTTTACACTGATAACAACTTCAATCCATTTTATCCTTTATAATATTATTATGTTGGAGATAAATACAGTGTAATTAGATTTTACTTAGAATGAAAAATAACTACTCTTTCAAACAGACAAAGTTGTGCGGTATAAAATTTCAATAGGAACTTGATAATGGAAATTGGGACATAATATTCACAAACTGACAAATATTTCAAATTGCACTAACCTTGAGTTGAGTTTTTATGTACAGAGAATAGATTACATAGTACTTATTTAATTTTTTTACTAGTGTGTGGTAGTTTAAGATGAGTTGTTAATTATTTATATTGATTATATATCTAATTATTTTTGATGAGATTCCAAATTCAAAAAATTAAAAAAAAAAAAATTTACATAAAGGTGGTTTTCTTGACCAAGAATTAATAACTGTGGGAAGGTCTCCAATAGGATAAAATGTAAGTAGTATGTACCGGAAGCCTTAGTTCACTGCCGAGCTGCTGAGCATTATGATACTTTTGACCAAAACTATTGTATATTGAATAACAAGGTGAGTTAAAAGTATATTCATTTTTAGTTAATATTGTGTAGAATTAAGCCTTTTTACGGTAAAATGGCTTTTTGTAAATAAACTCCATGGATCTGTGTAAAAAAAAACCTTTGAATATCCTATTATGGGCATTTACCTGCTACTTAAGACAATTCTTCATCATATTTAATATAGAATGTTTTACTTGATTATCTCGCAACTGATGATTTCAGTATACACTCTTATTCCACCCAGCTCCTAAATTATTATTTTTTTAAATTGGAAATCGTTTGGCTTAATAGTTCTACTAAGAAATTTGGTACTTTTTAAGGTGTCAGTTACATCTCATTCAAAGTATTAAAAAAAAACACATATAATTATACTGAGTAAATAAAACATTTAATAAGTGGTATTGAGAGTTCACTCTAACACATTTATTACTCAAGATGAAACTACCACATAAAATATTGATATTTTAAAATAAAATTTAAGTAGCACTAAATACACTTATTCAACAGTCGTTTTTGTAATATAATTAGATTTATGTGATATTTTAAAACATACGTAAATAAATAACTGCACGTGAATGATTTAATAGTGTCTCGGTTTGGATCACAAATAGCACAATTATCAATCAGTCTTTAATCTTTTGGGCGTGGGTCCTGAAGCTGGCCCGACTTCACTACTCTGTGAGTTTGAATCCTCAGAAAAGGCCATGTGTGATGAGGAGAAGTCCATCGCTCCTTGAGAGTCACTGACCGTAGAGAAGCCTGTAATTGTTAATGTTATAATAAGTGATTAATGAATTAAGAGTATGAATATTAAGAGTGGTTACAAGTGTTGGAGTCTTCAGCCAGGCCAAAGTTGGAGTTGGAAGAGTCCTGGCCCTTCTTAAGGCTGGGCGCGTTCTCCTTGTTGTCGCCCTTGGCCTTGGCCTTGCCCCGCAGCAGAGTCCTCTTCTTCTGCTCGGTGGTGGAGATGGGCACCCACTTGAATATCTTCATGGTTGTCTCGCCAATAGTGACCCATTTCTTCTCCCTGGTGAATACAGTTATTGATCGGTACTCGTTCCTATACAAAATGACTAAAGCACTAAAGCACTAAATGACTAAATGACTAACCAGTGCCTGACGGGATGAGCATGTGGCAGATGGAGTACTCTCTTGATGTCATCCTTGGCCCTGTTCCTCGTCTCCGCCCTCACAGACCGGGACATCACACCACCGCTGTACACAACCATTTGTATGTATCATGTGTGGCTATTCACTGCACTAACTCGCCGCTATGTTTATATGTATATTGCACAATGTACTTAATTTTGAAAAAATAAAAAAACGTACATCTATTGCGTTATTAAAACCATAAATATATTTTTTAAATAATTTATTGCAATTAAATATTTTTTACTGTTTATTGAATTCAAATGCTATGTACTGTTCAATAATATCTTCACTAAGCGATGGGCGGAAATTTAATAGTACAGAAAGAAAGTCAGACTGGTGAATTTCCTCAACACACATTCCTCTCGCAGTCATGGCTGCGAAGGCCGCCTCGGTGCAAATATTTTTTAAATCTGCTCCAGAGCACAGATTTGTTTTGAATGCTATTTCCTCTAGATCGCAATCGGCAGCTAGCGGCATACATTTTGTAATTAATTTTAAAATTTCCTTTCGGGAATCACAATCGGGTGGTGGAACGTGAATTAATCTATCGAATCTTCCAGGTCGTAGCAGTGCACTGTCTATCATATCTGGACGATTTGTAGCACCGATCACTATAATACCGTCTGTGTGAACATTTTGTTTCTGAAAATATTTATAATTCGTGTTAAAAAATTATACAAACATGTTAGGAATTTAATCTTTACATTTTCTAAAATATCAGAGCTTATTAATTTTTTTCCTAATCCGTCCATCTGTGTAAGAAGTGCAGCTATGATTCTCTCTTGTACATCTAAACCTTTTTCCTTGCCGATACTTCGAGTTCCAGCCAAAGCATCTATAAAATCACATTAAAAATAAATTTACATGTATTGAGATATATATATTGAAACTTTATAAAATGATACCTATTTCATCAATAAACAAAATACATGGTGAATTTTGTCTCGCACGATCAAACATTTCACAGACTAATCTTTCTGCATCTCCGACATAAGGCGAGTACAATTCTGCGGCAGATATTGTCAACAAGGAAAGTACACCGATGTTTGATAATGCACGGACTAATGAAGTTTTCGCACAACCAGGCGGACCATACAGCAAAACTCCTAGAATAAACAAGAAAAATTAATATAAATATATTGTACTTAAAATGAATTGTAATATTGTTACCTTTTGGTCGTTCCAAACCCATTCTTTTAAATGCATCAGCATGTTTTAATGGCCATAATACAGCCATTTCTAATTTTTTTTTAATATCATTCATGCCAGCTAAATCTTCTAAGCCTGTACTTATTTTTCGTACTACTTCTTGGCCTCCTTTTAATGAAGCCGGGGTCATGTTTAATAAAGCTTTTCGAAAGATATTCAACCAAAAAGAAATTGTATGATTCTTTTCATCACGCTAAATTAAAAATATCAGCAAATTACAAGTTTTTAGTATAAATATCATGGAAATTATCAGATATTTACATGATTTTCGAAGATGTTTAATGTGACCGATTGACAAAGCTGATGCAAATCTGCTCCGACATACCCAGGCGTCATTTTAGAAATTGTTTTACAAAATTCCGAGTAGTCATTTTGTGATAAATTCATTTTCAATGGTAAACATAAATTATATATTATGTTGCATCTTTGATCTTCACACGGAGCACCAATGTATATCTTAAATTTTATAAATGTATTTGTCAGTTGAATTTATAAGTTGATTTTGTCACAAACCTCAGTTTCTAATCGTCCGTAACGTCTTATTGAAGGATCGAGATGATGAGGTTTATTGGTTGTGGCGATGATTATAATCCCGGGAACATTTTGTGCTTTATCTAAAAGTAACATCAGTTGAGATATTGCTCTTTGAATGTGCGGACTACCAATCATTTTTTTGGGACAGATGTTGTCCACTTCGTCTAAACAAATGATGCATTTTCCTAAAAAATAATATAATCATTCATCATCCATACAATGATTTGAACAATTGCTGAAGTGATTTACCGTGAATTTTAGAAAATTCAAAAGCTTGATAAAATAGTTTTCTTAGTAATGATTCGGTTTCTCCAGGATCTTTGGCGTTAATATCTTGACCCAAAATAGGAACTATTACACAATCAAATTTTTTTGCTAACATTCTTACGACTGAAGATTTTCCACATCCCGGAGGACCAACCAAAAGTATCTACAAATGACAAACAGTATTCTAGATACTATTTCCACACTCATTAGTATATTTTTAAACCTGTTTTGTGGGAGGAAAGGCTTGTTTAACTTTTGAAGCTACAAATTTTTCATTTAATCTGATGATTTCCGACAGTCTATCAATGTAAGTTTCCATACTGTAAATATCATCACATGTTTTTGATACCATATTATAATGGTTCTCTGTTGTCTTTTGCTTGATGATTATTTTAGTTTTGTTGTTCACAATAAATGCCTGTGGTTTAGGGTTTCCACAGTCATGAAAAATGATTTTCGATATGCCAAATCTGCATTCTTTGGGCAAACAATGCAAGGACAAAGCTGATTGGTCAAAGATAATGAAGTATTTAAGAATGTATTTCTTAAGTATATCAACCAATAAATTATTCTCATTTAACCACGTGGACAAAGTATTTAAATCATCAAAAAGGATTGTCACAGTTATAGTAGAAGTTAAAATAGTATCCACTCTCTTCAACTGATGACAGTTTTTTGTAGCTTGAAAGGTAACACTATTGTCATAGAATAGTATATCGTTGGGATAGTTTGCTTTTGGATACACTCTGCAAACCGACGAAACATTACTGTTTGGCGGTTGAACAATCACAGCACAACCGATATTTAAACCGAACTTTTTAAAACGATCATAACTAATGTAACATTTTTGAATGTGTTCAAAACAGTTGTGGATAATTTTGAAGTTAATAGTTTCTTTCAAGTTAAGCTTTTCCAAGTCTTCAGTTATTGAATCCATCTCTAGACATTTGACAGCTGTCACTGTGCACGTGCATTTGTTTATGTAAAGTTGTCGGATAATAAAAATAAATAAATACATATATGCTTTTCGAGAATTTCACATTTTTTGTTCATAATTGATAAAAATCAGAAGTATGTACTGTAAAATGTATTAATAAGTTGTATTCATAAATAAAAAAAATAAATAAACACTACGGCGAGTAGCCATAAATAATGACATGTGTCAGATAGTCAACAGAAGACACGATATTCGCATATGGAGTGAGTTTTTACTATTTATTACTGTTTATTATTAGATTTGAACCTAAAATTGAATATTTAAAAAATCAACAAACTTTATTATAAGAGTACGCGATGAAATCGGTTAAATATTTATCATATTATCATACACATCGTATTGAAATTGAAGACCTTGGGGGAAAAAGAGCAGTTGTCACAAGAATCTAATTTTTCAAGAGACTAAAAATATTATCATCTTGATATACAAATGTATTGAAAGGTGTATTTTCATCGACTGTTTTTGTGCTTTTTCATATGTTTTTTTTACTAACCACATTGGACTGACATTACATAGATATCGCATTATGCCAGATAGTATTTTGTTTTTTTTTCCTCCATCAGACTCTTCCTGGACCACACTTACTATGTTTGCTCCAATTTATTGCTCGCCACCGTAAGTATCATAATACGACGTCCGTAATAATGTACATACCAAATCCGTCCGGAGACTTTCATGATCACAGTCATGACACTTTTTATTTCTGTTCTGTGTTAGAAGAAGAAAAACCCGCTGGAAGGGACTCTTTCACGTCCAAAAGCTACCAATGTTGTGCAGAAACCCGTCACTTTGAAGAGGCTGGAGAAATAGATCGCTCCAAGACTATATCCCGAGGGTGCACCGTTTGTACGATAGAATCGCGAGAGCGACACACATTCGTGACAAAGACTGCCGTGGGGAAACACCATCGTTGGAGAAGGAAATGGAATTGTTGTTCTGCCGCACCGGAGAGTCCGACAACTCCAGAGATGGCTCACGGTCCCGTTTCCGCAGAGAACGGTTCAGCGATGGAAGCCATCGCGACTGTGTCCTCCGCTGTCGACGTTCAGAATGGGAACGGCCCAGTCAAAGAAGAGTCGGGAAGATGGTCCAAAGTGCGGTTTAGGGGCATCTATAGAGCGTTCGGGGTTGGAAGATATCGAAAAAGAAACCAGAAGCAGTATCCGATCCGAACCAACAAAGTGATGCCGATAACTGAAATCAAAGCAGAGCCGATGAAGCTTCCTTCGCTGCCTCCTCCGGTCCGCCGCAAGATCAAGAACATCACCGATCTCCACGAGTTGGCCGAGAGCTTGTCGCAGTCCACCCACGTCCAGATAACGGGAAGAAGCCGGCCCAGGAGAAGGCGGCTGTCTACGAGGCCTCGATCTCCCGCCCTGTCTCCCATCAAGGAGTCCGGCTTGTCCAACCCTGCCTCGCCCCAGCCCTGCCGCGCAGTCCTGGCCATGGCCCTGTGTCCCGCCCCCGCCGTCCTCACTCAGCCGAGTGACCTCTGACTAGACCCCGATCAACTGAACAACACTGAATTAGTAGAATATAATTGAATACATTATTCAATCCGATTGCCAAAGTTATTTATACATAATAATAATTATCCGATTGTGTCTTTTGTAACGCCGCGTATAATGTGAACATATTTACAAGTGCAAATGTCCTTGTTTGCTGCAATTATTGTTGATATTGTCGATTACCTCTGTTAACGCGTTTCAATTATTCAAATGTGATCTTATTTTTCTGTCGATTAATTCATAATAAAGTATTTATTCGAATACAATCTCGCATTTATTTCACGATTCAAGTACACAGAATATCAAAGCAAATGTTTGCGTGTTTGAATAGTATTTTTCTTTGTGTTCTGATTTTATACGCTTTGACAGAATACTTTTCAATGGAAAATATGCACGGAGATGAAATCAGATAAGATAAAAAAATAAAAGATTCTGCTGTAATCGCAATCATAATTATAAAATATTTTATATGCTATTTTTAGATAATAAATGTACATATTACAGAGTAACACTCTTGCCTCACGCAATGTTATTTAATCAGGTTAATGAAGGTTGCCATTGCCACTCCTTCTAAGCACACATTTTAATAACACGAAAATTGAATCGATATATTATACTAGTTAAAATTTGTTGGAAATATTAATAGCATCTGATCAACAATGCAATCAATTATTAATAAACTGCGTCAATAATAAAATAGTTTTCTTGTACTATGTATATTATAATAATAATACTATCGATTTATTTTTATAATATGTAAACATACTCAGGACTTCAGCACGGGAATCCCTCATTATCCTGTTTTAAAGTTGATTGCACCCCGTGGAGACATTCGTGACTACAACATCGATTTATTTTATTTTTATTATTTCCATATCGTAATATGTTGCACAGTATTTCAAATGATTTTTCAAAAAAACATGACGAGGTGCGATCGTTTTAGTGAGAAGGTTTTTACAAATTTTGGTTTTTTAGACACAACAACATGATAATTCATTAATTACAGTTACACACCGACGTAATAATCGCCTCAATATTTACCTTACAATCCAGGAAATCGAAATAAACTTGGATCAAGACGATCAATTGGGATTTTATTAAGATTACTCCCAATCTCCCAGTCGTAATAACCAATTTTTTTACTTGAACGGGAGTTGAACCTATGAGCACAGTATTAGTTTATTAAACACTATCATTAGTATTTCTTACAGGAAATAGTGTAGCAGACAATAGCTTTGTTTTTTGAGCGATATATTAAAATATGTATAAATTCCGCCTCATTTGAATATTATACTCAAGTCGACATTTTGTAACATTTAGATAACCTTTAAATGCCTTACATTAGATGAAAGGTTGTGATTTTAATAGCAATGGTATGTTTTTCAGCATGGAATGGGCGGAAGGGGTGTTTGTGGTGGCACCCATGGTAGATGCCAGTGAACTTCCCTGGAGGTTATTGTGTCGGAGGCATGGGGCTAAACTATGCTACACCCCCATGCTTCATAGCAATGTATTTACCAAAGACCCCAAATATCGAAGAGACGCATTGGCAACTTGTGAAGAAGACAAACCTTTGGTTGTCCAAGTCAGTACATTATTAAATTGATTTATAGTACTTATTATTTTATCAATAAAACATTAAATTACAGTTTTGCGGGAACGATCCTGATATTCTTGAGGCAGCTGCTCTTTTAGCTGAACCTCACTGTGATGCCATCGATATAAATCTAGGCTGTCCGCAAGCCATTGCGCGGAGGGGGCATTATGGATCTTTTCTTCAAGACGAATGGCCTTTATTACATAACATAGGTCTGCTTAAATTTTATTACTTTATCGAAAAATATTAACAAATTATTTTGCAGTCAGTAGATTAAGTAAAGCTGTTAAAATACCGATCACCTGCAAGGTTAGAGTATTTGAAGATATTCAAAAAACCATAGAATATGCTCAAATGCTACAGAATGCCGGGTGTAAGTTATTAACAGTTCACGGAAGGACGAGAGAGCAGAAAGGACCGTTGACTGGACTTGCAAGCTGGAAACATATTAAAGCAGTCAAGTTAGTTTCAATGACTATATTATTAAAAGCGAATCATACTATTATATAATTTATTTCAGGGACTCGGTGAATGTTCCAGTGTTCGCTAATGGGAATATTCAATGTTTGGCTGATGTGTATAGATGCTTGGAAGCGACTGCAGTTGACGGAGTGATGAGTGCAGAAGGCATCTTGACAAATCCGGCTCTATTTGAAGGATCTTCTCCAACCGTATGGAACGTAGGATTAGAATACCTTCAATTAGTAGAACAATATCCATGTCCATCTTCATTCATTAGAGGACATCTATTTAAGATGTGTCATTTGTTGTTAGTATAATTTATTTTAAATCCTTAAATTTATTGTTTGTATGTTGCAATTATCAAAATATAAACTTTTAGATTGTCAATGGACTGTAATGCAGATATTCGATCATCCCTAGCGACTGGTCAGTCGGTTAAAGATTTTGTATACGTTTTAGAAAGATTAAAAGATAAATATTTGCCTTTCCATTTGGGAAAAGAACTTTACGAAGCTGATCCACCAGAAAATTATAATTTAGCTTTACCTCCGTGGCTATGCCAACCGTACGTAAGAATACCACCCGAAGAACATATTAAAAAAATGGAAGAAAAACAATCTCTTGCCGAGGTAATAGATCTATCTATTTATTGTTTTATACAGTAAAAAATAAGTTATTAAGTGAAAATATATTTTAATCGCAAGAAACAAGAAAGTGAGTTCAAACGTCATTATGAAGATCCCGATGGTAATGCGATAACCAGAAAACGTATGAAGAAACTTCGTCGAGTTTTGAGGCGCCCACCCAAATCAGAGAATTGTCAAATCAAGCGCACAGGAGATATATGCACATTGTGTCCTAATCCTTTGGTATGTTATTATTCCTTATTTGTATTTGAAGATTATAAAATTCTATCATTATTTTAGGGGCTGAAATGCTGCTATAAGTTGTGTAAACAATGTTGTAGAAATAAGTGTTACAATGAAAATCTGGACTGCCCAGGTCATAGAATCTTAGTCAAAACAAGACGAGAGGTGGCCATAAAGTATGCATTGGAAAGAAATGTTTCAAAACTCAATGAATCTACTACATCTATTGAAATCAGCTGACAGAAATCAAAATTGATTTATAACGATTAAATTAATTTTGTAAAATAAATTGAAGATAATTAACACTAGATTTTTTTATTATTAAATTTTATTTAATTTATCATGAATACATTTCTTACGGTAGTATGGCAACTCTGTAAATGTCAGTGTCATATTGCTTTTAGATTTGTAACCTCTGAGTTATCCGATAATATGGATAATTCCCAAAAAGGGACACCTTCTGAACCCAAAATAGAGAATCCCGAGCCACCAAAGGAATCTTGGGGATACTCTCTATATCCAGAAAGGAGAGGCACATTTAATCCTTCCTTGGGAAGTGTAGTTATAGGAAAACACGGAACAGAATTAAAAGACAAATACCAATGCGAAAAGCGAGTTTATTCAATTATTAAAAAAAGTTGGTAATATATCGTATATATATCCTAGAATATAAGATAAATTATTACCGTATTGATTTTAGGTCCCATTGTTAAAATATTATTAGGAGCGTTAAAAAAAAACGGTTGGTGAGTATCACAATAAAATGAATATTTCTTTAGTTACTTATCTTATTTTTTTTATCTTATTCCAGCGAAGTAGATATCAGAAGGCACATATCGTGTGAAGTATGCGATGTTTCAGTTAGCGGTGGCTACGATCCTGAATTAAATCAGGTATATATATTTTATTTATTACCTATATTTTGAATTATCTAACTACAGTTATTATTTTTCTAGATAGTAGTCTGCCAGAATATGTGCAAGAGTGATGGAATGGTGCAAGGCGTCTTAAGTCATGAATTGATTCACATGTTCGATTATTGCACGAATCACTTGAATTTCAAAAATATGGAACATCTGGCTTGCACCGAGATTAGAGCTGCAAATTTGACTCACTGCTCATTTGCCAGTGCATGGTCACAAGGAGACGCTTCGTTTTTTAAAGTAGCGCAATCTCATCAAGTAAGAAACATCACGAGACTACATTTAATTAAAATATATTAGTGTTACAAATAAACTCATTTATATTTTAAATTTTTAGGATTGTGTCAAAACCAAAGCTCTGTATTCGGTATTGGCTGTTAGGCAAATCAATAAAGAAGAGGCCATCAAAGTAATTGATAAAGTATTCCCAAAATGTTATGCCGATTTAGAACCTGTCGGTAGAAGAATTCGAAGAAACTCCGATGATATGTCAAGAGCGTATAGAGAAGCACCTTTATATGGATATGATTTGTAGAATTATAATATTATATTTATAGTAAAATAAATACTGTTTAGAATTCACGTGTTTCTTTTAAAACAACAATTCAAGATAAATAAATAATTTATTTTAATGTTATACACTTATCTTATATATTGTATAATTGATATAATACAATAATTTGAACATTTTATAATTTATAAATATTTCGCCAAATTGATATTACAGTGGCCAATGAATTTTACAATATTTTGTGCCTTAGCTAAAAAGTAAATTTACAGTATGGTATCTTTGGAGATTGACAATAAGTGATATGAATAGTAAGGTCAATTGTTTTTAAAAGCACTTGCGTGAAGATAAAAAGATATTTCTGATAAAGCATCAGTTTATCAACAATATTTTTACATTTTTGGCACCATCCAAAATATTTAAAGTTTTCTTAAACAACTGATGAATAGATCACAACCACACTGGACGCACTTTCATTTAATGTATATAAAATTATCAGGCACTCTTCACTTAGGATCACTTACGAAAAAGGAGCTCGCTGCAATGTCTTTTATAATTTGTCTATTTTGCATCTGACAAAAAGTGTTCATCGACTTATTTCATTAGTTTTTGTAAAAAATGTTTATAGCAGGCTTGCTTGGAAAGTTACAATGTGACAGAACTTGAATAATTGTGAGTATTTAAAATGGTTTTTGAACATATTATGATGAAAATTTCTTTTTTAAATATAAAAACTACAATCAGGTACCATGTACATTCCATAATTGAAATTACATACATATTTTAAGAACTCATTTTGAATTACTTATCTTATGAAGTATTTAAATTTGCACTACGATTGTTTAAAAGTCGAGTCAGAGCAGCAATTTATGAATAAAAAACCTTTTGAAGGCACTTGTATTGGTTTTAGTTGAGAAAATGTCCGATATCCTCAACAATATGGTCCGGAGGTCATTGTCTCATTTGTCTCTGTGAGGCATTTAAGTATATAATCCAATAAACAGTAGCGAAAAGGAAAAAACATATTGGAAATAAGATTAGCGACACTTGGTCCATCATCCCGCGCTGTGAGCCACAATAAAGCACTGCTTGTTCAGCGACAGCTCTGAACCTGGCACCCCGGACAGCTTCTCGAGCTGCTTCCCTCACTGCTTCTGAAGACTCGACGGTTGCTTCTTGCTGTATTAGTAAAAATAATTATTTGTAAGACATTTTATTAAATAAAATAGAATGATGGACGAAATGTGTTTTTGAATAAAATGTAATGAAAAGTAAATTTGGTATTAAAATACATAATGCATTTGTAGCATGAAGGCTTGGTAAATTAAGAATCTTGCAGAAAGAAATGCTTTGTGTAGTATTTAACAGTGCTTCCCCTTTTTAACGAATGCATTAATTATATCAGAACAAACAATTACATTAATTACAATTAATTATTGATGGAGTTGTTTTAAGAAAGCAGAATCACTGTTTGTATTTGCAATAACTAGGTACATACTGTGTGAAGATGCGGTCTGGGCAACGGTGTTGTTGGATATTTGTGCAGGTCATCGTGAGGACCTATCTTCCTGTGACCGAACACTCGCAGATGCTGTTCCATTCGATTGCCATTGTTCTGTCCATGATGGACGGGCGGGGCTAACTCCCCACTCCCCTGTCAATGGATATATGACTAAAATGGTCTATGTTTCTAAGGACAGATTTATTGAATTGATTTTAAGTACGAGTGATCTACGCTTGCATTACATAAATTAATATACAAGTTTACTTTTGAAACTTATCAATTAAATTTGTCCTTTGATTTGCATTCAGGGTAATTGTATATTGAGAAATAATCTGTTTTTATATAACAGAGATTATATTTCTCATAATTAATCAAGTTTGATGTGAGTGTGCAGTTTAAGCGAGCTGAATTTTGTATGATTGACACAAAAGAATGTCAAACAGTGCAACAGCCTCACAAGCTATAAACAATGAGGTACATTTGTTATTTTTTATTCAAGTAATTGGAATTAATTTTTATATAATAATATAATAATATTTGAATTGATTAAATGTAATATTTTATTCACATTTGTTTTTATCTGATGAAAGAAGAAAAAATACAGTTTGTTACTTAAAGATTATGAACTCAAATTGAAAATAATAATTAAACATATAGAAAAGAAGTAAATTCTACAAATATATTCAATGATATGAAGGTTCAAATTGTAGCAATTACTATTTCCATTCAATAGTTAGTTTGAATTGAAGATCAAATGTGAATATATAAAATATGTGTACTAACCTCTACTAAAGTTATAAAAGTTGTTCATAATTGTTTACCTGCGAGTGGTTGATGATGACTGTGGGGGGCGGCGGAGGACCTGGAGGAAGCGGGTCATTTGGTTTATCGAGCTCCCTCTTTTTATGTCGCCAATGCTTATCGTACCGAATGCCAAACAAAACTATAAAATACTCTATGAGTGCCAAGAAAACAAAAAGAGTACAAGATATTAACCAGACTTCTATACACTTCAGTTCCAAGCTTTTCGGTGAATTATTTCTGTGGATGAAAACCATTTTGGGTTTAATGTTTTAATATTTCAAATTGTATCGTATAATCTGTATAACCTGACTGTGTCGATCATTGTGACTAGAGACAGTAGCGTAGTGACTAGTAACACCATTCTTCCAGGTACAATCTCAGGTATAACACAAAACCCACCCCATGACATTACCACAAATAGCGTGGAGGGTAAATAGCACTCTAATAGGTAACTTCTTAGCTCCCTAGACATAGTGATGAGCAATCGAGCCGTAGAGTGATTACCTAAATGATAAAAATATAGATTACACTATTAAATTTGTATTAATTGTAAATATTATACCTTCGCCATAATAAATATTGTGCAATTCTTGATCTATTGTGAAGGAAACTACATATTTGGGTAGACGGTATCCATCCCCAAAATCGCTAGGGAAACTGACAGGATCATCGCCTTTCCATCGGAATGTCATGTCTTTCATTGTGTACTTATCTGAAATAATAGATATAACATATATACTATGTTGATGATGAAACTATAATTAAATTAACTTACAGCTACTAAAATCGACCGCACAGTTTTGAACGTCCAATGGATAAAGTACAAAATCCATGTCACATTTTATAATCACAGTTGCACTGAAACAAAATAAGATTTTTTAATAAATATTACATTCAATAAGAAAAACATAATAATATTGTGGTTTCAGGAAATTATTAGTATGTATCTAAGCCAATGATAAGTTCAGAGTTTAGGGGATGGAAATTTTATAAAACCCTTTTAAATATCAAGAACAATTATGAGTGGGATAAAATATTTTTGTTATTTGATTCTAGTATTTTTAATATTCTCTGTATTATTTTAAGTGAATACCAGTCTAGCAGAGTGAAGCTGTAGTGATATACAATTTAAAGATGCATATTTTACCCAATACTGACAGCCAATGTACTGTTAGTGTAAAGCCTCAAGGAAGTCATCTCCTGGAAGAGGGAGAGGACCTTCATTTCCCTGAGTTGTCGGATGTAAAGGTCCGGCATCCAGAACATGTGACGCTGTTCCCATGTCAACTCCACAAAGGGCAAGTCTGTCAATGTGGACTTCATCCTCTTGTCTTCCCAGTACACCTGCAGAAACACATCCAGAGAGATTTCCTGAAAATTAAAGGGGTCCGGCTACCGCATCAAAAAATTTAAAAAACAAATAAACATAAGCCTACTAAAGATGATCGCATTAACTTTGAAATTGATGTGTCGTCTAAGCTGAATAAATAAGCCCTTATGATGGCCAACTAATATTAGGCTGCCTGAAGCCATATTGTCACCTCACTGCTTATTATGTGCATCTTACCTTTGCATTCTTGCAATAAAAACACTATTTTACTTACAATAATCGAGAATGTATTATTTAATAAGTCATAATTTATTATAATTAATTACCTCTCTACTCTCGTCAACTCCCGAGACTCGGTTGATAAAAAGCGATATTGAAACATTCATATTTTCCTCTGAAAATAATAAAAAAAGATAATGTTTACAAATTTTACAGTACAATGTCAAAAAATGAGATCATAGGTGTAAACAAATATAAATAAATTAAGATAAATAACAACAAACAAGCACCTGGCACCACTCGACACCTGATTAATTTAATGCAATGTTTCAGGATATCTAAAATGAAAGACATATCGTTGATTGCGTCATGTTCGCATAATAAATTATATGATGAAATCACAGCTAGTTTGTAATAGATTTTTGTTATTTATGATTATATTATGTTCTTTAAACACCGTAAGGAATGTGCCTTTTGGAGAGGAATTTTGAAGACACAATCCCTAAAATGCACCATGCCCTAAAATGAACGCAATATGTCATTTTGAACAACAAAAAACACTTTTTTCAATTAATATTCCTTATTGATTCATAAGATTAGATAATGTAGTAAATTTCACCCATTGGCTAATATGTGAAATTATAATGGTAAATAATAAATAAATAAGATATTTATCGTACATTTTAGGACACTTTTAAAATATTAAATGATCGCAATTCAATTAGTTGATTTTCAATGTGTAATTAACATTTTTTATAACCATTTCGGATTAATTAAACTTTCGATAAATTTATTCAAATAATCCAATTTTGCAAAAAAAAACTGCTAATGGAATTGATGTTGATTGAATAAATTGTATTTAATTTGAAGTATGACGAAATTCTTTTTAATTATTGACGGAATTCGATGAAAAACAGTAAATATTTTTAATATGATCTTAGAAAATTTGTTTTTTAGACACAATAACGTGTCCAAAATTTAACTGTCAGTTATTTTAACTATTAAAGGTACACAGATCACCGACAGGGCGGCTCTGTACGTCTTAATAATCGCTAAAAGTATTGATTTTTCAATCCAGGCAATCAGAGATCAGGATTAAAAATAGTTTTAATATTAAATAGTTAAGGATTTTGGTACCAATTTGATTGATTGCTCTGTAATGATAATCTAGTGTTGAAGCACGAATAATCTCGTAGTGTATAAATCTTATCCATATCAGGAAGGTGCATTACAGACTGTCTCACCTGAATACAAGTGCATTTCACCTGAGATAACCTACTGACAAGAGCAATGCAACAATTTGGAGACCAGGCCAGATTGCAGTTGGGTATATAAGAGGCATGGAACACTTCCATCATCACTTCACACCTCCTGTCGAACACTGCGGAGTTCCTTGAAACTAGTCAAGTTTATTTTTCTCAACAAACCAATCAATCTAAAATGGACGTTAAGGGAAAGAACTGCATCGTTGCTGGCGCCGCTGAAGGCATTGGTTATGCTTGCGCCAGGGAGTTGCTCAGGCAGGGAGCTCTAGTTAGTATATTCACTATAATCCATTATAATTGTGACTACATTCAATACTAATCACAACAAACACACTACAGAAGCTTTTCATCTTGGACATCAACCAAACCAAGGCCGAGGAAACTCTCAAGAAGTTCCAGCTAGAGTTCGGCAAGGACAAGGTCGTGTTTGTCAAGTGCGACGTTTCCAAGGTCAACGAAGTCGAGCTGGCTTTCAGGACTTGCACCAGTCAAATTAAATACATCGATCTCTTTGTCAACTGTGCAACCAACTTCAATGAACTTGATTATGAAGAAACAATCCTTTGTAACTTGGTAAGTCGAAAAAACCTAATACCTTCCATATTGTGGCAATTCAGTGATGTGTCAACGTCAAACGAATATCTCCCACCTGTTTTTATATCTCTTCATTCCCACAATATTCGTCAGACTTTGGTTGGTTTAAGTGTAATCTAATATTGTTTGATGGAAATTCTTCTTCAAGAAGTTTTACCCTTCGGTAAAACCAAAAAAAAGTCTGTATAGTAACGTGGTTTCCCAGACCACCACAGTCTTTTTTCACAGTCAGATTTATTAATTACTCACGTAAGCTAAAAGCTGGTTACTTTAGCGCAGTTTAAATCTCAAACGCGTTTCTTCAAGATTTAGCTCGTGTTACGAACTATCAAATCTTCCCAAATGTCAAACTGTCAAAATTTCCCCCTCCATTTGAGTGAAATTTAAATCTAAAAATCGGCTGTCGAGTTTAGAGTTATATGAAGAAACCGTTTCTAACTAAGTTAATTTAATTTCCACAGACCGGCACCATCAATACAACCCAGCAATGCTTGAGATTCATGGGCAAGGACAATGGCGGTCGTGGAGGAATCATCGTCAACCTGTCTTCAGTGTTGGGATTCCAGCCACTGGCTACTTGCCCAACCTATTGCGCCACCAAGAGGGCAATCATCACCTACACTAGGTGCTTGGCTGTGAGTTTGCTTTAGTAATAATAAAATATTCACAGCGAGCATTACTTTAAATATGAGATATTCACAGCTGCCATTCTACCTGAACAAGACTGGAGTGAAGCTGATGACTTTGTGTGCTGGAATCACCGAGGAAGACTTGGAAACCAACAGGACCCAACTTTCTACCGAATACGCCACGGAATACCAACGTGAAATCACAAACATCCCGAGACAAGAGTACGTACAATTAACATTCTAGTATTATACGAAAGCAATGAAATTATATAAACAGAAGGGGTATGATTATTGTCTTTATATGTACATAATATATTGGAATGTGGTAGTCACTACTACATGCGCATATTATACATATACAGATAAACGTTGCTTAACGCGCGCCGGTTCGATTTACGTCGATTCACCATTACGCCGGTTGGTGTTTTGCATAAAAAAAGAAATTCAACAGGAGATCCACAATTTAGGGGATAGATACTAATTCCAATCATTTTGTTAAATATAACTGTCTATTATATTTTTGTTAATTTTCTCGAAACGGAGCCCCGGCGTAAAACGGCTTTTACACGTACTTCACACATACGCGGGCTGTGGCCACCTGCAATATTGAAAACCCTAAAATCCGACATATTTGTCGTTGAATATATCAAGCAAATTTTAATCATATTAAGTGAAAGATGGTGTAATGTTTCACACAACAACGCGTTAATTGTCTGTCGGTTATTTTAACTATTACTAGTTACACAGGTCACTGACTAAATAATCAGTATTTACCTTACAATACGAATTTTACAAGGTAGTTAGGAGTTTAGGAATTAATAATTAACTGGAGGAGCGCGGCCTCCAATAGAAATAAGTGGAAGATGCTGGTGCGGGAAGCCTTGGTTCATCACTGAACTGAACTGGAGTGCTTATGATCATGATTATTTACCTTCTAATACAGGAAATCAGAGTAAACCTGGATCAAGACGATCAATCGTTATTTTATTAATATTATTCCTGATCTCCCAGTTGTAATAACCGATCAAATCAATCTTTTTTTTTACTTGAGCGGGATTATAACCCATTAACACAGTATTTGTAGTCACGCGTCTTGTCCCTTCAGCAATAATATCCGCTGGTATAAAATGTTATTAGAAAGATTGACAAGTGACAGATAAAGAGCTGTAAAAAATCCTTTGGTGACTAAATAATCATCATCTTTTGACGTTATTATTGCCACTTCTATAGATGTAAGCTAATTGCTAAACATTGGTGAATGTTACAGAATCGAGCAAGTCGGCCAATGCCTGATCCAGCTTTTGACCCGTGGAGACAATGGCTCAGTGTGGGTGTGCGAGGGCACCCAGCAAATGTATGAGATTCAAATCCCCAGCAGGGACCAAATGAAAAGGAGAATCTGATCACATCATATGTAACAACAACAATACAACCCGGAACAATATCACACGACAGAGGCATTTAAAACACTTAGATATTAATACGACCCAACATTCTTTTTAAATAAACCATTCAATTCAAATACGGCCATTTCATTTAATAATCAAAATATTCATTAGGGCCCCCATTGGATATGCAAACTTATTTTTCAGGATGCTCGATAATTATTCAATCCGAACAATGCAAAGTGCAGTTTTAAAATCAACTCAACTCGGGGTCAATACTCCTACATTTTTAACTCTAATGTAAATATATTAATTATCAGGGTTTGCTAAAATAACATCAGAAAAATAGTGAGCTGAATAATTGATATTTAAAATGATCAGGGTAAAAAATAAAGGCATACTTCAATTTTCGCACATAATTTGTTCCTGAAAATATTATTTATCATGCACTTTTTGTCATCAGATATTTTATAATCACCAAAACCAAACAGTGTCTTTAAAAAATTAAATTATAAAATTATAAGAGCATTTAATTCCAAATATAGCAGTGCTATTTACTTTTTAAATTAATATAAAGCTTTTTTTGAGACAAACAAACAAAAGTAAGAGAAAATTAAATGTACATACATATAAAAAACAGAGAATTATATAAAATAAAGTGAATGAGGGAGTATTTTATGTGTTTCTATATAAAGTCACTCCTACACAAGCCCTGTGGGCGGCAGAATTGGTGGAAAAGGGATCACCCAGGTGCGCGAATTTGTTTCAAATGAGAGTTTTATGAGGAAATCTGCGAAGGAATTTGAACACTAAGACGGGAGTTTGAAATAAATAAAAAAATAATAATATTTGTTTGATTATTTTTATTGTATTCTTTTAGAAAGCTTGTGTCTGCCAAATGTTAAAATACATTTTTCGTGGCTGGTGCACAAATTGTTCTGAATTTATTATTAGATCTAAAATAGCTTTCATAATATTTGGTTACATTATTTTAATATAGTCTGCTTTTGGAGACGAGTCAGTTATTGGGGTATTTTATAATCACCCTAATCATATTTAAAAAATTGTCATTTCAAGGTCGAATTTTGAATGTCCAGGTCCGCTGTGCTGTAGTCTTGGGTTCGAACCCCGCTAATTAAAAATATCAATAACAATTCGATTAGCTATTGTGTTTAGACACATCTTAGGATAACGAATTTTTGGTAATCATGCGGTTAAAATTGGACTCGAAAATACAATCAACTGACGAGTGCTGCACTATCATCATTGTGACTTGGGATCCCCCGTAGTACTCTAGTGGAACTGCAGTATGATATAATAATAATATGTATATATAAATAATATATATTTTGATAAATTGGCAACCCTCACGCATGAAAAGTGCACTATAAAAGGTTGCATGGCTGAAAGTTATAATTCAAGTACACACCGACGACATGGCTGAAGGACTTTTCAATGAATACACTACGGAATTTGAAGACAAGACATGTCTGATAACAGGCGGGGCCAGTGGCATCGGCTTATACTGTGCCAAAGAACTCCTCAGAAGGGGAATGAAGGTATTTCAAACAAATAACATATAACAATCCTCACATTACCGAGGCATTGCTTTAAGAAACTGGCCGTACTAGACAAGATGATGAACCAGGACATGTGCTTAAAACTAGTATCGGAATATGGAAAGGACAGGGTTATCTTTGTGAGGTGTGACGTCACCAGCGTCCAGGAGTTGGAGAATGCCTTCAAGATAGTTAAAGATAACTTCCAACAACTAGACGTGCTCATCAACAATGCTGGGATTCTCAATGATGCCGAATGGGAGAAGGAAATACAAACTAATCTGGTATGTTCATTTGGTTGTTTTGTCGATAATTTGTATTGTAATAGTATTGTCTTCTTTTACAACATTCGACCAAATGATTTTTTCTTTAACCCCGTCCGTCGAATTCAGCAATTTGCTAAAAATATTCCAAAAATCGACCCTATTTTAACATATTAATCGAACATCGTCACATTCATTCGTAAGTAATTAAATAGTTTAGAACAAGGAGTCAAATATTATAGGTCGGCGTTTTCCTATGCTTGGTAAATTAGATGTAGCCTAGTTAATAACGTAATTATAATCTGACAATAGTGATGATAATATTAATAAGCTTTTTTAAAATATATTTCACTTTCATCCATTTGATACAAATTATTGTCTATCGGAGATCTTAACTATTACTAGTTACATATGTCACCGACAGGGTGGCTCTGTCCGGGATTTTTTATTAATATTATTCCCGATCTCTCAGTTGTAATAACCGATCAAATCATTTTTTACTTTAAAAAGTGTTGATAGGTGTATAATAAGCTTGTAAGATTATAAAAAGTGTTCGAACCCTAAATATAGTCACAATTTCACGGTCAGTCGGTCAGAAATCAATAGGCTATAAAGCGCGGCATAGACACTTTGGTGCTCGTTAATATATCTCCGCCAATGAGAGAGCGAGCGCTTGACACTGATTGGCGCTTGTGTTTGGTGACATTGCTCTCATTGGCGGAGATACGAGAAGCACTCATGTCTGTGCCGCGCCTAGGTATATTGCTTCATTATAATATTTGCAGCATAGCGTTATTCGAGGCACATTACTAGGCTTAAAATACATGAGTTGTGCTGAAGGTGGTCAAGGTGGATACATCATCAATATGTCTTCTCTAGGCGGCGTCACTCCCACTGCAGGTTGTCCAGTCTACAATGCCATATCACAGGCGATTATTGGCTTTACCAGCTCATTTGCTGTGAGTATTGTGTACTTTTTTTAGAATGGTTAACGGTCTCTTCTTACAGTAACCAGGCTGTATCTTGCGAAGTTATTGCTCATTTTAAACGAGCCTGTATTTACTTCTGTTCTTGCACATGTAACATAATATCTTCAACGGGGATCGTCGCAAGTTGACGCTTTATTTCTAGCTTACGGGCCGAAAGATAAAATGTGTGACGTCAGCTCTCATTGTATGGGAATTCGACTAAATTATATACTTTTCAACCATTACACTATTCTATACGACCAATTTAAACTACGATCACATTGAAATTTTTTTTATTTAATCTTATATATTTACTCTACACAATCATTACATTTTTATACATATAACTATCATAGTTGTATTTATATTCAATCAATACGGCCAATAATAATAAAACTTGATTTAAGCAGTCAAAATATTTCACCGGTAAAATAATATGTTGTTTCTACAACCAGAATTAATTATAATTTGTACAAAAAACATTCGAAAAATGGCCAATCAATTCATTTAATCAATCAATTCAATCATCAGTTAATCAATTTTTAATAAATATTTTGGTGGTATTAATTTAATACAAATGTAAATATGATAGTGCATTTACATATGCAATATTAATACCTGATTTTAACACTTAGCGTACTGTATGTCCGACCACGCCGCTGAAGTCTCACATTTAACCTTCCGGCCCGTGTAACAAAAATAATGCTCACTAACTATAACTCATGATGGCCCCGGGTGGTCTATTTTCATTATAATAATTCTGTAGTTGCCGTTCCATTACACGAGAACCGGTGTGAACATGATGACTTTATGCCCTGGGATAACCTACACAAAAATCATTTCGGGAGCTTCCAAGAAGATGTTGAACGAAGAAATGGGAAAGGAATGGCTGAAGGAACTCTCCATGACGTCCACACAAAAGTTTGTATTCAAAATAACCGCGGTTATTTATTTTAATTTAATTAATTGTCTTTAAATTGCAGACCGGACAATGTGGCTCAGGCTGTGGTTCAGATGTTGCTTGTTGGTGAGAATGGATCCATTTGGATCAGTGAAGCAGGACAGCATTCGTATCAAATCAAGAGGCCGACTCATTTGGATCTTAGAAAAATATAAAAAAAAATATCCCGAACAAAGGATTGCGTGTCAATGGCGTGATTAAATATATTTTTCTTTAAAATACAGTTTATCATTATTGCATGTCTATTTGGGTTGAGTCGCATATTGATTGGAATTGATTTGTTTGACGGGAACAAGAGGATTCGGAATTTGGTCACGGTTTTATTTGGCAGTATATTATATTTTCTATAGTATTAGTAAAGTTGGGGCGACCCGTGCAAAACATTGCCGTGACTTGGTTTATTGCTCGTAGACATGCACACAGATCAACTCGATGTCACATATTACTATGCACTAAATAATATTTATTGAATATAAAATATAACAATGCTTCAAACAGGTCCTTATTGAGTTAATTATTAATTATTTGGTATTGATTTTGGGGACAGTTACACCTTTAATAACTTAAAGTTTAGGTTTAAAATCGTGGGGTCGGTTATTCAAATTGACAATTTACAAGAGAGATGGAGATAAATATTTGTGTTTTTTTATTGATATATATTATTTAAAATTTTTGTGCAAACAAGTAGTAGTGCTTTCATATAAAGTTTTTACAAAATATAATTATAAATAAGCTTCTAATATACATACATAGATAAAACTTGGGTTACAATTAGTTAAGATCATTAAGAGTAAAACTTCATATTAATTTAAATGATTTTTATATTTTTTCATATCATGTTTAAATGATTTTTCGTAGATATGTACGTTTTTATGTTATGGAGTCATTGAAGTAGTACATAATTTCCCAAATATATTTATAATAATATACATATTTTTTATTAAAAGTTCTTATCAGTCCGTTTATTTTTATTCTACAAAATGCATTATTTAACTATGATATTATTTGTCTGTAACATGAAATTTTTTAGAGTTATGAAAAAATAAAAATAAATGAGTTGCTGATAAATTTCGGCATTAGAGTCGTATTTTTTAAGCAACTTTGCAACCCTGGTTTTATATGAAATAGCAAATAGGATAAATGGTCCCTACGATTTATTGGAAAATATATACGTTATTTTTATCGAAATTGGTCAGTCTAACAGAATTGGTCTGTCAACATTCCTTTTAGGACACCCTTTAGAAGGTATAAAATCCGCAAATAATGATAATGAATTCTTTACAAGGTCCACGTGCTACACAATTGAATTAATTTGAGGATATCAACATGTTTTTTTTTAAACAAAGAAAGCATTTGGAGTTCGTGACGAAGGCACTTGGGCTCAGGTTGAGTCAAGTCACACACTAACATTTTATATCAATATAATTTCATACACACAACTAAACATCACAATAAAAGGGAAAGGAGGCTTTGTTTAGTGCAAACAGTGTCACGCACTGCCTTCTTTCAGCGACCCACTTTCAAATTTGCCATTCTAAATTTGATTACAGTTCGTGAGGCTTTGTTATTTTTGCTCCATGGATTACAACTTCACGCAAATATAGACGTTCGGCAGGGTTAAAAATAGAACTAGAGGGTTATGTTGTGTTCTGACAATATTTAGTGTTTAGTGTTGCCAGAGGATGGAAAGGAAGACTTATTGCTGGGCGAGGGAGTGGCTTGGGAAACTACTAAATACTCACAATTTAATATGTTTTACTACGATCTCTATGTTATAATTGAGGGATTGGATGGAATAAGGGCGTATAACGAAATACACCCCTTTACCGGATATTGGCATTCTCTCAGAATTTTCTATCGATCCGTGTAAAAATATTCTGTTGTGGGCATTTACTTGTTACCAAATGATCAAATAAAACGTAGAATTTTTACAGGATTATTTCAAAACTGACAATTTCAGTATACGCCCTTATTCCATCCAGCCCTTTGATTATTAATCAGACAAGGGTATTAATGAAGGGTGATCTTTTAATTATTGAGAATAATTTGAGGATAGCACATGAATGTTTCTTTACCCTAATTATATTATAAATAAAATAAAATATGCAGTTTGCGTATCGTGTTTTAATTTGGATAAATGACAGCAGCTTATTCTTATTGGAGGGGGTGGAATATAGTTAATCATATAAAAGATTGCATTTGCATCATATAACATTTTTTCACATAAAATTTGCATATGATTTTACAAAGGCGTTTTTGGAACCAAATTTTTTGCATAAAATATACTATTAGTTGTTATTATAATGAAGCAAGGATGGGAATGGAATGAGGTCTTGTTTATTTGTATTAAATATATTTTTTATCAAATTTCCAATGTGAGTAATTAACAGTTGTATAATAGTGTTAATCGTGTGTTGCGTGATAAGAGTCAATCAAGGCAGGTTTTCGGGTCGTATTGATAATTGTTAAATATGCAGTATTATTACTAGAGGTAAAGTCACATTTAATTAGAATGATGAGGTGTTTAATGTTGTTTAGGTTTACGGGGATGATGATGGTGTCATGTTCCGGCGGATGTGAGTCTGGTCTGTTGGCTAATGCGACCACTCAACCACCATTTTGAATACTTTAACTATAACATCGGCCATTAATAGCACAGCTAACTCACTGATTCATTCTAAACCTTGCCAATAGATCATAAAAAACATACACTAATTACCGCCTAAAACACTTTGGCTCACCGAAAGCTGTTGCATTGATAAATTAATGTCATTTCAATGAAAAATAAATTTATCTAATGCGGCCCATACACGTTACGGGTTGGTTGTATACATACTAATCGAACTACGCTTTTTTGGCGTGCAGAATTGTAGCCAAACCGTAGCGTGTGTGGCCCGCATAATATGACATTTACTGTACATAACACGGTGTTAAAACTCTTATTCGTTTCATGACCACTTCACATAAGGCACTAGTCACATTATAACGTGACTGTATAAAATATCAAGATAGCGGACCAAGTAGACGAGTCTGAGCGAGACAACACTAAGGGCCGGTTTCTTGAACGCGAGTTAAATCCTGAGCGCGTGTCACTCGCCGATTTACGCGCAAAATGCGTCTCTTCAAGATTTAGCTCGTGTTACAAACATTCAAATCTTTACTCGGCGAAGCTAAAGCAAAACTTATGCTATATTTTCCCCTCCATTCGAGTGAATTTTGTGATGAACTCCAGCCAATATCAGCGAGCTATAGCTATAGCTAAAGCAAAACTCGTGCTATATTTCTCTCTCCTTTAGTGACTCGTTGCTTCGGCTCATGTCGGGTGCACTTGAATGTCTTGAATCTAAACATCGGCTATGACCGGCTTGAAGAAACGGATTTGTATATGACTCGAAATTAATATAATCTTTTGTCACGTAGCTCACGAGTTGAGAGCTATATGAAGAAACCGACCCTGATTGTTTAAGCCCGCTAAATGACAGTTCGTGTGAATTCTCTATAGAGGTGTTACATTACTGTTGTTTAAGCTCTGTTAATCACTGTTGATTATGTGGTTACATCAGACTAACTCATCTGCTCGGTCCGTCACATTGATATTTATACATCCAGTTGTATGGCCTACTAATATATCGGTGGTATCGATCAAGCATGGACCGCGCCGGTACGTGACATCATATTGTGAATACAGCCTAATACTATCCAATTCTCGATAATCTCATCAAAATTAAGGTAGGATTTCAATATAATGTGAAATTTGCATATAAAGTGATACTTGACATTAGAATTATTGATCTGAAAATGCAGCGAGCCAAGTTAATTCACACAGAAAGGTACAGTTGTAAAATAAATCCAACGTGACCTTAGTTTAAAACAAAGTAACCAATTGTATACGTGATTTGTTTCGTTCACTTAATTGCGCTTTTTATGGACACGAAAACTTCACTTAGAAGTCTTTCACACATTGAAATGTAAAGAACATTACCAAATGCTAATATTATTATTTTATCGGCCGCATGCTAAACGTTCACGAAATACTACATGACGATGGCATTTTGTCAGAACTACTGTAGAGTTTATTATTTATTTTAGTTTTAATATCGTACTCATTGTTATTTGAAAAACGAATGGTGCAGAGCTGACTAATCATAACCAACCAACGGTGGCAGAAAATGAAAGAATATATATATGTTTATACATTAGATCGTATTGCATATAAATTATTTGTGCCCTCTTCTCTCCCATTCAATAAAGGCATAAGTGTGTGTCCCTCACGCGACACATATTTAGTGACCACTGAGAGTAGTTGTGACAATATTTTGAACATGTTAAAGAAGTAGTGTTTGGTAAAAAGTGAGCCTAGATGTATTTGAGTCCATATGACATGTAGTAACAATGCATTTACCCATTTTACTGTGAAATATAACTGAACATATGAAGAGACATGTTTACAGTATAATGTTTGCCAGGTAACTCATGTTTTTGGCCACTTGATCCACTTGAATTAGCCACTCATTCGATATCGTGCTTTCTCAAAATACCGTTTCCCTTTTCAATATAAAAATGATTCTAAATTACTAAAAAAACTTCAGATAGTGAATTACGAGTTAAATTTATATATTCCTTTTCTTCAAGCTGTGTAATAGCCGATGTTTAGATTCAAGCCATTCAAGTGTACCCGAAATCATCGTCAATTGAATGGAGGGGGAAATATAGCACAAGTTTTGCCATAGTTTAAGCACTAGCTCGCTGATATCGGCGAGTCAAGATTTGACAGTTTGTAATAATAATATCGTCGAGTGACTCGCGCACGAGATTTAACTCACCTTGAAGAAACCGGCCCTTACCCCACTTTAAGAATCACTACTTAATTCTAATGAAGTAATATTAATATTTAAGGTAGAAATAAAATAATGAAATAAATAATGGATAAATAGGCAGTGTGTCCGCATCCGCAGATAAGATGAAGGCAATAGTGTCGTGTCAAGGTTAGTTGTAATATTGTACTGTAATAACTACCCTGATTGGGATCATCGGCCAAGCAGGCTATAAATATAATGTGTTAGGGGTGCAATGCAGTGGTATTTATTAGCTGAATGGTTAAGGTGTTCGGCGTTGTCATTAGCGAAATAACTTGTGTACTGTAGCAACATTTACATAATATGGTCGCGTGGTATTACTATTCCTTCATACCTTTTCATTATTCAAATTATTGTTTTTTTCTTCTTCATATTTTCACTGCGCCACAAACACTCCATTCTATTCATAGATATTTCGGACTTACGCCATTCTTCATTTTCACAACATATGCGAAATAATTTACCATAGTTCTCAAGACAGGGATGTCACATTTTCATCAAACAATATTTAAATAAACTATCCACTTAAATTTTTTTACACAGGTCACCGATAAGCTAATCTCTTCAGTATTCATCTAACAATCCAGGGAATCAGAGTAAACCTGGATCGAGCCGATTACATTATTACAATCTCGATCGAATCATTTTTTTATTCGAACAGGATTTGAACCCATTATCATAAAATTTAGTGATTATAAGGCATAAGCAACATCACAATTCATATCTAGTATAAAAAAATTCCCTCTCCAATATTATGTTGTTGTCGTTGCGCTGTAGTTATGAATCGATAGTTAAAAGTACAAAAGAAATACACTCCCACTATAAATGTTTTTGAATTTGAGTGTTTGAATCCCTGGGAAATTTGTAGGTTTTTATGAAATTTAACAAAAAAAAAACTCTATAAAATGTAATATTTCACGTAAACATAGAAAGTCTGGTCACCCAATCGCATATTTTACAACACGAATTCATGTATAAACTGTTTTAAAACAGATTAAAGCCGATTTGGTTGGTTTTAAAAAAAGCGCTATTTATTATAAGAAATCGATGGGTGATTAACACAAAAACGTATGTACAAAAAATATAATAAGTATGTAATTTTACTCTTACTGTTATTAATTAACCCAAGTTGTTTTTATATCAGAAGCTTACTTATAAATATATTATCAATATTATTAGTGGTTAAATTTAGAAATTGTGCCCAAGACACACCTGTTGATTGGTTGAAATGCGATTATAGCCAACAAACAGTATTTGGTTTTATACTGTATATTATTAAATAATATTAATATATGATTATACTAGTCAAAATAACACACCCCTCAGACTTGAATATCTGATTGATGGTTTTCGTGGCGTGACTTGCCTAAAATAAAATTTAAATTTGCCTAAACTGGACGATTGCTTGTGCGGATTAAAGATCGTTGAATTCAATACTTAAGTTATCTAAAGTATTCTCATATTACAAACAAACAATATGATTCACAAAAAAAATTTAAGCAATTCACTCCTTTGAAGGTAAAAAGGTGGATCCATATTAAAGCCACAACTGGCATAATTTGATGTAATTGTCAATATAATTATTATTGAAAGATCACTAAAACAATTTTTATAAAAATATGAATATATTGTAATACTATATGTATATTGATGATCTTGAATTAAAAGGTTCGTAAAAAAATATTCATATTATTTGGGTATATGTGCTAATAAAATAATCGACGTACGATTAATACAAAATCGTATCTACAAAATAAATTAATATCTACAAAAAAATCCGAGAATATTAATGTTAATATTTTTTTGATAATTTATTCTGCACGATTTAAATATAACAAAATATTCAAATGTTACCATAGTTAAAATATCCGTTTTGAGATTTTAGATATTATGTATAAATTATTATTTTTCCGTATGGCAACACTAGTTAAAGCATCATACACACACACATAATCAGTATTTACCTTACAATACAGGAAATCAGAGAAAACCTAGGTCAAGACGATCGATTGGGATTTTATTAATATTATTCACGATCTCCCAGTCGTAATAACCGATCAAATCAATTTTAAAAAATTTCGACTTGCTGCTGACTATTACGCTGGTTAAACTATTATAATAACTTTTCACATAATATATTTTTAAATAAGCTTCATCTGCATATTTAAATCAAACAATGGATTAGGAGTAGATACGTTTTTATGTTAATCGATATAAACGCACAACGTTGTGCTAAATAGATTAAATCAATTATAAAGTAAACGCGATTAAAATGTATAAGAAGATCTTTTTCAATGACATGGTTTCGTAGTCATGCTGCAGTACAATTAATTTATGTGGTGTTCAACAAAGAATACAAATTACACGTTAAAGTTTGTCTTATCAACGAAATATGCGAAAAGTACAAAGTCGTTCATCATTAAGGGAGATATTGATCAAGCACTGTTTTTTAACACACCAAGGGCAAATTGAAAGTTGTAAAAGAAATTTTATTGAAAGCGGGTTGTATTTTTTCACCGTTCGTTTCCTGATCGTGGTTTAAAAATAGAAGTTAGCAACTCACCTGGGGGTAGATTTTTACTGTAGTTTGCTGCTAGTGTAAATCCTTTATCCGAATTCTGTTGGTAACACGATACACTGAAACAAATCAAAGAAATATTACTAATAGTGTTTTGTCGTGTAACGCGTCTAATTTAGTTGTATTACAAAATGGCCGCCACGGAGAAAAATGTCTTCGGTGGCGATAAAGTGATTGCATGTCGCTCGCCTTTATATTGGAATTGTGACCATGACTACTGTGTCCTTCATATTCTAATAACAGAGACCTTCTACTCATATTTAGGATGAACTATTATTATGGCCATCTCACAGTAACCCTTAATTGAATAGTCCATCTCGCAAAGGGCGTATCTCTCATTTTACTCAAAACCTTTTTTTTTATTAATTTGTACATGGAGATTTAAACCAAATTTCTATTCGTCTTCTGTATAGTTCTATAAAAAGGACTACTAACGGTTGACATAAAGTATACATAATTTTTCACACTTTTTCATCACAACAATGAAATAGTTAAAATGTTTTAAATAAAATTTGAGATTCATTAAACAAACATTTCTTTGTTACATAATTTTAACGGTTCAAGTCTACAACAAAATCAACGTATTATTAGCTGTAAGCAAAAAAAGTTACTCCAATGAATCAAGTTGATGAAAACTACCCATATTAATTAGAAATCTATAAAAACCACTATAAATAACACAATTAGATTGGCAATCGTTACATTTTATTTTTTTGTGCAAGCAGTTTTAGGTTAATCTGCAATAATTTTCTATTAATAGGCCCAATATCAATAAAGCCACCTTAATTGTGGTATTTTTTAAAATATATTCATGAAATTTAGTCATATTTATGCAAAATGGTCATTGAAAATTCCCACAAAAAAATAATGTGTGTCAATGAACCTATATTTCTATATATGTTAACATAATATCTTGCATGAATTTCGGGTTTTAAAAAAACCACCTTACTTCAAATTTTAATCACTACGTCAAATGAATAAATAAATTGTTATATTTAAAATTATCCGTGCAAATAGAAAAATTATGATAAATTATAGTTCAATACATAAAAAATAAATATTTCATTGAAAATTTGAGCGAAGTTAAACCTATCTGGCATAAAAATATATCTAACCAGAACTTAATAAAAAGTAAATATGTATTTATGATTAAAGTAGTATTGAAAAAGATATAATTTATTAGTTTATCTATTATAAATTTTATAATTGGTAAAGAGGAAAATCAGCAAAATAAAACAAATTTATTGTTTATGCTTAGTTTTTGAAATGTTGTTTTTTTTATAAATTGAATAATTCCTAAATTCTATTTGTGTTTTTTGAAAAAAAATCAAGAAGATGAAGATCTTCTATTATTATTTTCTAAACCACCGAAACGCATCGGATTATCAGTAAAGTGATAGTAATTTATGATCTACAATGTATTTTAAAAAAATCTACAAATGTATTTAAAAGGTGAGAGAAAAATTAGAAATATTTTTGTAATAAATATTTGTGCAAACCGTTTTTATTTCATATTTGAAACAGGTCCTTATTGATTTAATTCTTCATTATTTAGGTATAAAATACATGAGTTAATGACACAAGAACCTATATACAAATTAATAGTATACAAGGAATGTGTTTTTTTTATATAAGAGAGTGAAATTGCATATTTTTTAGATACTTTTTTGTGTTAATAACCCCTTGAGAGCTTAACGGAAGCCAATATGTATACATGCAGAACGGGGTGTAGTAATGAGGCGAGGTCATTGTTGATGATCCTCGATCTGATTATGATGATGATGTGTGTGTTATCAGTGTTATTATTAGTGTTAGACAGACATTGACAATGATTCTAAAATAAGCAGCAGCTGTCAGGTGTTTGTTGGACATCATCCAAGACAATGTGGTGGTCATTGTGTCTTATTCTAATCCAATTAAACCATATTCGTGTGGCTTATTGCTCACATTTCACATATAATCGGGTCAAGGTTATGACGCTTTTTTCGAGTCGCCCTTTAATATATGTTAAATATTATTTCAATATATGCAATGACCCACTTATTGAGAAGGCCTGTTATTATGGTTGCTAAGCTTACTTTCCATCGTGGCCATTTTAATCCTTTCATATTGTAAACATTGTTTATTCTACGCAATTGATGATTTCTTTTATTATTGGTGTTGCCAGTGTGTACACAATCGCGTGTTCTCATACCCGCGATAAACTTTAATGTATGCGTATATTATTAATGAGAGCTCTGAAAATATAATACGCCCTTAAACTTTTAACAATATTTATATTATACAGGTTTTTTTAGGCTTAGTAAATTTTCAATAGCTTAGTAAGTGACGTATTTGCTAAATAAAATCAACCGATGCGCCTAAATATATGCAAACACATCAACAAAAAAGGTCAGATTTTTCCATGCTCCTTATAAATTTACCAGTTAAGTGACTTACAAATTTACTAAGCATAGAAAAATCGGCCTAAAGCAAGGTTCATTTCATGATTGGTTACATTGTTTAATCCGGAAAGTAGTAAATTGATTTGAAGCACAATCGTTGAAGGAGCATTGGTTTGTAAAAAAGAGCTGCATTGGCATAATTATAAGAAAATGCAGGTGGAAATAGTGTGCAAGTAAAAGCTAATTAAACAATACACGACAAGGAAATATATACTACGTCATTTAATGTGCATAAAATAAACTTAACGAACGTTAAAACTATTGAATTGTAATAAAAAAAACTACATTTTGGGACTAACATTACGATAATAACCTTGGTCTAAATGGCCTCAAGATTGCTATCAACACACTTTTCGGTAGAAAATACGCAAATCAATTTTGTGTTTTTGGCTAAAATTAGACTAGCACTCGATAATTTGATACACATACAATAAAAAAATTTAGGTGATTTTTTAAATATTTATATATACAGTTTTCGCATTTATCCGTTACAAAAGTATAAAAAAGGATAATTATATTGCAGTAATTAATGTGGAAAAAATACTCTCAATTAACCAGCGTAATATAGAAATATTGTGAACACGGATTCGAATCCTGATCGATTAAAATAAATAAATAATAATTTCATCGCCTATCAATATCGTCACATAATATGATATTAAAGTGAATATTCTTAATCTGTAAGAAATTCCGCGTGTCTAAGGTCCTGAATGTATGGGAAAATGACGTCATTAGATCCCCCCACCACATTCTATCCAGAATGACGTCATTTTCCCAGCTTTTTCACGGAATGATTTACACGTTTTATGTGGAAGTACATTAATTGTAGATGATTAGTTAGTTTGTTGTGGTTGTAAAGTATCGATATGTCAGTACAGAGTATTAAATATGATGGCGAGTGTCTGGCGCCATTACTAACTATTGGGACATGGTCTCTTCATTGACGTCATTATCAACAACTATCGTCATTGTAAGTATCATAAAAATATTAATAGGGTAGCTATTTAGTGCACTTGCACTCTTTAATAACTATATTTTATAAACAACCTTTTCATCGATAGATAAATTGACGATCAGATCCAGGAGGACGCAGAGAAAGTGGAAACACTTCATCAGTAGATTAATTTCATATAAAATAAATATGAGATAATGCTGAATCTAACATAATATTTTTTATCTATATATTCATTGATCTAATCAGATAATTATTGATAAGTCTGTGGGTCCATTTATTACATATTTTGATAATGACATTATTATAATTACGGACTATGGTATGGTATATACAAATTGGTTTGGAGATATAACTGTATATTTAAATGATTTTTGTAGTTACAATTTTGTGTTATTAACCCATGGATTTCTTATGATGAACAGTACTTTTTTTAATCTCTTAAAATACGCTAATACCTACACTTTCGAATATTTTTAATGATGGTCAAGAGCACAAAGTTTTAATCTGAGGAATGACTCGAACCTATGTTAATATGTAAATAGGTGGATTTTTTTTCAATTTAATACACTTTAATCTTTGAATGCAGTCAGTGTAAGTTCAATTAAATATATGAAGCTTGGTAGCTTTGTTGCGTGCCTAAGACAAATATGCGAGTAATGTTTCATAATTCAGCTGAAAGGAAATGTATTTTTGAACAACAAACTCTCGTATTGTCAATCACTTTTGAAGCCATCAATTAGAAAAGACCTCCGATTCGTGAAAGATTCCTAAGAAATAGTTACCCGAAAGAAATAGGTTGATGCATTTATAAGTTTAGGCCTCTTGAATGTCATGACATGACAAATATTTTTTAAATGTCGCAATTATATATTATATATAAAAGTCTGCGTCATTTATGTATTTGAGAAGGTTTTTACACATTTTGGATTTTTAGACACAACAACGTGTTAATTCACAATCTGTCAGTGATATTAACTTTTAACTGAAATCGCCTCAGTATTTACCTTTCAATCCAGGAAATCAGAGTAAACCTGGATCGAGACAATCGATCAGTATTTTTATTATATTCGTAAGAACCAATCGAATAATATTTTTGACTCAACTGGGATTTAAGCCAATGACCATAGTATTTGCAGCCTCATATCCTGAGCCTTATCTCCTATAATAGTAAAATAGGAGTGTGTGCGTGTGGTGCGTATGTGTGTACGCGAATATTATCAAACTCTAGTCTGTTTGTACACTACGATTTAATAACACACTCTTATTACAATATTATATTGAATATGAACCTAATGTGGTGAGAGAGTGTGCGTGCAGTGCGTATACAAATAGAGCTGATGTACACCAATACTACTTAACTCTAGTCAGCCAGCTCTATTCGTATACGCACCAATCCTTTTAGACTCACTTACACACTCTCATTATATTATTACATTGAATAAGGCCGTTTATTTCCATTAATTTGGGAACTGATGTTATCTAGGTTAAAAATATTTGGTTAATGGCTCGAGAGAGATTTGAACCCATGACTACAGTCTTTGACCTGAGTTATTACGCTGGATATTATTTTTTTACAATTGAAGGCGCGACTGCCGTATTTTGGCAATGTGTAATGTTTGTATAATTTGATTTATTTTCAATTAAAAACAAGCCAGTATTATAAAGGAGTATCGTGGTCAAGGTAAATACAATGAACTAAATATAATCGTGAATAGCATTGGCAATTATCAGTAGAGTGTGTTCCAAGTGAAATAATGTATAATATAAAGAAAGCGAGACTGACCTGGTGGCGAGGGTTGTGATGGCGACTAGGAGGGTGAGTGCAGCCGCGATAGTCTTGTTGTAATAACAAGGCATGATGATGATGATGCTGAGTATTGTCAGGTTAAGTAGGAGTAGAAGCTATGGAGAGGCAGGCAGTTGTCCCGGTAGTAGAAGGGCGTCACGGCGCCAGTGTCCGGCATGGCGTCACCCCCGCTGGCTGACTGTACACTGCCATGGTTCAGCTCTTGACACCATCACCACCAGCTCCTTCCACCACCACCACCACATAAGACTATAACTCCACAATCATAACCACTCCGAACACTGCCACTCTCCACCACCGACTCTCTTAGTAACTCTCGCTCTTCATCTTCTTCTGCCCACTGCCACTCAATACACAGGCCCGGATTCATCGCTCTATATTAATAACAATATATTTCAATTACTACCTCGCTTATAATAGAAAACTATTAAATGTCAAAATTATTCGAATTTTAAAAATGGTACACTATAGGTCGGTTTCTTCAACCCGTGTTAAATCACGAGGTCATGTCACTCGGCGATTTACACGCACAATGGGTTTCTTCAAGATGTAGCTCGTGCTACCAGTTGTCAAATATTAGCTCCGGGATATCGGCGTGCTATAGTTTAATCTCGAGCTCGTGGTATATTTCCTCCTACATTCCAGTTTTGTGACGAACTCGTCGCTTCGGCTCGAGTCGTCTGTATGCAAGTTTAAATACTTGCGATGCAAACAACGGAACCGCTCGGCTTTGACTTGAGCTGAAGAAACGGAATATTTATATATGACACGAGATTCGTAGAATCTGTTGCCACGTAGCAAACGATTTAACACAAGCTGAAGAAACCGGCCCTTAACTCGCTGATAAGGCTCTAGTCATATTAGAACGTCGCGTATCGGACACGTACCGAACCGTCACCACCGATGTTAGTAGGCCCGACAAGTGACGGATAGGACGGGACACGGAATAGTAAGTTTGACAGAAGCTTCACCAATCAGACGTGGTTGGTTTCCCTCCTGGAAGAATCGTCTCATTCAGACTCAGAGATGTATCGATATAGAATGCCAGACAACTGGATGTATAAATGTTAATATGGCGGACCCAAGTAGACGAATCTGACTGGTGCAACAGTAATTGTTTACATTTGGCTAAATGTCAGTTTGTCTGAATTCTCGATAGAGGTGTACATAGCTCTACATTACTGTTGCTTAAACATTTTTAACCACCTTGATTGTGGTTCGACTCTACTTGGCCTGCCATCGCCATGGAAAACCCCAGCTTTAATAATATTCTAATTAATACGTTAAATGGAAGCCAAATATATATTTTTGCAGCAACATGTATTATATTAATAAACAATATAATTTATTTTCTTCTCTCTATGAAAACTTGTCGAAAAATACACAATCTACTCGAAAAGCTTGGTTCACATTATGACCACAACTGGGCGACAGTGTGGCGACAACTTCATTTTTATAGGAGAAGGGCGTTTTATAAGTGGATGATGAATAGATATGAGTAAATACTTTTTTTTAGGAGTTTTCCCGTATTCATACTTTTTTATCTATTCCCACAATACTTTATTTATAGCGGAATTAGCATTCAGTGTAAATTTGATAGATAGAAAGAGGGAAGTGAACCACACTAATGTAATTAAAAATGCACAATGTTGTGTTTGTACACCATCAATATAACACAGCACTCTAAGTATTTATTGAAACATCAATTAATATTAAGCTCATTAAATTTCATAAGTAAAGACGTATTTACTCAGTTGCTGCTCAATCATGTTTCTCCGCCAATGAGAGAACGAGCGTTTGTCACTGATTGGCGCTCTTGTCGGCTTACATCTCTCTCATTGGCCGAGATACGAGAAGCAACAACGAGCACTCATGTCTGTGCTGCGCTTTATAGTATATAGTGAAGTTAGTTAAAAGTCGCTGATGTGTGGATCTTTTAAACTGACTAACAAAACTATTAAATAACCCAACCAATAAAACACTGATTATTAATATATAGTGAACAAAATTGACTAACAAATCTACAGTATATTTTTTATATATTATAATTATTATTAATAAATAAAATACACTTCAATTTTAATTTTAATGTAAAGTGTCTTTTAATGCAGTTTAAATATTTAATTGAATTTATGAATGGTCCAAATAAACTAGTTAAATATCTGGATCCTGCTGTAAATATTTCGGTGGGCCATGGTTCCATCAGTATGACAGTCTGTTAATAGTTTTAAAATATAATTTCATCCAATAACCGACGACTTGGAATCAAGGTATGTGCTTTTTTTGTGACATTGTTGCCATAACACAATAAATGACATATTATTTATATTTTAATTTAATTTGTTGAATGTATCAATGCAAAATCCAGTTTACATTGTTAAGATTGATGATAATAGTCGCGTGTGATGGTTATTGTTAATTGCATATATTAACTTAAGAGTGTAATTAATATAAACAATGATCTGACTCTGGTTATATTGGCGGTCTTCCCGCACCACGTTGCTTGTCTTGTTACTCTTTATATTACTGCTAAACATTACGTACACCTTTTTTTTTAAATTCCTATTATATTAAAATAACACCTCTTGCCAACACTGAAAATAATACATATATTGGATTCGTGCCTGTTTCTATCCTTCAAAAATTAGTAGATGTATGTAGGATCTGATTGATATCTATACCTTCTAATATAAAAAATACAATCATTCAATTTAAGGGCAATTAATATCGATGTTCATTTTTGTAACCGTAAAGTAATTTTAACGCGAACGGCTGTGAATGTTTAAATCGTAACATGGTAGGTTGTTGGGGAGTAATATCGCCTCTGTGAATGTCTCAAATTTTGCATTTTCTTTGCAGACATGATGTTGTCATGTGTCAATAAGCACTGCACAGACACGATTGCTCCTTGGCGCTTGTTAATGTATATCCACCAATGAGAGAACGAGTGCTTGCCACTGATTGGTGCTCAGGTTTGTTTACATTTCTCTTATTGGCGGAGAATCGAGAAGCATCAAAGAGCACTCATGTCTGTGGCACAAATTAAAAGTAGATGATTTTGATCATATTTATATAAAAAATGGATAATGGAGCAAATTTACCGTGGGAGAAATCCACGTTAGGCCACTGAATGTCACCAGTATATGAAAATAATTTTCATAATACTACAATTCTTTACAATAATTTAAATATTGTATTTTTAATACCCACAACCTAATAATGATTTATTTCCAGTTGAAAAGTGACTACTGAAATAATTATCTAACCAAAAGAAAAACAGAAGAATCTCAAAATTATTACAATTATTATTTAGATCATTAATTAAACTTTTAGCAAGGTTAATCCGTTCCCTAAAATATCTTATCTTTTATATATACATAGCGATCAATTAACACTCAATTATCAAGAACTTTATTGTGGCGAAAATATTGATACAGAGTTTGCTTTGATCGATTAGCAACATATTGTATGTGTTTCTAAATGATTGACGTTTCCTTTATAAAATAAAGTAACACACAAACAACACACCTTCTCCCTTTTTTCACAATTACTTTAATTAAATATCACAATATCGCACAGACTACGTTTTAATATAATTTATTTTAATGTTTAGGTACAGTTTTGTACTGAGGAGGATTAGAAGAGAACCATCTTTTAAAATATTCGGAATTAACTAGTTGTGTATTTTCATAGATGTCACTAAGCTCCTGAAAAATATTTTCAGGAAAAACATTCACAAAAAACTGAATATTAATTCTAGATTAATATTTGTCTTGTGCATCTCCTCTACTAAAGGTAAAAAATCTTCTAGAAAGTATATTTGGTGGTTTATAACTCCAAAAGTCTGACAACAGTTGATGAAACTGTTAAAATACACGGATATGCCAACACTGGGGTGTCGGGTTTTTCCATGCTTCGTAAATATGTAGTAGCTTAGTAATTAACGTATTAATGGCGTCATTTAAGAAGCTAGTAAATATTTACTATGCATGGAAAATCCCGGCCCAAATAAGTGAGACTACTGAATCTATAGACTCTTTAGACAGTAAAAATTAGAAGTTTAATCGGTAATCTCACTTATTTAATGAAGTAGGGATATTTCAGTGTTACCATATTTGCCGCGTATTTTAGCCCAAACGGCATAAAAAATAATTCAAGCGATTTAAAATTACATATATAATAGTAATGGAAAGGACAATTATATTTCTTAGATATATTAATACCTTGATTGTAACAAGTTGTAATGAATAAACAAACAGCCAGTGTGAAGGATGGATCGTTACTAAAAATAATAAAAGGCAGTCACGTTAGCGGATATTATAGAAAATATAGTTATTAATATGAATATAGGATAGTAATTAAATATGACTGCACGACATCGCCTTACATACAATCAATATATTCTATTTGCACTGGCGTTTCATTCATAGAGAGTGAATACTTTGGATCAATAATGTGCCTGCATATAATATAATATAATATAATATAAGGGGGCATAGTGCCAGTTGGCTGGTTTTCTGTTATTCTATAGTGCAGGGTTCATCGACTGCAGCCTCTTTTATTGGAACACTTCCAGCATGCGCCACTTTACTAAAACTATATTGTACTAAATACATTCCAAATACATTGAATTATTGATTCCAAAGATACGATGAAAAATCTCCAGGCACACGTGAGAATACGAATTCTGCTATAATCAAAGCTCGCTCAAGTGGGTGCACAAACGTTTATTATAGTATTGGAGCACTGTACGGATATTATTTTTAGATGTAATATATCGTTTTGTATGTTTACAATATAGGTATATTTTTTAATGTCCTGAAATCAAAGGAAAATGTATAAAAAAAGTTAATAATGTTTCATTCTAAATACTTCATTGAAAATTCAAATGCTGATTACTCGAAATAGTCAAACAATATTGTTATTTTCTCCATCGTTAATTATTATTAGAAATCCACAGAAAGTTTAACACTGAGAGAAGATTGAAATATAAATAATAATTGGGGTTGCTTTTCTATTCTATCGCATCAACCCTGTGTTAAAGTAACTCGTGGTGATTACTATTGTTAAGAAATAGTCAACGGAATCGAAAACGGAACTCAGAATGTGCATTGAAATGTACATTAGAACTTTAATAAATGAAATCAAGTGTTGCGCCTGAATATAGGCAAACCAGTTAACACACAATTCGTAATTTTATTGATTATACCAGAATTTTTCTTTGATTTAGAGAGACTGATATCAAATAATAAAACAATAAAATAAACGTAACCTGAATGAAATTTTTGGGCACCGTTATGGGTAGATGGAAGAATAATCAAAATCCATAATATGTGTTTTTACAATATGTTTTGTCGCTGGATGGCTCTGTCTAAATATAAACACTCCACAGTCCAGCAAATCAAAGTAAATTTTGATTTTATTAATATGTAATTTAATTAAAGTGTAATTATACTGTCCATCCATATGAATGATATTAGCAGAAGAGAAGATCACTCATCCAAAATGGTTTACCGCTTTGGGCAAGGCTTACACTTAATTCAATAAAGTCCTCGGAGACCAAATCAGGGCATTATTGTATTATACACGTGTAAAATAATATACATATATGTATATATAATTTCAGAGGACGAGGATTTAATCCTGGCAGCGAGCAATAAAGATTAACTTGAAATTCAATTTCAATAAAGACAACTGTGAAAAATGTATACATTTGATTGGAAACTGAAAGCGTCACTCATTGTTAGTTTGAGTAATTGGAATGTTGAAGCATCCGTAATACGTTACATTCATGAAGCTAATACTGTTAATTACTATCAAGTGGACAAGATATTGCTGTATAAATATTTGAAAAGGGTGCCATCTTGGATGGGGTAATCGTGTTAGGACCTTTACTCTGCTTGTTTTATAATATTTATTATACTACAACTTCGTGTTGTCCCTCCAGTATATTATATTTATAGGCTTCAGGTATAACACGAGACGCATTTTTTTAAAAAAATATTATGGTATAAGTAAATCACTAATAATACAAAGGAATGTTATGTTAAAAAAATGTAATCGGAAAATATTAAATTTAGAAAAAATAATGAAGTGAATATTTGAAACCTTCACTTCCTTGACCATCAACTTAACATGATTTTTTTTTATTATTTGAAATATAATGATATAATTAGCGATTTATTCATAATGTATGAATAAATAAATATCGATAATCCAACACTTTTTTTTGCTTGTCTTATATCGAGAGGCGCCTGACTGTGCATAAACCCGACATTGCTAATATCGGAAAAATATTTGACCCAAATAAAGGACTTTTTTCCAACTTTAATTTTAGTATTCAGAAATTCCGACATGGATAAACCGCCTCGTTTAAATGAAATTTTCATCAAAGTGGAAAACTCCTGAAAGATAAACATTTTTTATGCTTGTTTCAGGTAGAAATGAATTATCCTCAAGGAACATATTAAATGCAGTGGTTTCCTGTTGCCTTCTGCATTAAAAGTACCTCATGATGCTACGAAATATAAGTTTCATTAAATTTCTCTATATACTTAAAAGCCATGTCATAATATCTTACAGAGTATTGCGATTTATATCCTGAGAATTATTAAAAAAGTTTCTACAAGACGACAATAAATTGAAGAGGCGGATTTTACGAGTGGAAAAAAGAGGGTAAGCTACTCAAAAAGTTTTCGTTTTTAAAAGCTGTATAATAAAATGGAGTTGGGAACAGTGTTTTTACATGTCCACCCGAAAGCTTAAGGTAATCTGTTAATTTCAAAACCGACAAGGCCTAATTCACTAAAAAAAAATGAAAATTACGATGAACACAATTTATATTTTAATCCCGTCACATTTCAGCAACTTAATTTCAAAGTAATCAAAAAACGGTTGTGTCTTTCTAATTCAGATGATTGTATGTATATTCAATATAAAAATGTAATTTTCTTGTGAATCAACCCACGACATGCAAATTCGACTGCTATTTTCGAGAGCTACAATCGATTTTGTCATCCTTTGGGAGGGTAGGTATTTTATTTTTCGTAAAAAAAATAAAAGGTCATTCCGTAGATTTATCGTCGTGATGTTGGTTTAGGCCTTATCCTTGTGCTGGATAAAGATTATTCATCTTTCGAGTGCTGAATATCTTTAGTTTCAAAGGATAACACCAAAAAAGGGTATATCTTTCCACTTTTATCCATTTAAATAAATATCATCCCGATTGATTCCAATCAGTACATTTCTATATATATATATATATATATATATATATATATATATATATATATATATATATATATATATATATATATATATATATATATATATATATATATATATATATATATATTATTTGTCCCGAGGAGTTTTTACTACATGTTATTATTTTATTTTAGTTTTTACAAATTAATTAGATGGATTATGAACAGACGTAGACCAACGTGTAGTGCTTTGACGAATTCGAGCTCTGCAACGATTTCCTGTATTGTATTATTTTATTTCAACTGTGAACTGTGTGTGAAGAAGTATAGATTTGATTATGAAGAAAGTGGTTCAGTGTTATGTGTGAAAGAATCTTTTAGCGACTGAATACTGAAAAGGGAGCAATTGAATAAGAGCGAGTCAATTTAGTGGACAGCTCTTCTACTGTTCTATTCTATTTCTATACCCAAATACACTTTTACTTAAAAAACAGACCTTTTCAACACATACTTTGTATGCAATGCGCTCGCTTTCCACAGGACAATGAAGGGCTATTTTATATACAGGGTGCTTTCAACAGAACTTATTTATATATACATACAGAACAACGAAAATATCCAACGATTTCAAATTGATGGGAAAATCGTCCACCGAAATGTTTACTGCATTAAAGCGGTCTCTTAAGTAATATTTAACTATTTCAAAATAAAACTTCATACATAATATCCATTCATGCATTGTTTAGGCCGGCAATTTAATTTCTAAGCGCAGACAAAACAATCGTATTTCAAAAAGCGAAACAAAAAGAAGTATTTTATCATTGAAGTTGTCAGATACATATTTTTCTGCGTTCACGCAAATGAAAATTATATTCAATTTATACGTATGTATTTTTATACTCGGCTAATGCCGAAACAAAATAATGATATGAAAGGCTGAACTACTCGTTAAAAATAATGATGCGGTTTGATTGTATTTCGAAAGGTCGTATATATATATATTTTGGTTAAGCTAGCATACTGATTTTTTCATATATTATAAAGAGTAATTATTTGGTTATAGAATATTATTATAGTGTAGTAATAGAAACATCTAATGCAGCTATCGCCTGTTAACACCTCTCGCTTAACCACTCGCACACTCCACTGCTTCCACTACTTTATTATTATTAAGAATTACCATTAATAGGCATGCTTTCAAAGTCCATTTACATATCTGTTTGACTGGTGTTTATTACTAGTCATGACTGGCAGAAATAAGTGTCGGTTCAGAATATGGCGTTTAACGGAACTGGTTACATAACCATTGCCTAAATATAAGAGTATTTGATGGAAATTATATTCCCGGCTTCTTCTGTTGTAGTAAATAACATGCGAATAATTTGTTGATGCCATATTTATATGCACAATCGTATCATGCTGCAGTACCACTAGAGCATTACGGGGGATCCCAAGTCGCAGTGACGATAATGCAGCACTCATCAGTCGGTTAATTTTGATATTCATCGCTGTGTGGATCTGTTAAAGTGGAGAATTCCAGCTGTCACTGTCAGTTTGACAGCTGGATTACTTGATTTTTTTGAGAGCTGAAATAATTGAATTTGATAGTGACAGCTGTCAAACTGACAGTGACAGCTGGAATCCTCCACTTTGAAAGATCTTTTTACTCAAGTAAGAGTGACAGAACGATAGACACTATCATGTATGCATTTTAGTGAATATCTTTGTAAGAATCTCGTGCGTTTTTAAGGCGGGAAATCATTTTATCGTTCAAAATGTTAAAAATTGTTTGTAGATGTACATGCACCTTAATTTAGGGGTTGTCCAGGTTTCCCAGACCACCACACAGCGATGAATATTACAATTAACTGACTGATGAGTGCTGCATTATCATCACTCCAACTTGGTATCCCCCGTAATGCTCTAGTGGTACTGCAGCATGATACAATCACGCATATAAATATGACATCCAATAAATATTCGCATGGTATTTATATCAACATTTTTGTGATAAAGCATTCAATTTATTCATGAAAAAAGTATTTAACAAATAGACCCAATGTGTAGTCCTAGGTGTATGATTATAAGGGTAGTTTCATATTATAACTACAATCGGGCGTCACGTCACGTCACGTCAGCGTAACTTGCGAATGGCACATGGTTATATTGTGAGCTGAGCTTAATAAACACTGAGTTTTCTCTATGAAAAGAACCTTTTTCTTTGTATGGTGTGTCCTACTTTACTTCTAGTGGCCCTGTGTTATTATATAATAAAAAAAACTTTGAGAACCTTTACAAAATGGCGTCTTCGCGAAACTTATTACACGACACAGCGCTATATTAAGTTCAAAATATTACCTAAGCCGCTGAAATTGAATTACTGATACCACAGGTAACGTTATTATTATTATTAGTACATACGTGGAAAATAATTGATTCAGCCAAGGACAATGTGCCGGAACAGATTAAAAATATATCAATCGATGTTGTTTTGGAATACAAATTCGGTGGATGGAATTGTTCCTGAATGAAAATTTGGGTCAGAAATGTTGAACGTGTCGACGTGGCTTTTAATTAAAAGATATTGCCGTTTTAGAAGGTCTTAGCTGAACCACCCTAGAAATAATTGAAAATTAGCCGCTCCATCCCAAACAACAGTTAATATTATATTCTAAATGTATGTATATACAATGCTGTTATTATAGTTAACAAACCACACGAGACTGCGGTCAAAACTTTGATAAACGCCACTATTAGTTCACACAATATTACTTATAAATAGTTGTGAAATATTATAATAGTGAATATGGGAAAAGGGTAGAAGCCACACGATATGAAAATCTCCTCAATGGCAAATGGAAAAGGTAAATGGATAAGAAATCCCAAAAGACATATTTCTTTCAGTAAGAATGAGCTATGGAAGAATTTAATTTGTACTCGGGGCAAAATAATAATACCGTGTAATATATTTGCATATAACTATTGACATATACTAAAATGCCAATCAGAATTTAAAATGCCAGTCTCTTATATTTTATACTGAATTTAATTAATTATAAACGGTGGTCTTGACTTAGGTGAGAATATTTTAGGGTATTTTGCGTATCGCAAATATTATTTATTTAAAAATTAAAAATAAATAAAAATATTAATTACGTATTTAACAGACACAAGACACGCGGACACAGTCAATACTGAGTACTTCATAGAAACAGCTGATTCTATTCCAAAACTGGATTCCAAAAGGACTATTGATATTTTTAATTCAACCATCCCCTAAAATATTCTCAGTTAATTTAAGCCCATCCTGTATAATGTGATATTAATAATACTTTGTACTTTTTATGAACCAAGGAATTATGAAGATTTATAATTTTTAGTATAGTTTCAATGAATTAATACGTTATTGTGTATAAAAAAACCAAATTTGTCTCAAAAGTCTTTTGGGGCGTATGCATATAAATAAATAAACATAAATATGGCAATACTATCATAAAAATATCATTTCATATATTTTTTGACTTTAAAATAAATTATTATACATTTTGAAAGTCGATGATTGTTTCGCTCTCTAAAATCGAAAATCTGTAGTTTTTAAAATTATTACTAAAAAATGTACCCTTAATAAATATTACCTACAGGTACTCATTTCTATTAATAATACACAACATTTTCCTTTGGGTTCCCATTAATATGTCGAGGCTTTGTGTGAGAGTGACAAACAAACAATATTTGAGTAATTGGAGGATAAAAGTGCCTTTAGTTAGTCTTTGTTGATTAGTCAAAACAATTTGGATTGCGAGTTGTTTTGACGAGAGATAACCGTGAGTTAAGTGATATTCCAATACTAGGAATTCAGCCTACGCTGATTATTATCAATGAATATTGTAAGGCTTCTTGTGAATCCAAACAGTTCTTTGGAAATATGAAAATATATTATACGCAATAATATATTCCACGTGCAGTCTTTACAGAATCGCCAGCCACAAAGAGATTTAATTGAATACTCACAAACTGTACAAGGTGTCTTCTATCGGCCTACTAGTTTAATTTTTACGCAAACAGTGTTGCCATTTCATCTGTCATTTGCACAAAAAGGAATGACATAATCTCTAAAAAAATGTAGGTTGGCGAATCACGCAATTCACTGAAAAATAAAATATTTTCACTGTACATAAAAAGGTTTTGATTCGCCTTATTCAACATTTGTGATTTACACACGATATGTATTATGCATACAGTCGTGAATTTCCAATGAAAAATTTGCAAATAAATCGTAGCTTACTTATGTATATTGTATTGTGGTAATTTTACAGACGTAAAAGTTTAGCTGTAGACGCCTAAGATATTAATGGAATAAATTTCAAGGTGAGAAAATCATAGACAATGGGAATTATTATTATATAGTATTTTTTGTAACAAGCATTGACAGATTTACTTTAAGTCCATCGAATCAAGTGACACGAAAACAATTCCAATCCTGTAAATTTATATCGATATGATGTGCCTTGTGATTGTTCGATAACACATTTCAAGTATTCAAAGCTCTCATCTTCAATATCCACTTGTGGGAGAAGAATGGACGAGTCTGAAAAATAAGCATGATGAAGCAGACAGATAAAAAGGATGAGAGGGAGAAATGAAAAACAGGGGATGGAAATTTATGAAACACAATGCCGTATCTCCAAATTAATTCAAACTCTTTAAAGGCTTTCACAATATAGCAACACTATGATTTTGTCTTATAATAAATAGAAAATCGGAGCCATGATACGCTGAAATTTTTATAAAATGTTCTTTTTTAAATTTATTTGATTGGTTATTACGACTGGAAGATCAGGAATAATATTAATAATATCCCGATCGATCGTCTTGATCCCGCTTTACTCTGATTTCCTGTATGGTGAGGTAAATACTGATTATTGAGTTGGTGATCTGTGAAACTATTAATAGTTAAAATCACCGACAGACAATTAACTAATACGTTGTTGTGTCTAAAAACCCTTCCATAATAAAGCTCTTCGGGGCGTTGATATATAAATAATTAAATTAAAAGTATGCAAATGAGCGAACAGTATTGCCATACGATACTAGCATCATATACTCTCTAATTAATAATAAACGTATATTCCAAAACTATCATAATATATTATTTATATATTCTTTGATATATGATAATTATTACTAAATTTGTTAATACAGTGTTGTCATATGTATATTTCATGCATAAATATTATTTAATATAAAATCAGAGCGGAATGGAGGGTGAACTTTATCAATTTAGGGGTTCTTTTCTACCAACTCGGCTTTAAAATGTGCTTTCATTAAGTCTTCATTGTCGTTCATAAATTATAAAGCCGCCGAACAATACGCTAAACCTTCCATTGTCAATTCAAACAATTTATTGCCACTATTTACCTTCGCATTAAATATCTTTTCAAAGAAACAGAAATTCACACGGTAAAATAAATATAATATGTTTTAAAATCGAGTACGGGGAAAAGGGTAACGTGTGTTTGAAATGCTTTCAGGTAAAAATGATATCCCTCTGCGTCTGAAGAGATTATGTATTTATTCAAATATCACATCATGTGTAATATGTTTTTATTAAATTCGTGTTTTATTTTTAGTGTGATGGGTGAAGTGGTTTTGGGCGTAAATAGTGAGGGAAAGTAATTAGTATGGAGGATCATCTGTCATTGACAAGAAACGTCCAACAAGTAACAAGCAAAAGCCCCGAAATACACCGGAATTACTAGGTTATTTTAGCAGTTTCTCATATTATTATTGTGTATATATTATATATTACAGTCCAGGTGAATATATAAGAGTATAGCATTTAGAGGGAAAGCACAACAATTGTATAGAAACGTTAGTGACGACAATGGTTCTTCACCCCTGACGAGAAGCTGATCGATACAAGCGTGCGCAACAGTTGGTATATCTACAGTATTCCAAAATTGCATCACTACATTATTATTATAATAACATTTTATAGCCCAGAGAGAAACACGGTATCGTAGGTTTAATTCCTGCTTGAAAATAATAAAAATTATTTAATGGGCTGGAAAGATGGATAATATAATAATTCACCGTCTAAATTAAATATCCTAGATTGAAATATAAAGCAAAGGTTCCGTAATTCCGCAAAAATCTTCCTTGGGCCGGTTTCTCCATATAGCTCTAAACTCGTGAACTACGTGACTATGACTTCATATTTGTGCATTCCGTTTCTTCAAGCTGTGTAAAAGTTATAGCCGATGTTGAGATTGAAGCCATTCAGGTGCACCCGACGAGTTCGTCACGAAATGTAGCACGAGTTTTGTTTTAGCTTTAGCTATAACTCGCTGATATCGCTGAGTCAAGACTAGACAGTTTGTAACACGAGCTAAAACTTGAAGAAACGCATCTTGCGCGTAAATTGCCGAGTGATACGCGCTCGAAATTTAACTCGCGTTCAAGAAACCGGCCCTTAATATCAAATACACTGAGTTTTTTGTCCCGGAAAGCGTAATTCCTCATTTTCTTCTTTTTAAACTTATATATTCATAATATTATATGTGAAGATATAACATTTTATATGTTATGTAAATATTGGGTTAAATAAAAAGTTACAGCAACTGCACATTGTAGGTTGTTCTGATCACACTATTCACATAGGGCCTTGTGTAGCGGGCCCGTTGCATAGCGGTTCCGTAGCGTAGTGTCGCCGTTGTATAGTTAAAACATAGTTTTAGCATATCAATGACGACACAACTCCTCATCGCAAATCTGCAAAATTTCGACTTAATCAAGTAAAGTCGAAACTACCGTTATTAGAAGGCCGAACAAGTGGATAGCAGACCGAGCAGATAGACAGATTTGACAGAGGCTACACCAATTGTATCACTCAGACTCATCTGCTGGGTCCGCCATATTGATATTTATATATCCAGTTGTCTGGCATTCTTATCGGCGGTAATGGTTTAGTTCAGTTGTCTAGAACGTACGCTACGCAACGATATAGTGTGAATAGACCCTTAGCCCCGGGAAAGAATGTAAGTACTATTGCTACTCCTCTACGGGGACATATTTCCCGAATCCCAAATATTCTGTTTATCAAATACTATTTTATATCACTTATAACCATCAGTAGATAATTAGATAGTGCTTGGGTTTCCTAGGCGTGCGTCGCCGTAACGTACACTGTAAAGATCATTAGTATTGTTGGTTTTCTCTACTTCTGGTCGTTTTTTTGTTGGTTAATGCCTTGGTAAGTAACTTGGATTACCCGATCTGATTTCACTACGATTTTAATTAAAAAAAATGAATAAAAGTAGCGGATGTATGTGTATATTTTATCAATTTTCCACTAAGCGTGACGGATGAAATAAAATTTAATAGCAATAGCATTACAAAAAGCCATTGTATTCATGCAATAAAAAGTAACACAATATCGAGTATCTTTCGATCGATAACTAAACTATTTGGATGTGAGTTTGTTTGACCAGTTAATGAGTAATAAAGTGGTGGATCCAAAAATAGATTACGACGAATTTTGTTGCGTAAAAACTTTAATGGATGCTTCATAATTAAATAAATACTAGAGCAGGTGTTGCCAGTTTTCCAGAAATATTATGAAAATAGATTAAAAATAACAATTGTATTGGATAAAAGAAGGCTGGCATTTTGAAAGTGGTCGTAATAAACCTGAATGCAATCCCAAGAGAGACGCCATATCTTCTATAACCATTCACACTATTTACATCTAAAAATAACCATTGCTTTATCACTTATCAAAGACAATGTTTTCGATCCCTATACCTAAATACATTTTATTATATCGGCTACCGAATATATCACTTTAATGTTCATATTCGTTGTGGAGGAACTGAAAAATGTCTCGGTGGAATTGTGTCGCATTCTTTATTTATGTATACACAATATTAAACTTAAATGATAAACTTTAAAAGCATTAGACTCACGAAACATATCTTCTAAATATTATTTGATCAAGGAATAACGAGATGAGATTTATACTTCTTTATATGAAATAAAATGACATTTTATTTATCAACGTTGTCGAATAATAAAACAAGTGAAAATCATATATTTCAATTAAATGGTCACCTTATTTTGGGAGAAACAAACAAATTCATCTGTCTGTTTGATGGTCAACCTGAATACAACCATCAACCTTAATCAAAACTAAATGCTTTTACCAAAACACCGTGTATTTAATAATGCAGGTGTCATTAGCAATAATTTATTTTAATACCGACTCTATAATTCCAACAAATTGATGAACGTGCCCTGTTTTTGTCAATCAACAATTTGCGTGAATTTCCAAGTATTTTTTCATCGCCACAAACTTGTTTTTTGTGTGGTGAAAACAAAAGCGTCGAATCGAAGAAAACTTCTCATAGCTTTGTTGTTAATTTGTACCTGAGAAACACACTTTTTTCTCTATCTCACCCCTCGATCCCTTGTTTGTGATTACATTTTTTTTCTTTTTCTTTGGATTTAGGGCAGCTCGTTCACTTTATTATTAATTTGAAATTTTACAAAAAAAAGTGATAGATCAGGGTATAAGACGCGTGGCTACAAATACTGTGGTCTTGGGTTTATATCCCACTCAAGTTAAAAATATACTCTAATTACCTGGATTGTAAGATAACCTGTGTAACTAGTAATAGTTGAGATCACCGACAAATAATGAATTACCTCGTTGTTGTGTATAAAAAAATGTCCTAAAAAGCCCCTCGGGGGTATAAACATAAATAAATAAATAATTAAATTGACGTGCCTGGGGGTGCCAAAACAGTGGCGGTAACTATAGTATATTCGATCCCAATATAGACAAACTATCCCAAAACTATCCATACTTAGGCACTTGATAATTTTATGTATACGTTTAACATAAGTCATTAAAAATTCAAGGATTGTATTTTATATTTTAATTAAATTATTTTATACATAAAATTAACGAGTGTCTTTGTATGGAGTTTTATTTGTCTACACTGGGAGCGAATCTACTATAATAATGTTCCAACTGACGAGTACTGCATTATCATCACTGCGACTTGGGATCCCCCGTAATGCTCTAGTGGTACTGCAGTATGATATAATGATATATGTATTTATAAATAAATAATCATAACAGCCACTTTTCCCATAAATGTTATTTTTTGCTGGATCCAATATGATTTTTCACGAGTCGCCACTGTTGTACAGTGGTATTGTTGTGAAGGTGAATACTGTACCTGTTGGCATTTAAGACACTAAGCTGTATAGTGAGATAGCCATTGTGTCACAGGGTGAAAAGATTTCTCGGCACAGGGGATACTTTGGATTGTCGTGTGTTGGAGATTAAAGGAGTTCTTTGCTTTTGATCTTTTCACATTTATTTCTGACACTCTTATTTGATATATCTTTAATATATATATTTATACATTTGAAAATGATACATTTATCCACATTAATGGATGTAAATTAATTTTCTATTCGAAGCGACCGCATAAATTCTAGTGTGTGTGAATCAATTGGTTTGATTGCATATTGTTCTATGATAACCACAAAATAGTGGTTTTGGCCGGGCGAGGCTTTTGGTGTGATAATTGAAATTCAAATGAGCAAAAGGAAATTATTATGAGTGGAAATGTTAATTGAGGCAAAAAGAGAGTCGGCTAATTCGTGTCTCTTTTGTGATATCTATCTCTTTGATCCAACCACAATTATAAGCCAGACGCCATAATATTCTACAGTTTTTATTATATTATAAAAATATGCCAGGGTTTCGAAGCACCGCTTTTACAGAATCATCTGCAATAATTCTTTGAGGGTGTGGAAATTGTAATGTAGAGTCACGCGATCACATTTCAACCAATCATGCGAAAGATATTACGAGCATATATCAATCAGATTAAAATGCATAAATAATTTTTATTCATAATAATAAAAGTAAGGAAGCAACGTCATCAATATTTTTTTATTGTCTCAATATCAGAGGCGCCTGTTAATGAATAAACCCCCTTCTACGCCACTCGATCACTGATATCGGAAATGTATTCGACAATAATATATAATGTGGAAAAAATACAGAATTTAATTTTAATCTTTAATCTCATTGTCTATGAAATATATAAATTTTAAAATTGGAACAATTTTTCCGAGGTAAAATTAATCGATTAATCGAGTACAAAAAAGCCCTCTTTACTTTCAGAATCCCTCCAATGGGAGAACGATGTCAAACGCGAGCACCAATCTGGGAGAATATTCGGGGCAACCACATTGGGGAGGGGGTAAGAACGGAATTAAATAGAGTTTGACTAACTAATGGAATAACTACTCTGCTTAATCTGTCAAATCCTTGGTGGACGTGATTCCATTCATTTTGAGTTATCATTAGAAATTTTGAAACCGAACAACCTATAGTATAAGCATAGATATAAACATTAGATATCGCATTGCATTTAAATAATTCATGTAATTTCGCGAAGCCCTTGTATTGTTGCACTCTTCTCTCCTATTCGATAAAGGCATAAGTGTATCTTTCTCACTCAACACAATTCTAATAACCACTGAGAGTGGTTGTGACAATACTTTGGCGATTAAAATGCAATAATATTAAGTACTCAGCGGTAAAAACTGAGCCTAGATGAGTGTTTGAGTTCATATGACATGTAGTAACAATGCATTTACCCATTTTACTGTGAAATATAACTGAAGATATGAAGAGAGATGTTTAGACTATAATGTTTGCCACGTAACTTATGTTTTTAGCTACTTGATGTACTTGAAATAAACACGCATTTAGCCACTCATGCGATATCTTATGTTTATATCTATGAGTTCAAGTAATGCGCACGTGTATTTAGAATCCCTCCAATTAGAGAATGTGACCATACGAGCTTCAATCATACAGAAAGTAGCTCTTTATATCAACAAATTTATGATAAGTCATAAATACTGATGCTGTGTATAAATGCATGACGTAGTACGTGATTAAGCAATGATGACATTGTTTTGATTTATGCAGATTAGTGTACGTTGTGTGCTCGACGAGTGTTCATGAAAGTGACACAAACACACGTATTTTACTATATATATTTATACGGAGAACTGATTAGATTAGAGGTCTCGGTACTTGTTGGATACTATTTATTGATCCGTCACACTTCCACCTGCTGCTGCTGCTGAACTTCGCGGCCTCACTAAACCACCTTCTAATAACTACAAGCAATTCGATTTTATTCATATATTAAGCCTGCTTCGTTTGGGGAAAAGCTTGATATAAATATATAATAGTTTTGAGTGTTGACACACGCAAAATAAAAGCCCCTTTAGACGATCAGACACGTTTATCAAAAAATCAATGTGTTTGATGGGAATTTCAACTGTCGACGGTTTATTTATTAGGTATTTAAAAATTTTGGAGACTGCGCTCAGATCTTAATCGACCCTAATCAATAACACCGATATGAATGCCTCAAAACTGAATGTATAAATGTCAAGATGGCGGACATGTCTGTGGAGATGATAGGTCCAGAAGGGAAACCAACCTCATATGATTGGTGTAGCATCTGTCAAACTCATCCGTCCCGATCACTTGTCGGGCCTTCTAATACCGGTGGTGACGTTCTAATGCTTTAAAGCACCAAAGCGTTCAAATTCCTGACTTGTCAGTGTGATATCCAGTACAAAGAGAAGAGCGCGTCAAATATTACCATAGTTTTCGTTAGTCGTAAGAAATAACCTAACAGAGAAATCTATTCATATTGTGTTTCCACTTATTGACAGTTCGCGAAAATATCCAAATCAAATTGAAATACAATTTATATATTTATCATATATATTGGTATATTTGATTGTTCTTCAAATAAGATTATTCAAGGAACGATCGATCAAGATGCCTATGCCGCTTTCTTTAGCAAATATACTGTCTTAGAAAACATCTTTTCTCCATTTGATAGTCCTAAATATAACTCAATCCAAATACCTACACACAACACTATTATATGGGATATTTTACCTGTATATTTTTTTAATAAAAATTTCATTAATATGTAGCACGTTTTGCTTGGAAATATCAGCGAGGCATTTTGCTAGAAGCAAACAACTGTTTATTTACAAACACTAATGAACTATATCGTGTACCACAATGGTATTTTATATTACATATAAACAGGGGCATTTTCAGGATTTCAGGACGGCAAAGCTGTAATTAATAATGATGGAGGGTAGCTATCAAACGTGACCCGATGAGTCCTAATTGGGCCCATTTTTGTTCGCTTCCGTTGCACCGGTTCCCCTTTCCGGTTCCGGCACAGGTTGACCCGCTTCTATTCTTCAGATTCCCAAATCAGAAGAGTGCATCGACATATCCTACACTAATAAATCAATGTCTGCTCAGATTCATATTTTATCTTTTCAAACTTTTATTATACAGATCAATCAATATATTGCAATACGCGCAATTGTCTGTTATATGAAAAAAACTATTTATTATAACTATAAAGAAAATATTAAACTTTAAACCCACTCAGAGGCGGATTGAATTATTGTAAATGCCTGTAATTGGTATACCAATCATGGCTGATGTCTGAGTAATCTAGATTCTGGTCATGTCTAAATTCATTTGCTCTATAAACATAAGAAACAAAGAGGAGAGCGCTGGATTTATCATGATCTGACTTCAGAAGAGATATAATAAAGACTGTGAGTATATTTTTTGCGGTCGTTTCACAAGTTTACTTCTAAGCCTTATACATTAGCTACGTCAGATCTACGACTTTTTATAAGATGTTCCGAATAAATCTAGTGCGGGCCACAGACGATACGGTTTGGCTACACGTGTCTGTAAAGCAAAATTTCACTTCTACGTTTGTATGTGTCATGCTACTTATTTTGCTTATCAATTATCTAACACCTAATCCGTTTATCCGTATATTAAATAAACGATTTCCCGACCCTACCCTGACTCATTGATGACTTTTCAATTGTTCGCCTTCACTGATGGATCGTTCGGATAAACCGGTCTAAAGGACCAATCCATCAATGATTTAGGGCTGAATGTGCAGTATTATGAATATTATTTAATCAAAACAAGTATAAAGGCCTACTGCGTGTTAATGATAATTTTGGGTGTGGTATTGTGTAAAGTATTTTGGCATTTGGTGCAGGAATCGACCGGTAATGCAGTGACCTGCTAAACCAACACATGTCCCAATAAACAATAAAAGTGACAATTAAATAATTTGGATAAGAATTATAATTCAATTTAGATGAGTTCATTTAAACTGTCATAGATATAAATCTGTTTATAGATAGGTTTTTGTTATAATAAGCAACTTCAAATATTATTTCATTTTCAGAAAGTTTGGAGTTAATGTGCGTTATATAATTTGAAAAAAAAAACGAACACTAATGAATAAATAAAGCTTTTGATTTCAAATCATAAACTTCAACAAATTCCCCGGGGGTATTAAGCTTTCAAATTCATTTTTTCTCAATGTCTGTGGTCGCACCTTTGTGCTTTTTATCATCGATGTATGTAGATTTTTTTTAATAAATAAAAAATCCAAAAAAGAGGAAGGTTCAAAGAGGAAGGCAATCTGACGTACAATCTTGATAGAATAGAATAAACTAAAAATATGGCAGGTTCACGCTACAAAAAAAAACAATTTTAAAAAATTACACTCATTTTTCTTATGTTTGTAGAGCAAATTTAATATCTACCATTAAACATATCATAGTCTAATTTCTCGTCTCGCCTCTTAGTCTGAGTAAAGGCAGCCATAGACCTACAGTTTGGCCCGCTAGTTCTGCTTAATCCGACGACTTGAACCGATATATCAGAAGGCAATACAACTGGATTTATAAATATCAAGATGGTGAACCAAGTATATGAGTCTGAATGAGGCAGCAATAATTGTGTAAACGCGCTAAATATCAGTTCGTGTGAATTATCGATAGAGGTGTACATCACTCTTCATTAACTTGATTACAGTGTTGCCTTAGTCAAAATCATCTGCTTGGTCCACCATCTTGACATTTATATACATCCACTTGTATGCCTTGCTAATATATCGGTGGTATTGGTTGATCTGAACTGAAAGTACCTCATTGCAAGTCACAAATCAATTTTTACAACCATAACAAAATTTTCATGAATTCAAAGCGTTATGCGGGCCAAAGACGCTACTGCACAGATATACAGTGGTTTTCAGTAAAATGAATACATGATATCTATCGTTTTGTCACTCTTACTTGAGTAAAACGTCTGTTAAAGTGAAGAATTCCAGCTGTCATTCCCAATGTGACAGCTGGAATAATTGAATTTGACAGATGCTTTACTCAAATAAGAAATGAAAAAAACCATAAACACTATGATATATGCATTTTACTGAATACCACTAATACACTGTGGTAAACCGTCGCCATAAAACGAATTAATTGACAGATCTGTGCGGCCAAACAGTAGCGTCTGTGGCCCGCATTAGAGTCATCCATATTAAAATCAAATGTACCATGAAATTCTCAATTCACAAATGCAACCACTCTCAGTTGTCGGTTATATAATGTACTCTAGAGGGATGGACAATAGTTTCCACATTGCACAATGATTATTATTATAAAAATGATAGATATAAAGGAAATTTGATTGAATCGATTACGAACGTTGTCAGTTAGTTGAATTGGTTTGACTATGTTTAATTCTGACGGGCAGGTATTTGTATAGATATTTTTTAAATGATTTGACGTGGTGGTGTAGTAGTGCGTGCCCCCAGGAGGGGTCAGACAGGGTGGGGGCGGCGGTGAAGGAGGAGGTGCAGGTCGGCCCGGGCACTCTGTATCCGACAGTGGTGCCAACGACACGCACAGCACCCCACATTCATTATTGATACTATGCACACAAACAACGAGTGATTATTATAACTAGTCAATACACTGGATCCTATTACACCTTAACCAGGTAACATTCAATATATTTTTTTCATTTAAAAAAAATAATTTCTATTCAAGAATATTTTTTTATAATACTAACAAACATTTCCCACCATTTTAAATCAAATTTAATCATTCCCAAGAATTACTATTTTTTCATCATGAATAATTAATTTATACAAAATATCGATCAAAATATACACCAGTGCCTTAGGGTGTCCAAGCTCAGTTTTTCATTCATTTTCTAATATTTATTTCCTAGAGTGAGATGAATAAATCACACATTTTTCATTAATATAATTTTAATATTAAAATACATATTTTTTTATTAAAGAGAGTCTAAGTACTTTCAACCATAAACGAGTAGCCAATTACAATTACAAGAACCTAAATAAATGAGATTTTAGGGGATGGTGTATCGATGGGGTATCGCAAGAATAATTGAAAAATATATGAAATATTAAAAAAAAAATTGAATCAAGTTTGTGTCACCATCTTGGAATCAGCTGTTTCTGTGAAGTACTCAGTACCTACTGTCGCGTGTGTATTGTGTCTGTAAAATATTAAAAAAAAAATCGCTTATATTTGCGATACCCTACCACCCCCTAAAATATTCTCAGTTATTTCAACTCCACCCTGTATATTCTTTCTTAGAGTGAAATAAATAAAACTATATTTTTTTAATAAAGTGAGTCTGAGTACTTGACAAAAAATGAGTTGTCATCTTTACTAACTATTTGTCATGTTTAAAAAATTCCAAGCAGCACATTCAATATAAATATCGTAAACATAGTTCACGTAAAACAATATACTGAATTGTTCAGTTTTTGATACATTTAGCGATTTTCAGGGGTTTTATGAGATGATAGAGATTAAATTATACACATCATGAAAAATGAATAAAAATCGTAGTATGACTTAAAAACGACGATATGTATAGCAAGTTTGATAATCGATTCCCTTGTCTAAAGTGCATGGATGTGTGTGAAGGGAACAGTTAGTTTTAAATATTAGATGAAGCTTTTTAGCTGCTAAAAGCCTCCAGATAAAAGAAGCGTTCAAAAGTGGGTTTTATTTAAAATAAACACACTGATGATAGTAATGATAATCCCCTTTATTGATACAAGGAATACTCGGAATCTTCTTAGGTCAGTCCGGTTCATTAATTAAACTGCGGCTTCCGAACAACTTTGGGCTCGGATAAAAATGCAAACTTCTACCATCCAATAAAGTTTGTTCGTTCATTTGTAAATAACAAACAATAATTACACCCGATTAAATCCCCACCAGGAATTAATGTTCGACGTCTTGTTTATTTTGTATTAAATAACACACGGAATCTTACACAGGTTTAATTATTCAAATCAACAAGCTCGAGTTATCCTTAATAATACATTGAAAACAATGTTATCGATTGTGGGTTTCGAACTGGCAATTAGTTGAGATTAGAGCGCAACGTGGCGTAAACTACCCGACACAATATTGTAGCTCGAAATGTGTTCATTGAATAAATGTGTAGAGTAAGTGTCACACTTGGTCAGTGTGTCAAACATTCTTAGAGCCGAGATTACTCACATTTTGTACGAAATGACTAATCTGAGTCTCTTGCGGGAAGTAATTTCACCTCTACACGTGTCTGAAGTTTGAAATTTACTGTAATTATAAGGGTGGACTTGAATTAACTAAGAATATGTTAAGGAGGTTAGGTTAGGTTAGGTTAGGTTAGCAAATATAAGCGCAAAAAATATTAACTACTTACTAATTAATTATTATTTAACAGAAACAATACACATGCGACAGTCACTATTATTATAAGAGTAATTCACAGAATCTGTACATATATCAGACACTTCGAGCCACTATATTGTGTCACTGACAAGGTGTTAAAATTCAAGCCACGTTTTCATCCTGCTGTGCATCAAATAACAGTTTTTAAATATAAAAACCTCATTTTTAGTTATTTCCATATCCAATAACTAAACTACTAAAAACGTTAAATTTCACGTGAAAAACTTCCACCAAAATCCTGTTATTCAAATTTGAAATATAAATTTATTTACTTAGATAAACCATACATACCTGACAAAAAAACTATAAATATTCACCGCTATCGATTTATCGAATACTAATAACTTAATACTACAATATTATTACGTAAATATTATTTTCAGTACACTACGAATATCGTGTTTTGTTTGTTGTTTGTGTTTTTGTGAAATTTACTTTGGCCAAAAAAAGAACGGTGTGGGCGGAAAGTGTCGATACTCTGAAATTAGAGATACTTTACATAACACCAATATCAGTATACAATTACGTGATTCGCACCCAAAGGAATAATATTAATTTGGTTTACAACAGTGTAGATAATTTATTAGTTATAATCAATTTGAATTCTAGTAATAGCTTGGTAGGGTCTAGGATTCACAAAGTGTGGTTTCCCATATTAATGACGGTGTTGGGAAATGTGAAACCCTTTTTCGATATAGCTTCAAGCCTGAAAAATGGTATTGAAATATCAATCTCCTCTAAACTAGGGCAACCTTTACATTTTTCTCAAATATATATTCAAATTATCGCAATAATGCTCTATTTTCTATCTGGATACATTATAAATAAGGTCATAGTCAAATAAGATTTTTTATTATGGAATAATCTTGTTAAATAAACGAATTTTAAGATGTTCATTTTCCGGAACTTATTATCACATATATGATATGTAAATCATAAATTATAATCGTAATGTGTTCTCCGTCGCATGTTTAATGGGTTTTTGAAGTCAAAGGATTCAGAGAAGCCACACTCGTTTCAAAATCTTTCAAACAGAATAGCTTCACGTTGAATGCTTATTAGGGATTCTAAAAAGAAGGATGTTTTTTCATCCGAAGTGGTATTCTTAGGTGGAAAAAGTGAGTGTCAAAAATACGAAGGATTTCCAAGGGGGACGCTTTAGAAATCCGCCGAGAAGGCAGAATCACAAAATATAAGGGCTTCGATCGATACTATATTATAGTTTATATTAACACGCAGACTGGCTTTAGTTTTAGTTGTAGATTTTAAAGTGAAACACATAAAAAAGGTGTATAAAGTGATTGCCCTGGGGGATGAAGACTCTTGAAAGTGTAAGGGAAATACACGAGCTGGAGAATCTTCACTGTTTGAATGCCGAGTGGATGTTATATTATATTATACAGCCTTACACATCATAATCACCAATAAAATACGCTTTATTCTAATAAAAATATAATATTAAACTCGTTAAAAGTCATGCATTAAAAGTTTATGAGATTGGTCTTGTCTGCGTGTTTTGAAACTAGTCGTTATTCATATTTCAAATTAAAACTTTTCCATATTAAAATCAACCATTTTAATATCGTTGCATTGGTTATTTTACTCTCAAGAGTATAAATTATAAACCAAAATAAACTCAGAGAACTGCCTCATTGAAGTTGGTCGCATTTTAATAATGTATGGATTAAAATAACCAATGAAATTTCTGATAAGGCTGTGCTCATATTAGATCGTCGCGTACCGGATACGTATCGATAACGTATCGATAACGTACCGAACACGTATCAGACATGTGCTGATATAGAATGCCAAGTAGACGAGTCTGACTGGTGCAACACTAATTGTTTACATATGGCTAAATGCTCGATAAAGGTGTACATCGACCTTAATTACTGTTGTTTAAACACTATTAATCACCTTTATTGTGGTTTGACTCATCTAATTGGTCCGCCATCTTGATATTTATACTGAACACGTATTATTGTTCGAATCTTTGGATAATCGGCGACACGTTACACTCGATTGTACTGTCACAGGGCCGATTTCTTTATATAGCACGATTATATGAATTTCGAGTCATATTTGTACATTCCGTTTCTTTAAGCTGTGTCAATGATAAAGCCGATGTTTAGATTGAAGCCATTCAGGTGCACCCGACATGAGCCGAAGCGACGAGTTACCACTCGAATGAAAAGAATAAAGTTTTGCTTTGCTTTAGCTATAATATATCACTGATATTGACGATTCAAGAATTGACAGTTTATAATACGAGCACAATCTTGAAAAAACGCATTTTGCGAAGAAAAATGCTCGAGATTTAACTCGCGTTGAAGAAATCGCCCCACGCGTCCGGTACGTAGTCGATACGTGGCCGGTACGAGACGCTCAATAAAACCGTGATTATTAATGTAAGATGTTACCAGATCTTTACACTTGAAAATAATTGATATTTGTTTAATGGAAATTACTAGAAGGGTGAATCGGAATGAAAAACCTGTAGTGTTACATGAATCAACCCATTATGTTTAGCTTAAGGCCGGAGAATAGATGTGTTTTTGCATTTCCAGGACAAACAACATCCCCATAAACACTTATACAAGTAAAAACATGTTGCAAAAAGATCGATAGAACAAAAGAGCCTGTTTGTGATAAAAGTGGCTAACAAACACGATTTAACATTTTCTAATTTCGCTCATAACAAACGAGCTTTGATTCGCAGATTTTTATTTTTGGAATATTTAAAAATATTCACCCCCTTTGTTGACTGTTTTCCAGGCGATCAAGTATTCAACTCACAGCTTACTTTTTTTCCCGAAACTGTTTTCCTATTGTGCTCTGTATTAAACGCGAGGGAGTATTTTTTGTAATTTCGCTTTTCTTTGTAGTTTCAATGCGACATTTACCACAAGTCTGTCATTTAGTTTCTAAATCGCCAATTGTCATTTAAAACGGCAATCACAATTTGGTGATGCCACAAGCAGGGATTTTTGCTTATTATTATTTCAATAAAAAATTCTTAGTATAACCCAAGTAGTATTTATATCAGATGCTTATGTAAATAAAAATATTATGTGAAAACTTATAATAGTGCCATAGTTTTATTAAAATAAAGGTAATACACCATAATCTTCAATTTGTAATACGTTTTTGTGTTAATAACCCATCCTTATTTACCGTACTCTAGAATAAATAAGAGTAAATTTTAATTGAAAAAAAAAATCATCAATATTATTTCGATCCCATGTTCTAATTTTATTCTAAATAATGTTGAAAGTGTTGCCATTGTTATAAACTGTGGCATTAAGGCTGGATTTTTCTATGCTTAATAAATTTGTAATTGCCAAAGTTCGATCAAGAGGGTGAAAAAACAAGGTTTTCAATTGCTCACAATTATAGGACACTATTCGGTAAAATGTATTATTCTATTTGAATTTTCGGATATTAACAGAACATAATAATATTAATGAAATAAAAATACTACTATTGAAATATTATATTTAAAATTCATAGTTTGTCCCATGAATATATAACAATAATTAATATATGATAACTGTAGATTAATATGTTGAGTAAATATCAGAGAGTAGTATAAAATGATATAAAAGAATACAATAATCAAATTATAAAGGAACTCGTTGCAGAGCTCGAACATGTCAAAGCACTTCATGACACCCACTTGGACTAGGTCTGGTAATAGCTTAGCAAGATTATTTATGTACAAATGTTATTCAAAGCGTTTAGGAAAATTAACATAACCTCAATAAATACTTGGTGTGCTCTGCTATTCTTCTAAATCGCTAAATTATTGTGATCAAGTTATTTGTACTAAAATATGATGGAACATCAAAGATACACGTGCTGTTTTCAAGCAAACAGTAATATTTTCCTCTCGAACAAAATACCTAATATATTTGTATCTGGATGAATCTTAAATATCACATGATAATATTGTACATGTGTGTATGGAAAAAGGTTGTATTTTGTATTCATGCGTGCCTTATTTATTCTTTGCTTCACTGCAACCATTCCAATATAAGCTGTCTTTCAATAAAACCACTTTTCTTTCCCCTTTCGCATCAATCTTTTTCTACAACCAGCTATTTTTTCATATAAAAAATATTTTTCCCCCCATCCCCCGGGACAAATGAAAATCTCAATAAAATTAATTTAATAGTGAGCTTCATCCAAAATATTCGCTTACTCCAATATATTTTTAATTTTTAAGTGATCAGCGTAATAGCTTAATGGATAAGGAGCGTGACTACAAATTCTGTGTCATGGGTTCAAATCCCACATTAAAAAAAAAAAAATATCGGTTATTACGACTCTATCGTCTTGATCTAGATTTAATCTGATTTCCTGGATTGTAAGGCGATTATTAAATCGGTAAGACAATGAATTAACTCGTGGTTGTGCCTAAAAAACAAATTTGTAAAAAAACCTCTCAAAAGACCCTCTAAAATATTTAATAAACAAAGAAGAATATTTGTTTTCTTCTCTTGCAAACTGTTGATTTGTCTCTTGTACATACGTTTTTTTGTTAACTAATTGATTTCCCGGCATACGTCCCTGAAAACTTACACCGTACACACTTACCGTAAATACGATAGTAGAGTTACTTAGCTACACTTATAATCGGTTTTTTGTTAGTTAATGCCTCGTCTGAGCCTCGGGCGAGGCATTAATTAACAAAAAACCGATTGTAAGTGTAGATAAGTAACTCTATTTACGGTGTACGTGTACGGCGACGCGCGGCTAGGAATCCCAAGCTTTAGGAACACAACAGGTTGATTCAAATATTCCTTAACTGTATCACACTTTCACATGATGATATTTGAGAGGTTATGTTGTGACTGGTATCACGCTGACTAACAACAATAAACAATGTACCATAAACCCACTTATTGTCAAAATATCATAAAAATTTATGACAAAATATTCTTTGTCCCGCATTAAATTATTGTCATAGTGTTGTCGTCAAAAGTTTTTTTTAAATATTTGAAGTTCAATGAAAAACTTGTTGTATATAAATAAATATACTTAATATATTTTTTATTGTGAAATATATAAATCAGTTGTCTGGCTTTATTGTAGCCAGCGTAATGATGTCAAATATGTCGAGATTAGAAATACTGATAGATCAAAGCTCGCAGCAACCAATTTATGTCTGATAAATACCTTCGAAATATTCCAGTAATAAAGCGAGCTAGTAGTTTAGTTAGTTCAATTAGTGATGTTATGAATAATGCAGGATATGAGGTCTAAAATATGCCGGCTTGTACATAGTATCTAATATTGTCTAGGGGACCACCCACACCTGTTTATTATGCACAATTATTATTAACTTTACCATTCATACATAGCCGCTGATTTTCAGATATACCTATATTTATTACGAAAACAGGGCTGTATTTATATTATATCCAGCTTTTAGGGTTGCTCTACTCTTCTTCTCATATATCACCCCAAATTGCTGTTGGCTAGTGGAATTTCTCCAAAAGTATCTTTACAGATGTAAGTAATAGGGGAACTCCTACTCTATACTGCGACCATACTTTCCTTTATGTTTTTCGTCTGTCCTCTATATTTGATAAAACTTCCTCAAACAGCTTTACCAATTTTTAATCGCTCATGCAATATTGTGTTATTATTAACACAATATTGCATGAGCGATAACAAAGTATTAAAAATATATTACTACACTACAGAGAATCGTAATTGTATTGAGAAGATTAACGTGTTATTCAGTTGTCAAAGAGAATGCGCATTTTATTGAGCTTTTGAAATTATCCATTATGTAAATTGGTGAAAACCGGCATATTTATGTTAATAAATAATAAGGCGCGTACATACAAATATTGTGGTCATGGGTTCAAATCCCGCTCAAATAAAAAAAAACATAATTAAATCGACTATTGCTACAGGGAGATCTGGAATAAATTTCCATTCGATTGTCTCGATCCAGGCTTACTCTAATTTCCTACATTATAGGGTGAATAATTGAATAGCGAGACGGACAGAGCCGCCCTGTCGGTGATCTGTATAAAGTAATGGATTTCTAGGCATACGTCACAATAAACGTACACCGTAAATATGATAGTATAATAGTTACTTGACTACAGTTTTAATCGTTTTTTGTTAATCAGTGCCTCGGCCGAGGCTAAGACGAGGCATTATATATAAAAGAGGTACAGCAAAGCAACTCTATTACCGTCTTTACGGTGTACGTTTACGGCGACGCGCGCCTAGGAATTCCAAGTTTAACTGTTATAATAAGAATATATGACCGAAAATGACTTAATAATAAAAATGCCAAATGGCCGTTTTCAATATAATAGTGTAATGAGAGGGTGTGCGTTCGGTGCGTATGTATGTACACCATTGCTACTTAGCTCTATTCGTACACACACGATTCACTAACACAATATGGCCCTAGTCTTCAAAAGAGCCTCCCGCGTCGTATAAAATAATAGAACAGCGATTCCTAAATAATGTAAACCTCACTATAAACTCGTTTCACAAATTTGCATTTAAAATGTGGTCACGCATTTAGAACTGCGCGTGATTTCAACCGTCTGTTAAATGTTGTCTGAGATAAAATAATACGTATTAAGCTATGACGCGTGTAGTTATTCGTACTGAAATTCAATGAAAGAAGAGCCGCGGGTTCTAATCCCCGTGCGCGCTTACTTCAGCTGTTATTAATAAGGTTGGTATAACCGTATAATGATGTTATGGCGGATAATAAGCTGAAGTGGTATATTGTGTTATGTTGTATTTAATGGCAACACATGAAGGCAGCCAACGACACGACATCATGCTGGAGTGTACTTGACAACAGCCTTACCCTTATCAGAACAACTTAATGCGTAATATTACTATTCTACTATGCAATGCCACACTACATGAATGTATGATAATAACTTCACTTATATCACTACACTCACAAATCAGGGCTCCTTCACTAAAACTATGTATGTGAAAATGCGGATTTCTATCTCCTGAACCATTTGACTATAAGCGATAATAACGAAGGGCTGGTTTCTTCATAGATCTCTAAACTACGTGACTACGATTTATACGAATTTCGAGTCATAAACAAATATTACGTTTCTTCAAGCTAAGTTAAATCTAAAACCGATCATACCCGATGTTTTGATCGAAGCCATTTAGGTGTATATTCATGCACCCGATATGAGTTGAAGCGATGAATTTGTCACTAAATTCGAAGAGAGGGAGAAATATAGCACGAGTTTTGCTTTAGCTCTAGCTATGGCTCGCTGTTATCGGCGAGTCAAGATTTGATAGTTTGTAACACGATCTAAATCTTGAAGAAACCGGCCCATTATGTGTCGTAAGTTACGACTCGTAACTAAAAACAAAATCTTGTTAGATAGGCAATCAGCACAACACATTAGTTTTATTTATAAAATATTTCAAGGGAAAGAGAATTTATCGACACCTCTAATAAAGGTTCAAACTTTTTGAAAAGCTTATGACTCTGCTGTATTTCTCATTGTCAAGCGCAGCTGCCTTGTGCTGTAAGTAATTCGGCGTGCCATGGCTCCAAAAGTCGACGTAAATGATGTTCCCATTTTAACTAATCGCGGACTTGCAAGCAGTACAATCAAATATTTTTCCATTGATTAAATATTATTTATGTGTTATGTTAAGCTTTGAAATATTTTAAAGACTTCTATTAAATTGCAACACCACAATAATTCCAACTTTCTTAATAATAATAAAACAAGTTATTGGATGAGATGCATGATAAATTTGAAAAATTAAATTAGCAGATTTGGACCATTCATAGAGATGCGATGAAATTATTGTAGTATGCTAAACGTTTCTTTACTTCATTAGAAGATACATATTTTGTATAAATTATCACGATAGTCTAGATTCGCAGTAAGTAAAATCTTAACCCAAAATGATGAGTAGTGAGAGAGTATTCAAAAAGTTAGTACTTAGGGCGCAACACAGACATCAATGCTTGTTTATGGTCTTTGATGCTTTTTTATGCCCCTTGATGTATCTCCGCCAATGAGAGAACGACTGCTTGACTCTGATTGGTCTTCGTGTTGTTTTACAATTTTTTCATTGGCGGAGATACGAGAAACACCAACGAGCACTCATGTGTGTGCAACGTCTAAGCACTATCTGAAATTAATCCAAATTCTTCCTAAAATTTTATTGAACATCGTTGATTTGAAGATATACATAATATATTTGGTGACGTGATACTTTGGCTAGTCAGTAGATTTTTGAACAAAATATTATATTATGAATTCTACAAAACACAAACAATGTACGAAATACATTATTGTTGATTTAAAAAGAGCCAATATGCAATATCCTCTTTGAGTAAATAATCCATAGAAAATAAGGCTTATCATTTTGAAACGAAAACTATTTCTCAAATATTATTGAATCGAATCAATACAAAAGAGAATAACCAGATTGTGGTGTGAAAATATCGATCGGCTGAAATTATTATGGAATATCCAAACAATAGTCTGTGAAACGCTTTATTATTCAGGTCAATTTTGACGAGGGCCCTTCGTGGGGGTGGGGAATCCATTAATTAATGATTTTGAATTCAATATTTACTGAAAAAGTTTCATGAATATGTATTGCGATGGCGATTGTAACGACCAATGAATCACACACAATCTGAATGATAATAACGGTGGTGTTATCTTTGAAGCAATATAATTTATCAAACAATGAATTAGCTTCGTGATCTCATATTTCGATAAATTACAACAGGCTGACTTGAATGATTGTAAAAGACTGGCATCAATGGGTCATATTGACATAATGCTCCGCCCCCTCGCTGCGCCCCCTTGCCTCGCTGTACATCATTAATAACGCCCCCACAACCCTGTCCATTAATCAGTGTAGTCTCAGAAGTGTAACCTGGCACCTTCCAGACTTAACTACCTCGTCAATATTGTTCTTACACACGCAACATTCCCTCACGTCTCATTATAAACTCTTTTATTCTCAACAATGGATCTTTCACACAGACCAACTTCCCCTATATTATAAATATCTGTGTTGGCATGCTCTTATACGGTATTCGAGTTATCATAGCGGGACTAATTCATGGCAAGTCACATTAGATAATTCCGATGGATTAGTAAAGCTTGGAATGCTGTACTTTTGATCGGTTTTTTGTTAATTAGTACTCTACTATCGTAGTTGCAGTGTAAATTTACTGTAACTTATGCCTGGTAATCCATTAGATAACATAAAAAACGTATTTACAAATCAAGAGTTTGCAAGAGAAGAAAACAAATATTATTAAATATTTTACTGCACAATTTCATGTGCACAATTCCATGTGTCTATGGTTAGCATGACGTCATTACTAACCCCCCACTACTTTTGTCGAGAATGACATGACATGACATGACGAACGGAATTAAGAATCATTTACTACTTATACACGTGAAAATATATTTTCATTGTTAATACATATATATATATATATATATATATATATATATATATATATATTATATATATATATATATATATATATATATATATATATATATATATATATATATATATATATATATATATATATATATATATATATTACTATATCTAGACATCTGTATTTTAAAACTACTTTCTTATTACTCTATACCAATAGCACTCTGTGTTAAGCGTTCGTGCATAAACAACCACTACATTCTCAAGATTATTATCGATTCCCTTTATTTAAAAAAAAAATACATTGAATACTATTATAAAATTACTGTAGAAAATATTTATAATATATTTAAAATGTAATAAAAAAATCGCTTATGTAAAATACATGGGGCTAAATCTCCCCCGTGGGAAATTTTCAGCCGCAAAATGCGACTACGAGTTTTTCAGGCCCATTTTTATAAAAAAATATCATTTAGGTCCTGCGAGTTATACAATTTAATAATAAAAATTGGGAGAGCATTTATAAATGTATTTTATTTATTTACACCCCGAAGAGGTTTTTTATATAAAACAACGTGTTAATTTATTGTTTGTCGGTGATCTTAACTATTAATAGTTACACAGGTCACCGACTTAATAATCAGTATTTACCTTACAATACAAGAAATCGGAGTAAACCTGGATCAAGACGATCGATCGGGATTTTATCGGGATCTGGATCAAGTCGTTATAAGAGATCAAATAAATTTAAAAAATGTGACTTGAGCGGGATTTGAACCCATGTGCACAGTATTTGTAGCAATGCGTCTTATCCCCTGAGCTATTACGCTGGATATAATATCTAAATTACAATTTCATTGTTTCAATAATCTGTTAAAACATTGGCGGGCGTGCGCTTTCTTGAATGTATTTTTAGCAACAGTTTAATCATTTATATTAAGGAAGTTGATGAGAAATTCCACTTCCTGTAACAAGTAGCGACTTCCTTTACAAATAAACTGATAAGAGAACCTACATTTTAGCAGAATATCGCTTGTTAAAATAGTCTATAACCTGCTGTCTGTATTATTATTAGTATGACAAGGAATCAGTGTTGCGAATATTCCACACCACTGCTTCTCATAATATCACCATTCTAAGTATAATCGAGCGCGAATACGATTGAACCTGATTGTTATTAAATACTTGGTTATTATTGAATTTTTATTCATAAAAAAATAGTTCAATATATATTTTAAAAGATGGCAACACTTATTGCAGTGTTGACTTTTGTTCCATATTTAAAAAGTGTCTCGAAATACACACACACACACATATATATATATATATATATATATATATATATATATAAATATATATATATATATATATGTGTGTGTGTGTGTGTTTGTGTGTGTGTATTTAGAAAAAATATTTTATGATAGCAACGAAAACGACCAGAGAAATGAACTCGTCAGACAGAACCTTTGTCCGCCTAAATGTTTACAGCAATTTCATTTAAACTAGCAGATTTAGCAGAGAACTGTCAAAAATTTCCATTTATTATTTCTTAGCCTAATTTTAAAACATTTTAAGTTTATTAGAATAGTATATTATTTTAATAGTAAAATATTGTTTCGATTAGTAAAAAAATATACATATTTATATAAAACTTAGGATATAAGTTTATATAATAGTTCAACATTTTAATGTCGGATAGAATGTATGTATATATTTTTATTACGAAAAACGATTCGGAGGGTCTCTTTTTTAATAATATTTATTACGATCCAATTCCGATTTTCAAAGGGCGAATTCAGGTTTTTTTATTGTATAACAGGTCGGAGGCAATTTAACTTTCTGTAAGGGCGATTTGCGAAATATTTTATAATAAAATGTCAGCTGAAATGATGAAAATGCTTAAAAAGTGCTTCTCAAGGATCAACTCCGCCAGCAAATACTCTTGACCCCTTTTCAAATCATTTTTCAATTTGTCATCAAATTTACACAATACACTATAAATATTAACCGTATTTATTTATACAATAGCTTCTATAAAATCTAATCTAATTATTATAAAATTTGTCTCAAAGTTTTGCCCCGGTTGACTGGAAATTTTTTTAAAAATATTTTTCGTGTGACCCTTCCGAATATTTTTCACGACTTTAAGATAGCAAAATAAATGTATATACGGATACCTACATATTTTTCGATTTGTATTTTATTGGCTTTATTTTCTTTATTTATATATCTATATCTAAAAAATACATAAACAAATTGATATATTGTGTCTCTATAAAAATATTCCTCCCCATAAAAAGCGACTTTATAGTCGAGAAGAACGGGAAAATTTATTACATTAAATATGTATGATTATAACAGAATATTCAACTAGATATTATTAATTATTTAAAAAAATATATTCCACATATTAACATAATTAATTACTTTAAATAATTCATCATTTATGTCTGTTTATTTTACGTTTGACATCCGCCAGGAATTTTGGCAGAAAATAAATTTAATATGTTCAAAAAGCCGGGGTTAGATGCCGCAACTGACTGTGTCAACCCTGAATATATGAGTCAAAATACAGGAGAAGATAGCACAGGATAATAACTTAGTAATGCTTTAATAATTGAGGATGTTAAATATACATAATTGTGCAAAACAGTCAGTTATTTAAGCGCTTCACTTGACATGATAACACTGATTGTGAATTCTTTGATCTTTCATAACCTTTTAAAATGTAAATTCTAAAAAAAGACTTGCCTTATATGAAGAATCTCTTCTCTTCTACACAATGGATTATTTAAGACTTCATCATCCGTAAAATATTTCACTGTTACTACCCAGAATAAATACCACTTGTTTCGTAAAGACAGCCATATTCGAAAACAAATTATATTTTACGTTCCATAAATAATAAAATGCATGATATTTAAAATATAACTAATACTATAATTGAGGAGTGCTCTTTATAACATAAAATAATTTTTGATGTGGGATGAAGAATTCTATTTATAATTTATTAAATGCACCTGGTACTTGCATACCTGTTTACTAATAATAATATTTTTTTTAAATACACAGTATAATCTGACCGAATTATTAAATTTGAGGCAGAAATAAGTCACAAAAAACATGTGTGGAATTCTAAGTCTTTGGTTTATTACCAAATAGTAAAGTATTATAATAAATGCTTCTTAAATAAAAACAAAAATAGTAAAGAAGCATTATTGTTCAATATACAATATAATAGCAAACACATATACATAATAAAAAAATATGTAAAAAAATAATAGTGCAATTAAACAAATATATTATTACAGCTTTACAATGTTACCAACAGGAGGGCTCTGGTTTGTTAGAATAATTGATCTTTTTTATCAATTGAAGAGTTAAATAGTGACTAGTTTATTCCCAATTAATTGTGTTAAATGATATTTGAAAACAAATGTATATTTAAATATGGAACACCCGCATCGTTTTTAAACTATTTAGTTTACACTTTACTCAATTCCAAATAGTCTTAAGTACACCTGTCAGTCATAATTTAAAACTTGTTCAATGAGAATTATTTACCGTTTTCATTTCTAAAAATTAATAATAGATTTATATTATACTGTTGCTAGTATACGCATGCGCTTGTGATGTATTTATAAGAGATAAAATATGTTTTACAGATGACAAAAATGTCTCATCCAATTATAACGCTTGCGTTAACTAAAACCGGTGGTTGAGATAAAATGTTATTTTCCTGTGCGTCCTGAAAAAATACAGCCGAAGATAAAACACTCTAAAAATTATCGCAGCCATGAATATTGAATGTATTCACCAAAGGGAATTGTAATTGAATTAATGTTTTAGCTTTGTATTATTGTTCGAATATTAAGTAGTTGACTAACTGTTATTTGTCTAGTTTAGCTCGTTAGTCACTTTCAACCAACGAAATATCATATTTTGTACAAAATCGTCGTACTAATTAAATTTCAATCTTCAACCGCACGGGATAAACTAAAAACAAAGTTGTAATTGAATGTAAGCGTATCTACAATTAATCCAAGTTCAATAAACAGTTGTTGAAATATTTTGTGAAATGGCAACACTGTGACTATTTATTATGCAGTATAAAAATTGTAGTTTATTTGCCTTAAAATGATACTGATTAATTAGTCGGTGACCTGTGTAACTAGTAATAGTTAAGATCACCGACAGATAATGAATTAATATGTTTTTGTGTCTTAAAAACCTTCTCAACAAGCCCTCGGGTTGTATATAAATAAATTATAGTAAGGTGTTTAGTAGGTTCAGCTCGGTCATATATAATCTTCCAAGTGTCACGAACAGGCATTCCCACTTTCCAACTTGTCCTTTTGTTATATTAAAATCCCATAAAAGCCGCTGTTTGATAATATTATACAGAGGATATTAAAAATTCAATTTCGAACCCGCGATACTGTGATGCAATTAACATGATGACAGTTGCTTGGAGCGACAGGTTGTTACACAAACTAAATACAACAAAGGCTACATTTGCTTAAATATATCTTCATAATAATCACATTACTAACTGCTGCTAACTAGCAGCTGTTTCTTAACTAGCGGCCATTTCAATTAAGCACTGAATAATTTGTAACAACAGTGACATCTGTGAGTGGCATTTCTTTACATACAACTTTTTATTATTTATTGGGGACTGAAATATTTTGAAATCATATTTTGTCACTGCATGGCTGTGTTTATAACTAAATGCCTTCGGCTAGGCTAACGCTATCATAATAATTTATTTGAAGCATCACAGCCACAAGGGCTTTTAAACCGCTTTTAGTTGTTTTTTTTTTTTGTCTTAGTTGACATCATCTGGCGATAAAAACAAGTCATGTTCAAACTGTGGCTGCTAAAAAAATTCATCCTTGTGATTCTAGATGATTTATATTTATAAAAAAAACAATCAAGCAAAAATATTCACAAACGCCGAGGGACCATTTTAGAAAATGTTTGAAATTTGGCTATTAAACATTTTTTAAGCTATCAATTTAGCTTAAAATTCAGGAAATCAGGTTAAACCTGGATCGTGTCTATCTATAAAGATTTTATTAATAATATCCCACAATAGCCGATTTATCTCCTGAGCTATTACATTATTTTATTTACGTTTAACGAGTCAATATATATAGTGTGTTACTGAGTCGTGCTAGAGCTGATGGCATTGGTGTATATACAAATAGAGCTGGCCGACTAGAGCTTGGTGTTTACACCAGCTCTATTCGTATACGCACCGCACGCAATTTTCTCATTATATTAAAGACACCGTTATACATATACGAAATCGACTTTGAAATTCCGCTCAAAGGTGTCACTTTTCTCTGTAATTCTTTTCAAGGCATAAAAATATTATTCAGTTATTCCTTCTGCGGTAAAGATTTCTCTCGAGCTTATACATTATTTAGCTTATAATCGGAACTGAAGGATGGAAGAATATATTAAGGGAAGGAAATATATTAAGATTTTCCATCTTATTCCATATTCAATTCAACATTTAGATAATTACACATACATATTTAAAGAGCTCTTTTCGACTGTACAATTGTTAAAATTTTAACCAAAAATAGTATAAGATGTCTTTATTAATAGTCAATACAGCCTTCGGAATATCCATTAGGATACCATAATATTATTAACTTGGCTCTACAACTCAAGTACTCGGAATAAGGGCTGCCTTTTAATATTTATTCAGTAACTTAATTATTAGTTGTGTTTGAAATGCTCGAATAATATTGTCCTGTAATTTACACACATTCTATTTGAATACAATTAACTACACTATCATCCAGTTATTAAGTCTTATTGTTTAATCGAATATAAAAGGAAATAGTATGTAATAAAACAATAAAGTGGGCGTAAAATTGATAGACTTAGTGATCGTATGATTGGCCATTAACACTACTAAATTGAACGACACTTTTTATACGATCTTTCCCTTATATGCTTTTCGGTATTTTCAAAAGTATGACCGGATATTTATCAAATTGAAGATGGATGACTCTTAAGTTTTCGAATAGGGTTTTGCGGTGGTTTTATTTGCAGTATCAATCATCTCAAATGTACTCTTAGTTATATAAAATGAATTGACGGGATTTGTGAATTACAACAATTATAGTATTTAGGATATATGTTGCCAGTTAAATAAATATAAAATTTTATTACACGCTATCTGTACTTTTTGTTAAAAATGAAAAGAATATATCGATGGGTTAATGGATATTTTTTCTATGTCAATAAATGTCAGCTTGGAGAAAACAGCATTTAAAAGTTCACAATATTTAAGCTTTTTATACAATATTGAATCGGCTATTATTTTTTATTGGTACTTTCGGGACGTATAATAACTTCGGAATTGCTCCATAGATATTTGTAACGGATGGACGTACTTTTTTAACATTGATCGTAAGATTTGATTGCCAATTGTTTATTTAATTTAAATTAAATAGATTAAAAATAATGAGATTATAGAAATGTCAATAATACGTCAAAACCATAGAAGGAACATATTAGATGTAGCACCAAAGGTTTCGTGTGTCAGCCGCTTGGGTCGCTGCTTCTATTGCTCATATGTTTAACTGTCACTTGTCGATCTTTTAAATAACATTACACTGTATTTCACTTAATATGGTAAAGTGCGACATAAAAAGTTGCTCGATATATTCAACGACAAATAATATGTCACTATGTAAACAATGTACATGATCATTGCGGATGTTTTTGTAAGAACAATCTTGTTTCTCTCAGTGTCCGATTATCGAACATGTCGGATTTTAGGGACTATAATTTTCATATGGCCGCAGCCCTCGTATGTGTGAGTGAATATGTATAGGGTTTAGAAAATGTACACGTATTAGTGACCGGGCATATTCGAATGTACGAGGTAATATTGCATGGCGCTTCTATGGATAAAAGTTCATTAATAATTTAGCCAGATGATTACTTGTTTGGTTTCATTCAATATGCATTTTTTTCATAGGTAGGTAATGCAATAATCAATTTGAAGAGTCCGATTAAAACATTTGATCCAAATGTCAGCCATGAAGGGAAGACATCAGTTCAGGAGGCGTTTCAGTCTTCAGCCCTCGTTTATGAAAGATGATCACGACGACGACAAAAGATCACAAAAGTGAGTGTATTAAAATTTTGTTGGATTATATAAGATTTTTGTAATGTTTTTTTCTAACGAAACAGGTCGGACAGAACAGACGACAATGTGTCTACTAGTGGCAATTTATCATCAAACAATGTCCGCCATAAAATAGTTGTGATGGGTTCTGCAAAAGTCGGCAAGTCTTCAATCATCTCGCAGTTTCTTTACAGCTCTTTCTCGCCCAAATATAAGCGGACTATCGAAGAAATGCATCACGGTGATTTTTCCGTCCAGGTATGTATTAATTGCTTATGTTTACTTTAAATAAATAAATAAATATCGTGACGCCTTCCCTATTGGCGGGAGTCCCTTTATAAGGGGTTGGCCAGGCCACCTTGGCCTTTACGGGAGAATATAGTAGAGATGGTTTCCCAGGCCACCACACAGCAATGAGTACTTAAGATCTAGTTTGCTAAGCTAGATCTACCAAGTGACTCCGGTGCCGTGAATCGAACCCGCGAGTCTTCACTCACCAATCCGTTACACTAACCACTGGGCCACAAAGCGGCTCTTTCTATGTTTACTTTATGTTGATTGTATTTTATTATATTGTATAGGGAGTGAGCCTCACCCTGGACATATTGGACACGTCTGGCTCTTTTGAGTTCCCGGCAATGAGAGCTTTGTCAATTTCCTCTGCAGACGCTTTTATACTGGTTTATGATGTTAACGATGCTTCTACCTTCGAGGAAGTTAGGACTATCAGAGACCAGATACACGAGACTAAAAACAGCACAGCAGTTCCCATAGTGGTCGTTGGGAATAAAGTGGATTTGGCCGATGAAAATAGAGAGGTGCGTCTTCATATACAATTAAAAAACGTACATATGCATTTTGCCTCTCTGTAAGACGGTGGCGTAGTATTAAAGGGGAGGCGTGGGGGCTTATTTATTATAATGTATAATTAAAATTGGGAAGAATGTAGTATGAAAAAAATTATCTAAAATAAATAAATACCGTGACGCCTTCCCTATTGACGGGAGTCCTTTTATAAGGGGTTGGCCAGGCCACCTTGGCCTTTACGGGAGAATATAGTAGAGATGGTTTCCCAGGCCACCACACAGCTATGAGTGCTTCAGATCTAGTTTGCTAAGCTAGATCTACCAAGTGACTCCGGTGCCGTGAATCGAACCCGGGAGTCTTCACTCACGAATCCTTTACACTAACCACTGGGCCACAAGGCGGCTCAAGTAATTTTTCTGGCTGTTGTAATTATTGGTATTGGTTGTAAGATTTTGCACTCCTAGGATATAAATTACTTATTTTATTGAAGATTTCTTGAGACCGGTTTCTTCATATAGCTCCAATCCAGTTTAGAGTCATATTTGTACAATCCGTTTCTTCACGCTGTGTCAAAATCAAAGACGATGTTTAGATTGAAATCATTCAGGTGAACCCGACATGAGCCGAAGCAACCTTTCAATTCAGGAATGAAAGGAAATACATCACGAGTTTTTCTTTAGCTTTAGTTATAGTTCGCTGATAGTCAAGATTTGACAGTTCGTAATACGAGCTAAATCTTAAAGAAACGCATTTTGCGCGTAAATTCACGAGTGACTCGCGTTTAAGAAATTGGCCCTTTATTCAATTCGCTTCGTGGGTATGCCTAGGAAAAAAATAACGTAAAATCAATTTTCAGTGAGTTGTCGATGGGTGAAAATATATGAATTCCGTACAAAATCGTCTTGGAATGTTTTCTTACTCTATACACGATAAGAAGATTTTTTCACATTTGATATACACGTATATATACATGCACGGTATCATATTTAGTGGTGTGTATTCGCTACTAAAATATATGAAAATATTTAAATAATATATGGGCGAGAATGGGTTATTGTGACGTCGCCGCACATGCCACGTTCTTCAGCGTGCGGTCAGGCTTATGATGATCGGCCTGTTCTTATACTAATTAAGCTATACAAAATAGAGAAGGCAAAATGTAACCGGATGCATAATCTTTTCCGTAGCTCTTACTTTAGCATAGTTATTTATTAATTCAGGTGGAATATGAAACTACGGAGTCTGTGGTGACTGTGGACTGGGAGAACGGCTTCGTGGAGGCTTCTGCCAAAGATAACTTGAACATCACTCAGGTGTTCAAGGAGCTGCTAACCCAGGCCAAGGTGAAGTATAACCTCAGTCCGGCACTTCGCAGGAGACGGAGACAGTCCTTGCCCCCGGTACAAGGAGGGCCTCATCCGCCCCCGGCATCGGCAGCCCCCACTACAATATCACCAGCCCAGTTGGCACATCTTCAGCAGATCAGGGAGAGACACTCTGGAGGCAAGAGGAACTCCTGCATTATATCCTAAATCATTCAACACTCTCCTATTTACAATATTTCAATATTCAACCAATCGAATCCTATATACCTAATCACTTTTACAATTTAATACAGTGGAACCTCTCGTAATGGTTACATATTTCGCAAAATGAGAAAAATTCTATGTACTTTATGAGAGGTTTAACTGTGTTATGTGCGGGCTCGCTTCAAAATATTAAAATATAACTATAACAAACAGTATTTCCGATGTGCCAACATATTTCACTTAGGCTCCCAAATAATGCAGTTATTATTAATTAATATAACAAAAACAACAAGATCTGAAAAAAAGAGAAACAAGAAGTGTAAAGCTGGGTTTATATTTGTCTGACGCAATGAACTTCAGACACAATTAGACAGGTGTGTGTTTCTACCGCCTCGCCGTCTCGCTAATTCAAATTCTAATGCATGTACACAACATGTACATGTATGAGTGACTTGTTATGTTCCAAAGGACGGCGGAATATTGCATGCCACTTCTATAAATAAAAGTTCATTGGTCTGACGCGTGTCATTCGGTTTCTTCAACGTTGAACACTAGCATCAGTATAATGCTAACTTTCCAATATTGAGTTAAAGCTAGAGTTATGTTAGCTTAAAGTTACGTAGAAACCGGTGATAGTTGTATTCGACAACACGTCATATAATAAATAAGTATAAACCCTGTAAAATGATTATGCGTTTTGGGTGCCACAATAGACCGAGCCAACCACGAAGGTACATATGTATATTTAAAGCGACCCTGTATACATAACATAATGCTGGGATATGCATAAATAAATATTATATAAAATTATTTTAGTGTTGCCATAATATAGGAGCCAAAGTTGTAATGTATGTATATCAAAATGGCAGCTAATTCCGATGATTGAATGGTTTAGCAAATGTGTGTATTTTCGTATGATTAAATTATAATATGAATCAGAATGAAAATGTGTAATAATGTGAAAGGCCTCTTGGAGATGGTTTGGAATATTTATATCATTTTAATATTATATAAAGTATTTATAATTAGTGTAATGATATTATACGGAATTGTAATAAAAGGGATTTAAAGCAAGTCTCTTCTTCTTGACGATTTCCTATAATATCATTGAAATAGTCATAAAGTCATTGGAAAGCGCATGTGAGATTCCTTCACATGATCATTGAAAGACAGGATGTGATGATGATGATAGTTAAGATAACTTATATTATAATAATTATTGTGTACTGTGTGTGTTAGATTTAACATCTTTAATCGTGTTTGTCTAATTTGTTTTTTATCTGAATCTGTAAACCAAGTCATCTGAATTTGAATGACCAATCTTTTCTTTCGAGGGTCCAATTTTGTTGTTTTTTAATAAAAACCTATCGACAATAAAGTTCCGAATATAATTTCTCATACCGGCACTTTATGATTATTACTTTTGATTATGTATTATAAATTCTATCACAGTGTTAATTATATCAAAGAATAATTTATTGATGAATGTTGTTTGTATTAGAAAACCTTTATTGCTGTGATTTATATAAATAATTATATATATACATACTTCTTTAACACTATTACTATATAAATAATAAGTAATTCAATATATTACAAACAGTGTAAGGAGAATGGCCAATTTATCTTTGAAATATCTTTCTACAAGTTCTCATTTTACTGTAACTCAAACCTTAAATATTATACCTAATACTATTACCTATTATTATATGTGATTAATATTATATCTACAGTACGATGTTTAGAGATTACAAATAAAGTTTATGGTGACGAAAACGTCTTTTTATTAATATTATTATACTGTTCAGATTCTGGGATACCTATACTAAAATAAGAATGGATAAACAGGAATTTAAGTATACAGATTAAGAGGATTTATCAGAGAAATGTATGCAGAGAAATTCCCAAGAAGTTCGATATTAGCAAATATTTTTTGATATCTGGGATCTAAATATTAATTTAGATCCCAGATATCAATCTCTTATTAAAGAGATGCGCCAGTTGATAGGCAAACTCCACAACTTATTGAGTAGAAATAAAATAAATTCATTTTAAATCTCTCATAGTGAGTAATTCGAGCATAAAAACAAACGCAACCTTAACAATAATAAAATTTAAATATCTCCACACAGTTTTCTAGTAAAAAAATAATGTAATCATTATCATAATAATTATTTTTTCGCATAACAAGTAAGGTTCTATAACAAATTATGATTTTTAAATAAAATATATTTATAATGTAGCCAGATAGCTACATAGGGTTATCATTAAAAATAATACAATTGAGGGGCTGGTTGGAATAAGGGCGTATACTGAAACTGTCAATTTCGATATAATCTAGTAGGTAGAAAATCTTTTGTATGATGAAGTATTGTCTTTTTATTCAGAGATTTTTAAGTTAAAATCAAATTTCATTTTACGTAAAAAAGGTGTATTCCGTTATCCGCCCATATTCCTCTTAATCCCTCAATTATAAAATAATAAACCAATACAGTTATAGCATCCACTTAGCCTACGTTTGTTAATAACCTAAATTCAAAATATGAAATGTTCTCGAAGCGTCTGGATTCCCACGTAAATAATTTATATTGTTCCTTGTAAAAGTTTCGTATCAATTTTCGTCGAAATAGGGACAGTCAATATACTTTAAAATTGAATGAAAAGGCGGCTTCGACTTAATAAGATTGTACAACAATTTGTTTTCTTTCAAAGTTGTATTATATGAGCCGGTATAATAATATTGTTGAGACTTTCAAGGGCCGTGCTGAAGAACTATTATTTGGTTAAGATGTAATAAATAGTGTGATGTGTGGTGGCAGGTATTGAATTAGATGAATTGAAGGAGATGGAAAGGTGGGTGGTCGGGGGTGGTTCAGGGGATGCAAATGAGATGGGAAGTCCATAAAAAGCAATCTCCATTTTGTTTGCTAGCTCCAGCATAGTAATTTGCTGCGAAGACATTCCAATTTCCCTCGGATTAAGAAATAATATCACCGCACATCCAATATCACTTTATAATATTATCTACCCTTTACCTGTAGCCTGGAACTCCGCCGCCACTTCAATATTATTATTTTGCCCCTGCAATGTGAACACAACAGTCATAAACCACGACAGAACCTCCATGTACGTCCAACTTGAACACTAATTCAATTAAATCTTCGTGGTAAAAAAACATGAAATAGTACACTATATCAGCAGACCATACAAGTGGATGTATAAATATTAATATGGCGGACCAAGCAGACGAGTCGATACAACACTTATTATTTAAATGTACATATCGCTCTTCATTACTGTTGTTTAAACACTTTTAATCATCTTGATTAAAGTTTTGCCTTAGTCTAACCGATATATTAGCAGGCCATACAACTGTATGTATAAATATCAAGATGGCGGACCAAGCACACGAGTCTGAGTGAGACAACACGCTAAATGTGTGCATTGCTCTTCATTACTGTTGTTTAAACACTGTTAAAATCACATTGATTATAGTGTTGCCTCAAATTCACCATCTTGATATTAATACATCCAGTTGTATGGCCTGTTGATATATCAGTGGTATCGACTGAACACTAAAAATGTTCGCAGCGAACTGTGAACGGGTGAAAATATATAAAACTCCAGTTCGCGCACAATAAGATAGCGAAATCTCGTTTTATCTACAATAGTTTTTAATTCCCTTTCTTTAAAAAACTGATTCAAATATTTTTCTAAATATACGACCTTCGTTTGGAATACGATCCACGTGCCTTGTAGAGTATTTATTATGAAGAAATTGTAATTTTCACTTTTATTTTCATTTTTGTGGTAAAATATGTTTGATATACGTTCAAGGATCGGATATGGATTAAGGACGTATTAAGGCTTAAAAACCTCTTTCAATGAAGTTATGAACGTCGTTTTATTCTGAAAAAAATTGTCTTTTGGGCAGAAATACTTGAATCGATAAAAGTATCGATGAAATTTGATAGCTAAACAAAAAATAATACAGCCTAGAAATTGTGAAATGTATTCATTAGTCTCATTTTTTGAGTTCAAGTTTATAAAAGTCTCAAATTTAATCTCCTTCTATTCGTAATAATCCTGCCGGATTCGAGGTCCAGAATATATATTTATTTTTAAATACAATATTCATAGTCGGTCGACTTTCAATATTATTTCAGTCATAACGCTTCACAGAACAACTTCGTTTCATTGAAATCCTTTTACTTGTGCTCTAAAAAATAATATCGAATTGAAAAGGGAAGATTTATCCAGTTGGACGATCACTACAAAATCATTCATTCAACACTGTGACTTACTTCTATACAATAAAATATGTTATTAAAATAAAGCTAGTTTAATTTGTTTGCCGACTTTAATGAAACGGGATTGTATATTGCCTTCTTGTCCCTTCCTCACAATTAACTGGGACTTTATGCCTCTGATTAAATTGTTTGTGTTGTCTTATATTAATTGAACATCTTCAATTTAAACGCCTTACCTAAATAAATCAAGACAATGCATATACTTTTATTTATTAATGTTAAAACTGTCAGTCTTGTGAGTTTTTATTAACAGGCAACACTGAACTTCGATAAATTGTTTTATGAACAACGAATCTGACAATATTTCAATATAAATAAATTGATCGAATTTACATATCGATGATAATTTAACGAACAATTTAGATAACGAGCTTTATCCTGGAACGGATTATGTTCGTTAACTGATCACCTACTACATTATATTAATTTTGTTTCACAATCCTTCCAAACATATCAAACTGAAATAATTGTGTTTCGTCATTGTAAAGAAGCACGTAGACGATCAAAATTATTTAAAAAAGACATTTTCATCAAACAAAACTATACACAATTAATAAACTCATTATTAAATAGGTTAATTTTTAAACAAACAACTCTATTAGAAGGTCGAACAAGCGTATGCTAAATATCAAGATGGCGGACCAAACAGACGAGTACCAATAATTGTCTCACCCAGACTCATCTCCTTGGTCCGCCATCTCAATATTTATACATTCAGTCTGGAATTCTATACCGGTACATGTCGGAACGCGACGATCTAATATGAGTACAGCCTTATCATCAATTTCGTTGGTTATTTTAATCCATACATAATTAAAATGCGACTAACTTCTATGCGGCAGTTCTCTGAGTTTATTTTGGTTAATCGTTTTTACTCTTGAGTGTAAAAACCAAAAAGCCTTTATAATTTGACTATAACATATTGATACAACTTGGGTTACTATTTGGTTATTGTTGAATTAACTTGCACTAAGCTATAGAATAACATCTCCTGAATTGCTTGTGGCTCTCCCTGAACTCTCGTGTGTCAGGTTGTTGTGTCTGTTGTGGAAGTACTTGTTGCTGTTCAGCAGGAAGGACGACTACTTGGTCCAGGTTGTGCAATGCCTGCAATGTTATGGGGCTTAGTTTAGTAGTGTCTTAGTGGGTTACTAGTGTGGCTGTACCCTGTTCTTGTCCCTGGAGGCTGTGTACAGTATCCAGGCGATGTAAAGTAACATGATTAGAGCCGGGACAAGGAGACTGGCCAATACTGGAACTTGTCTTATCCATGCTTGATATATTGCCAGACATACTAGAGATATGCCAACCACTATTGATATATAACGACCATTTCTGCGCCTTTCCTCCTGGAATAACACATGTATATAATTATAGTATGTACAAAAATATTTAATCTCAACAAATGGTTATTAAATAACACTTTATTGAATCAATCCTGCTATAGTTCAAACGCTCTAACATTGTGTTTCGAAAAAATGAACAGCGCCCGACAGAATTAATAACCTTCATAGCATTAGCCAGCTAATATTTATCGTAATTTCACTGTTTATAGTTTATAAAATAATAATTTATTAAATATGGACATATATCATAATATAAAAATATACATTTTAGTTATAGTTAAATTTTAAAATAAAATGTTCATGTACTTTTGTCGATGAGTACAAATTAGCAAGGTTTATTATATTTCACTGCGTTTTCTTTGTAAATAATTCATTGATGACTCTTTTATTTTTTCAAAACACAATGTTACGCCGTCAGGACTATGATGTTTTTTTTAAATTTTAAAATTATTATTTTTTATTTATAAAAGTTTGAGATTCTCCTTTATATATTTGTTTTTGCTTCATTATCCGGCTATTATTTCAAACCGACTGTTTTCAAACTGGGGGTGAAGTTTAATTAATTGTTTTAATATTTATTATTAAAAAACTTTATTTTGATCCTAAACGCAGTTCTATGAATTTTTATGATTAAAATGAATAGTGTTCCTTATATTTAGGGTAAAAATTTCGCTCCGTGCTTGCTTATTTGATTGGAATGTTTTGTGGCTGTATAAGAAAATAAATGGTAGGAATGCGTAGTAGCATAAAGTTTGAAAGTCGCTGCTGTAAACTTTTCGGCAGGCAAAATGTTGCCATATCATATATGCCTTTAAAATATTAATTAATCATGCGATGTTTCACAAAATGTGGCGATGTTCTATAGTAAAAAGCCGCAAAGTTAGGTATTTTGATATAATTAGCCTTGTAATGGCGCTTGTGGTTATTTAGCCTTTAACAAAGTTGACCCTCTAAAATATATTTATTAATGTGCTGAAGAATTTATTAGCTACATAGCTTGAAGGTAATCATATTTTAAAACACGTGCTTTCCAGTCAAACGAGTCCAGGAATAGTCAATAATTTATCAATCACAATGGACATATTATAATCATTAGACTCCACTATTAAAGTAATGAATGTAATCTAATAATATCACAGATACAGGTAACACTAATAAATCTATCAATATCTCCAGCTTGACCTCCGCTTTCCGTGTTTATGATGATGGAGTTATGAATCCCAGCCAGGCTCCTAAATAGTAACCGTTGACTATTTATTAATTCACGTGTACATTATCGCCAATCATACAATAACAGACGGTGTTGCCACATATTACAACAACAACAACATTTATTAATAACTCTATATACAAACCGTTAGTGCTCTTTGTTTCTTGTGGATCAAATGTCAAATTTCAGACTAACTCACCGCAAACGGCTGTGATTGATAATAAACAAAGAGTGATGCTCACCGCTGAGGAAAATGGCACAGGATCCAGGTTTTCAGGAGTCCTGCTCCTCTCATTGTTCAGCTTCAGGTTCATGATTGATCACTGACTTTTCTTCTGACTCGGCAGCCGCGTGATTCTGATCATTTACACAATGAATATTAATAGAAAGTGCATTTGAATTATACGATATTGGAGCTATACACTTTTATTAATCTACGTGAATCACTGCATCAATATATTAATCGGTTATTTTACACAAAAAATTATAATTGAGGGGATTGGGTGGATGGAATAATTTTCCGTAATATGACTTTTGTAAATAAAATCAAAACCTTTCATTGAGTCGTGCTAAAGCTTAATAGTATTGGTCCGTGTACGAATAGACTAGAGCTTGGTAGTAACTACTGATGTACACGAATACTTTATATACACGATGTAAGACGTTCATACTTTAATATAATAAATATACTTCATCATATTAAATATATAATTTTGTACTCGCTTATTATCTCGAAACTGATAATTTCAGTATACGCCCTTATTCCACTCAGTTCCTCAATTAATGCATGGATTCCATTATATTCTTTGTGATGAGATGCCATATATTTTTTCACTCTTTTCGAGCAATAATATTTTTTTATATCAGAAACTTTAAATTACACATCTATTAATAATAAATCATTTTACAAAAACCTCTAAAATATAGAAAAAAATACCAATTGTTTAATGAGAGACATTTTTTAGTAATGTTTAGTAATAATTGTCTATTGCAACGGTTAACGTAAAATATTATTAGCATGATGAACAAAAATGTGAAACAAGTTAATAATTGACTACTGTTAAATTTGGAATACGATATATAAAAATATTTCGTACGTATAACTATGAAGATATCAATCATTTGTCACAACAAAGACTAAATAATTTTATTTAATTATCAAATAATTACCCATCGAAGTGATGAAGAGTCCTCTTCGTGCAAGTACCTGCGGTATACTGGTTCAAATATTACCACAAAACTCTTTAAATAATCACAGAAGAAGGGATCTTAATATAATTGTAATAATAATGATGATAATCCAGAGTTAATAAATGAACAACTACGCCATGCACTGCAAAAATAACACAAATGCGTTCATTTTATTGCAATCCTGTTTACACGTCTTCACTATTTCCATCATTTGCACACTCACTATTAAATTATGTACTAAACGCTTTATATACATACACATATGACCTAATATTATAATAAATTAGATGTGTAATTAACATAAAAAGTGGATAAATAAGTAGTTTTACTCTTGATGATCTTAAATAAGTGTAATCCGTATCAGAAGATTATTTATAATGGATTTCGCTAAACGTAGAAAGTAGAGGCCCTGAAAAAATGAAGAAAAAGAGCTAATAAATGGAAATAATTACCTTTAGAAATAAAGTGTAAATAATAGATTGAAAAGTGAGAACGAACTTTTAAGTGGTAAAATCCGTATAACGAATAAAATTCTAGATCGATTTGTGCGCGTTAAATCTAAAAAACAAAACAAAGATTCACTGTCACATAATAATATCTACAAATTACAGAAAAATACCTCAAATAGATTCCCTTTTCTATATGAGATTCACAGGAGACAATATTGTAAGCTTACTCTTTGTTTCTTATTGTTGTATAGCAAATTTCAAATGAAAATATTCATAATAAATCCGACAGTCTGACAATGGGATAGAATTTATCAATCATAATACATATCCTTTGTTTCTTATGTTTGTAGAGTAAATTTTAAACTGAGAATATTCTCAAAGGTGAGATAACTTACCAATGACTGTGATTGGTCACATTGCGACACTAAACTATCCATTTGCGCCTTTATGCATATCTAAAGTTTGACATTTGCTCTATAAACATAATAAACAGAGAGCAATTAAAATAAATTGTATCTAATATATGTAGGTATAATTTTATTTGGTTGAGAAAATGAAGGGACTTTTTATTAGTACTGCGTCTTCGGTGTTGCCAGGTAAGGGAAAAAAATATATAGAAACATTTATTTAATTTTAATTCATAAATGTGTTTTTTCTTGAATTGTTTTTTTTGGTAATTTATTATTAGTTCTGTTTACAAGAAAATGGAATAAATAAAAGTGTTTGCACTATATATATTATATTGAGTACATCTTAAAATTTCAATGATATGTATGTATGTAACCAGCGTGATAGCTCAGGGGATAAGACGCGTGACTACTAATACTGTGGTCATAGGTTCGAATCCCACTCAAGTCAAGAATTTTTAAAATTGATTTCATCGGTTATTACGACTGGGAGATCAGGAATAATATTAATAAAATCCCGATCGATCGTCTTGATCCACGTTTACTCTGATTTCCTGGATTGTAAGGTAAATACCGAGGCGATTATTAAGTCGGGCAGAGCCGCTCTGTCGGTGACCTGTGTAACTAGTAATAGTTAAGATCACCGACAGACAATTAACACGTTGTTGTGTATAAATACCTCCTCAAAGAAAGCTCCATCAGAGATGTAGGTTCTCTGGTATTCCAGAAGACTGTGTTCTCTTAATAATAATAAAAAAAAAAAAAAAAAATGTATGTATGGAAAATTAAAATGTATTAACTGACAAATACTTTTGAACCGGAGCTTCGATGACGATGATTAAAATCATATTTAAATGAATAACGTATACACGGCAAGTATATTTCTGTTTAATAATGTAAACTGTGAATCTGAAAACAATCAAATAAACAACACGAGGCGTCTTGTGTATACAAAATATAAAAACACTGAACTCTGCAAGAGTTGTTTGTCCAAGCAAACGGTGTATGTGTGAAATGATCAAAAGACACGGTTTACATTTAAGACACTTAAACTGATGTTCCGTGTATAAATATAAATTGTACAAATTAAAAAAAATGTTTCCGCCCGGGATCGAACCGGGGGCCTTCTGCGTGTTAGGCAGATGTGATAACCGCTACACCACGGAAACGATGACTACCGTTGACAATAATATAATATAGAAATGAAATACCACGTAACCTGTTTTATAAATATCAAATTTTATTTCATTTGTATTGTAATATTCTTTATTTTATGGGGAAAATAATAATTGGATAGAATTCAATTTAAAATATGTATATTGACAAAATACATTATTAAAATTCATCATGAGATTTTTGTGGATCAGCACACATTTTGTTAAGATCACAATCAAATACTTGTTTCTTGAAGGTGTTCATAAATTCAGTCAGAGGACACATTAGTTTATCGCCACAGGAAGGAAGAACAACAGGACGTTCCTGGTGAAGAGTCATCACTTTGTCATCACCATCAGGACATCTGTAAAATCATATTTTAAAAAAATAAAAAAAAAAAGGAATGTTTCCGCCCGGGATCGAACCGGGGGCCTTCTGCGTGTTAGGCAGATGTGATAACCGCTACACCACGGAAACGATGACAACAAGCGGCAAAATATTGATATATATACCAACAGTTAAATATTTATAATTTAAATTTAACTTACTTCATTAAAACAAAACCAAGATTCGCTGCAAAACTGTCTGTCAATGATGTACGATAAGCACGGAAAGGATCGATTTTATTATAACCAAGGGGAACCTTCGGTTTGTATAAGTCGAAAAATGCTAATAATTTCACCATCGCTCCCGAGTGCGAAAAATATAAAGCGACTATTGGGTCATTCGGGGATCTAAAACAGAAATTAATATTAAAAAAAATATGTAAAAAAATTTCCCATACCGGGAATCGAACCCGAGCCTCCTGGGTGAAAGCCAGGTATCCTAGCCACTAGACCATATGGGAGCTTGTCACAGTTGCGCTAAAAACACTTGATATTTACGTGGAAACTTACTCAAGGAATGTGAGCATATCTTGGACTGTATGGCAAGCAATTTTTCTTGTTATGGGAAATCCGTAACTGTGTAACCAATAATACTTAATATCTAGTAAATACTCAAACACCTACAAATATAATAAATCCTTAATCGAACTATGTAAGTGTTCATTTTGTGTGTAATACCTTGATTGTATCTTCAGTGAATGCAAAACACCATGGAGAAATGCTGTACTCCTTTATGGCTGTTTCAAAGCTGCATGTTACGTAGAATAATTGTGCGTGTTCTGAAATTTATAGACAAACTCAAATAACATTGGTTTCCGATGGATCAATCTTTATCCATTTATTTGCATTCAAAAGATAGCAACAAGCGACTTACCAAAAGTTACAGGGTTGCTCAAACCAAGTTTCAAAGTAATATTCTTCAGCGCCTCATTCATATCAGAAGATCTAATGTATTTATTGTATTCCTTATAAGCAGCAGGGTTCAGCTTCACATGATTCTTCAGATATGTACAGTTTTTATAAAACTACAAAAACAAATAAATAAAACCCTAATCTTATCTACGAAGGGACTAAAGTCATCTTAAAAAAAACTATTATTACATACCCGTAAAACAGGATCAAATATATCCACTGGCTCGGGGTAATCAATATTTTTGGATATATCTTGGTCAAAGAGACCGATATTAAAATACTTTGAACTTTCTTCAGTTCTTTGTGTGTGAGTAAATCTAATCTATAAATATATCGGAGCATAAAGTAGATTCTGTAAAAACATTGGTTAGGTTTTATAAGAATACAATACAAACCTTCACTGTTGAATTATTATAAGACGTTGGCACAATATTGTTAAAACGTTTCCGAAATCTCTGTCCTAGTGTTAATAACTCATGTTCTCCTTCCAAAGTGAGGAAGGTTGCCATTTCATCGGAAACAGCCAAAGGAACCCAGTTCTTAAATGAGTCCATTTGTTCTTTTGTCAAATTGCCTAAAATTTGTTACTTATATAAAGTACCCATATTATAAACAACACCAATATGGATTCATGATATATAATATATACCTTTTGTAGATGTAATTATATCATCTTTAAGGGCAGGTAATTTTGTTCTCATTGCTACTAATGCTTTTTCGTTTGGAAGTCTAGTACCGTGTCTGTAAAATGTCCATGATTTGGCTGGTGTACATCCTTGCAATTAATGTAATCAACATTATTTTATTTAAATTTGAAAATACTATTTTTCATTATACCGTTGTAATTCAAAACGTCCAAATTATCAGCTATAACTCTATATGGAGTTCTTGTTCCAAATCTTTCTTCTAAAATTTCACTATAAACTACATTTGAAAATAAACTTAAATATACAAACATGACTAGTGAACACATTGTAATTAATCAGTTTCTATTTATTCTAACTACACTGTTTGACATTTGATAATAAATGTGTTGCCCATTCAAAGGAAAATAATACACAATTTATGCACTTTTTTGATGTTGCTATATTCCATGACAATGGATATAAAAAAAATATTATTACTGATTTATAATAATTTGAAATCAATTAATTTGATTATTCATAATTTATAAGTAAATTTTAAAAACTCAAATTCTTTGCTTTAAAAAGATTAAAAGTTTACAAGGTAAAAAATAATCCCAAAAAATAAATTCTTATGCTCGGTCCTTCTCGTTGTACTCGGGATATACATAAATAGTGTTTGGTGTTGCCATAATCGTGAGTGGTGACGGCGGCCTTTCTTGACATTTGAATGTGGTCTGCTGATTGAAAATGACTGACGACAAATTATCCGAGATTATTGAAATGATAGCAACGGTTAAAAAGGTGTGTTCGAGTGAAATATCCTAAAAATGGCTGCTGCAATTCAAAAGACTTTTTATTTTTCAAGGATTGCTTAAAATATTATAGTAGTAAAACTACTCTTGAAAAACAATTGTGCGCTATGAAAGCAGAACTAAATAGAAAAAATGACGAATTAAAGCATCGGGAGAAAGAGCTCGATGACATGCAGAAATTAATCACGGAACAAAAATTTACAATATCAAAGTTAATGGATATAAAAAATGACAGTAATGCTCAAAAATTGGTGTTGAAAGACAAAGAAAAAACAATTTCTGAACTACTCAGGGTAATTTCAATGAATAATGCACGTTTCAATATAATTCTCATCGTTATTTTTAGGAAATTGAAATAATCAATGGACAACACAATGACGAGATGAATAATATCAAACAAGAAAATGATATAAGAGGTAATTATAAAGGTAAATATGAAATATTGCATCAATTAATTATTTCTATTTTATAGTTGAGCAATTAAAAAAGGAGCTATCAGATGTTATGTCGGAGGCTGTGCTTAATACTAATGACTTGCAAGAGGAGATCCAAAAAATTATAATCGAAAAGGATGAACAGGTAGACATTGAATATTTAAAAGGCGAATAAATTATATTACATTTTATTCCAGCTGACAATCATAATAATGGAGTATGAAGAAAAACTGCAAAAAGCTGAAGCGCAAATGTCAGCGATAAAAGATGAAATGAAAATTCATAGAGAGCGATCCAATGCAAGTATTGCTGTTTATCATGAGGTATTTATTATTTTTTTAAATGATTGAGATTTATTTAATAAATTATGGGTATATTTATTTCAGAAACTTCAGGAGATGGAATCGAAATATCAGCAAAAACAAAATTTAATGACCGTTGCACCGATGGTTTTCAAAAATGTCCCAAATATTCAACCGGTGAAACCCGATAACGCAACAAATGATCAAGTGAAAACTTTTAATAATAAGCCTCTGAGAGAATGCAATAATCTTCCGAAGCGTAATTCGAATTTCTTCAAATTGTCATCGAAGCCCAACAATTCAGCGGATATTAAAAAGTTTTCCCCACTGAAGGTCTCCATTGCTCCCAGAAATATCAATGAAAAACCCGAAGAAAGGAAAGCTACGAAAAGAAAGTTATTCAGCAGATATAACGAAGAGTTCATTCCGGATCCTGGAAATGCTGATGAATAATATTTAACCATTAATTAAGTAGAAAACAATGAATGTTGATTATAAAATATTATATTCATAAAAAAGCATTACACAATGTACACCGATAAAATAATTAAAAAGCAATATTGATTTTTCCTTCCTAACATTTTAAACATATTCAAAAAATGTTGAAGATTTTTATAATTTCCGATATTAGTAATCATTCCAAATTTTCAGTTATATTTTTTTGGTAGGAAATTCTGGATGATTGAGTTGTCTCCAAATGAAGTTAAAATATTTTATGGCAACACTATCATAAATATATAATGATGTAATTGATTTAAACAGTTTGATATGAAATGGCAACACCATTGTGAAGGAATTCTTCGTGTATGTCTTAAAATATGTTAAGTTCATTAGGAGACGAATGTCATGTACAATGATTGAGTGTCAGCATTCATTACTGATGATTTTATCGAGGGAATGCCAACTGCAGGAGTAGTCAATCTTGAGGTGGCCATAAGGACTCAGTCCGAAGTGTTCAGGGGGAGGCTTAGCATAGCCTGATGATGACATGCTCTGTAATTCCACTTCATATTGACTCATGTATTCAGATTCCACTAATTGGCATTCAGGACAATCCATGTGGCGATCCATTCTTCTACAACAAACAATTACATTTTGAATTTAACAAGAGATATTCTTATTACATATGGAATTCCTATATTATTATTAACTAAGATGTGGTCAATGAGCTTATATGAGATGCCGATAATCATAGCCGGCACAAATGAGGTCTGGCATAGGCATAGGCACCAAAGAGTTTCGTGTGTCAGCCGCTTGGGGCGCAGCTTCTACCGCCTCGTTAATTACAATTCTATTGTGTGTACATGTAAAAGTGATCGGCCATGTTCGAATGTACGAGGTAATATTGCATAGCGCTTCTATAGATAAAAGTTCATTGGGTCGGATGGTCAAAGATCTCGAATTTAGAGCAATCGAATGCTTATTATTTCACCCTCTTAACCGAGGTTTGACTATAAAGGACAGAAAGCGAAGTCCCTTCGCAGCAAACTGTCAACGGATGAAAATCCGATAGCTTACTTGACAATAATTAAGTTGAGACGTATTTCTTCTTGCAACTCTTTGTTTATTATGTTTGTAGAGGAAGATATAATGGTACATTATCATCAATCGCAGCAGATTGCGGTAAGTTAAATCTGCTACAAACAAACAAAGAGACGAATATTGTTTTGTTGTTTTTCCAAGTAACACCTTAAAATCGTTTTAATCTATATGGCACATCTTCGGGTCAAGGTTCTCTATAAAGATTTCTTTTTGATACACCTCTAACTATCATGCATCGTTTTGAAAAGTATAATTATAATTACATCCGTAATTGAATGCTTCAGTAATTCAGTATGATGATTAATCGTACGGCAAACCGCCGATTACAACCGGTTCACTCTCTATCTTGAAATGGTAAAAAAGCAAAATCCAGTAGGTTAGTTTTTAAAAAATGATGTACATATTTTCCGCTGGCGTGCAAAACAGCTATCGGTAACAAAAGATTGGAAAGCGGATCGAAAACATTCTCACATGTAGTGAATATATTATAATTGTTTCACCTGAGATTTTCCGGCGGCGGAGCCTTGGACCTGGTCATCTTCCTAACTCTGGTGGGCGGGGCATAGATGTACTGATCACCATCACCATCAGCATCACCATCACCATCACCATCAGCAGTGTGGCTGTAGAGCAAGCTGTGTTCGGCGCCACTGGACAAGGAGCTGCCTGATTCTGACAATATTATAAACATTAGTAATTGATTGATTGATTGCACACATGTTTACCGGTTGGACATTGCGCAGCTTTTTAAAAGTACAGGTAAACAGCGAATGCAATTATAAAACACGCATGACGAGTTACAACATTATCCACATTTAGACTCGCTACAAATACTTACGACGATTACTCAACTAAATATTGGCCATTACACGATCAAATTCAAACAAAACTTGTACGCATTCTCTATGACGACGATTGCCTTTTGTCAAAGATGTATTTAAATTCATTAAAATAAATCAATTATACCGTCAATCTCTCAGAGTAAGGAAATAATTTATTTTTATTACTCTAAGGTCAATCTACATACAAATTGATCAATTGAAACACAAAACAAACACTATCGAATAATTGGATCGTTTACAAACTCTTTTAGGTAGAGAAAATTGGTGGGTTAGTAATATATTATTTGTAATTTCCACAATAAGTAATAAGACTTGTGGTCATCTTCAGGGTCTCTGAAGATGACTATAAATTAGTAGTCGAAAGTACTCAGACTCTGTAATAAAATTACTATGGAAATTACAAATAACATATTTCTTTAAATTATGGAATCCCACCAAGAAGTCAACAAATTCAAAATTCAAACGAATATTATAGTATTATATATATCGCTTCATCCCATTGTTTTATAAAATCACTTCGATGAAGATGAAGCGATACACTGAAAAGAGATAAATACAAAACTAAAACATTCGTTTGACTTTGGCACATCTCTGATGTAGATAAAACTCCACATTTGACTCAAAAAACGGATTTACAGTAAAATATTTTATTATATGTTACTGATAAAATGTCACAATGTTTGTGTATAAATACTATTTATTTGTCAAAATCGATCATGTGACCAATAATGAAGAGCGTGATGATCTCGACCAATAAGAAGAGTTGGTGGGTTTTTCAATTTTATGTTTATCTCACATAACCAAGTAAATTCCCAAAAAAAACTCCTTTTGTTGTGAAAAACGTTGTGACTGTGATTTATATTAATTCATATACGATAAGAAAAATGTTTTATCAACTCACCCCATTTATTTCACATTTTTGTTGAATGGAACACGATCGATTAATCACGCGATATTTAAATGTATTTATAAGCAAAAAGCGTTACTTTCGTCAACAACAGTTAAAATAGCGAAGTGAAAGTAAGTGCACTTGTAAAATGAGCAAACATCTCAAGGAAAAACATATTTTGAGTGTAAAAGTGAGAGTTTAAAAGATGTTGATCGATAAACACAACAATGGCGTTGTTAAATACATAAATAAATAGATCATCAAAACAAGCATTGTTCGTCGGGAGAAAATGAAAGTTATGCATTATGACTTCGCTACATTATAAACACATAAAAGTATATTTACAAATTAACAGTAGTCCTTAAGGTAGTATTCATCTTTAACAGTGAGTAAAAGTATAGTCATTGCTTATCGATTATGGCTTCAAAACCACTTTCTTCGCCACACATCAAGTTCAACAACACCTGAACTTCAACTCTCTTTCACTTTTATTACCTATTCATTGAAATTGACCTTCGAAACAAATTAATATCAATATTCACAATATTCACATTATACAGTTATTGAAGATTGTCATTAAAGCGAAATGGAAATCTCGTCAGTGCAATTCGTGAGGAAAATTCCATTAGAAAGTGGTAAAAGTTTTACCATACATTAAATCAATATCTGATTGAATTGCATTATGTGATTAATAATATTAGTCAAAATGCCCAACCAAATGTTAATGCAAGACTTTTTGTTACGTAATTAATTAATCGACAATTTTGAGAGTGAAACGATATCTACAAACATGAAAAACAGTAGTTTGATTTAATAATTTTTTTATATACGCCCGAGGAGTTTTGAGAAAGTTTTACAAATTTTGGTTTTTTAATCACAAAATTGATTTTAACTATTACTAGTTACATAGGTCACCAACTTAAAAATAAATATTTACCTTACAATCAGAATAAACCTGGATCAAGACGATCGATCGGGATTTTATTAACATTATTCCTGATCTTCCAGTCGTAATAACTGATTTTTTTAATTGAGTGTGATTTGAACCCATGACCCCAGTATTTGTAGCCACACGCCTTATTCCCTGAGCTATTACGCTGGTTCATTAATTATTATTTATTAGATACATCATATTAAGGCTCTCACATTCTGTCTAATAAACGACGAATTTTATACTGTTTAATAAATAGTCATGGTGTGGCCATTTCATAAAATTGAGCAGGTAGGAGCAGATTTTTTAATAGAGCAGGATTTAAACCAGGTTTTTTTATTAAAATAGTTATATTGATGACCTCAGTTACTAAACTATCACAAAAATACTAAGCATGTAAATCTTCCGCCTAATTGTCTTGTAGATAAATTACATACATACATATTTTAAAAAATGAATGAAGCGTGTCTCAATGAAAAGCGAGAACGTTTAAAATTGAAAAATCATAGTCTTTATGAGATGTTTCACTATAGTTTGCTGCTTTCACCGAACCTGAGATATGAAAATACTGTAATCATAATCAAGTATTGGCAAATAGTGAAGAATTACCGCACAGTTGACTAATAATGGCCGCTGATCCATTTCATTGGATTCGTATGCAAGTCGTGAAATATTGTCATTGCTATTCCTTACTATAATAATATATTATTTAGTATTTTAGTCACGGTTATTGATATCCTATTCCGACATAATGGAAGGCGTTACTAGAATCACTTATTATAATAAACTACATTCACTGTCGCAATACTGATTAACACAACAATTTATCTACGAAAAAAATTCGTCTCCTGAGAGAAAAACTTATAATTAATATTATATTTCTATGTTTAAAAATAATGGGCAAAACGATTTTAAAATGTGATGATTGAATCACCTATACCCAGTGATGTGCCAAGGTCAAACGAATATTATAGTAGTATATTCTAATTTCTTATTAATTATGCGTTATAATACTGTCTTTATATCGCTTCATTGCACTCCAGGGGAAAAAAACGATATACAGAAAAGAGTTAGGTTAGGTTAGCTTTTAGTCGTTTGATTTTGGCACATCTCTGCATATACTTATTATAGCTTTAGAACTTTCAAATGACTGTGATTACTCACACACACTTCAACGCTATAATATAACAAATTACAGCCGGTTAGGGGAATTTACTCTATACATTGAAATGAAACATATAGCTAGGGTTTCCTCTATCAATATACAATAATGCACAACTAATTAGGCCAAATGTGGTCGTAAAATGTTGCAATACCAATTAAAAATATTTTCAATGAACATTTGACAATAATAAAATGAATGATGCAAGTGAATGTGGGCGAGGAATACATATTTTAAGAGTCGATGTGTTTGAAATGGCGATATTTCAAGGCGACATTGTCAGGGAAAATGAACACAATGGAAGAAAGCGACGGAGGAAAATCAAAAGAAAGAACAACATATGAGACGATATGAGACGATATGAGACCGCCACTGTCTACTGTTCTACCACAACACAACTCATTGCTCTACTTTTTAGTTTTATTGCAATGATTAGTGCGAAGAATGCGTACAGAACAATATTTATTTGGTTGTATACAGTACATAGTTTAACGATGCGCCACCATGACCACATTTCCGCTTACATTATTATAACAGGGACATGCCAAATTAAACATTACTATCGAGGTTTCCTCGTTCTCTTTGTTACTATCAGGTGCCCTTTGTTATTATTTATTAAAAACAAATCATTCGTCAAAATCGTCATTGTTTAGTTTTTAGGGCGGGACACCATTTTATTGGTCGAAATGCTAACAGTTGCATTCATACATATAAAGGATATGTCATTGATTCATAATTATGTAATGTCTTTTTCGCCACTTTTATTTATTTAATTAATTGTTTGTTGGTAATCTTAACTAATACTAGTTAATAATCGACCCAGTATTTACCTCACAATCCAAGAAATCAGGGCAAACCTAGATTGAGACGATAGATGAGGATTTTATTAATATTATTCCCGATCTCCCAGTCGTAATAACCGATTTTTTTAACTGAGCGGGATTTGAACCCATGAGCACAGTATTTATAGCCACGCGCCTTATTCCCTGAGCCGGTATATGTTTACTTGTTAAGTTTACCAATGCTGGGTAAAGTAATGTATTCCCAAGCATACGTCACCGTAAATAAGATAGAGTTACTTAGCTACAATAATGATCAGTTTTTTGTTAGTTAATGCTTTGTTTGAGCCTCGGGCGAGGCACTAATTAACAAAAAACCGATTAAAACTACAGCCAAGTAACTCTATTACTGTATTTACGGTGTACGTTTACGGCGACGCACGCCTAGGAATTCCAAGCTTTAGTTAGTTACTAAGCTATCACAAATGTACTAAGCATGGAAATCTTCGGCCTAATCGTTTTGTGGATAAAGTACATACTATAGTTGTTTGACCTTGGCACATCACTTGTTGTGGTTCTTCGTATTCCAAACAATGGTATTATTTCAAGCATATGGAGGTATTTGGTTGAAAATATAAAATGAAATGAGTCGTTAATAAATGTAATTTACCTGCAAATAACGGACGCGCGTTAGAGATTTTCCGGTGTTGCGGTCCTTGACTCATATTTGTGGATAACTCGAAGTTGTCGTTGTGGAAATCCAGCTCGTCTATTCCGGCGAAGAGGGTTGGAGAATCAGCGCTGGGGATGGTTCTTTGCAGAGGTACTCTGTATTGGAGGTGGTCTTGCACCTGCTCCATGGGGTCCAGGTGTCTGCGCATGAAGGCATAGTTCTCAAGGTCCCAGGGGTCCACGTAGACCCTCTTCTGGGCCGCTGTCTCCTCCTCGGCAGTCCAATAATCGGAACTGTTATTAGCCGCCATCGGCATAGTGATCAGTGTGCACTACTCGCCGCCACCATGCTCACTATTCACAATCATCACTACTCTCTGCTGCTGATGACTCCGCCCCGCCACTCTCTACTCTCTCTCTCTCTCCCAGTATTTAAAAAAATCATCCTATGAAAACGACACTACATAAATGGTTTCTTTGGTAGAACCATCAATCACCCGACGGAGCTCATAATTTATTCTAAATATAGCTATTTGCCCTTCATGACCAAACTAGCCCCTACCTCCAAACATATATTGCTTTTGTCATAATGCGGTACAATTTGAATTCATCAAAATGTGTACATTGTATATCGCAATACATTATTTTGTGATTTACAAAAGCAACTAAACCTTGTTTAACGAATTTGTAGATTAAATCATGCACAGATATGAACAAACTTACTACAAACCCCTGTTTTTAAGAGAAACAGATTTTCAATAAAATTAACCACCTTTCACCAATATTTTAACATATAAATAGTAATAAAATAAAATTATATTTTTGAAATTGGCATTTTTGGCAAGTTTGCAAGGTGAATATAATATTTGATGTATGATAAGTTTGTATATAATATAATGTTTTATATAAATATCAGAGAGTTGAATTAAATAATACAATAATCAAATAATAAAGCAATATTACATAGGAAATCGTTGCAAAGCTCGAATACGTCAAGGCACTTCATCACACCGACTTGCGCCACAACATTTGGTAAATAATATTGCCTCTGAGCATTCTGACATTACATAGTCATGAAACAATGTATAGTAAATACCTACCAGTGCAATTATTCAGTGTAATTTCCAGGTTTCTACATAAATATTCAATATGAATTTTCAGATATTTATTATGTTTGTTAATAACTGATAATGCAAACCTACTGAAAAGATAAAAGCTCCATAAAATAATTTATGATAGGTAATAATAAATATTAACGGTTATTTTGAATAGCCTCAAAGTCATGTTTGACAGTTGTTTATTATCAGCATGTGAAGGTCGAAGGTGTTCTTATTGTTTTTATAGACACGTTTAGCAGCACAATGCGTCTCCTGTAATTCTGTAACTTGACAAGGACCAGGGCCACAACCAGGGCCAAGGCTGAAGGCCACGACAATACTGGTCGATAGTTCAGCACCAGATAAGATCGGGCTTGTATTGCAGTACTTTCAGTACTTCTAGTTCTTCATTTCGGCCGCTAGCTTCAGCGAAGTCACACCTGTCCGCCATGTATTATAAACTAATTTTCCTGTTTGTCTTGCAATGGGTAGTCGTTTACTCGGATGACTTCGGAGACAAATATGATTGGAGTAAGAGCTTAGACAGCGCTATTGAAAAATCAAAAGACCACCAGAAACCGGTCATGTTGATCATCCACAAGTCATGGTGTGGCGCCTGTAAAAACCTCAAGCCCAAGTTTGCCCAGTCCAAGGAGATTCTCGACCTCAGTTCCAATTTCGTAATGGTCAACTTGAAGGATGATCAAGAGCCTTCGGAGAAAGAGTTTGCTCCAGACGGTGCATATATTCCAAGGTTACATAGACTACAATGTAAATCGATAAGTTTATGCTGACAATTTTAATATATTATCATTATTTTTTCAGAATATTATTCATTTCACCCGAAGGACAAGTCATGCCTGAATACTATAACGAACTTGGCAGTGAAAAATATAAATATTTCTATAGCCAAATTGATGAAATTTTAATTTCCATGAAAAGAGTGCTGAAAAAATTCAAATCTTCCCTAGCAAAAGACAAAGATGGAGAACTTTAAATGGATTTCAGTTTTTTGCTGTACATAATTAAATTTAGTGCAATTTCATCGACATTTCTGCATAATATTTTTTTCTTTTTATCAATGTGTTCTACCTAATGTACTTATATCTCAAATTTAAAAAAATATTTTATTAAAAAAAGTAACAAATTAGAAAAGTGTTTTTTTTATAAAATTAACATAATTTGAACAGGAATGATAATTTTTATTTTTAAATGGGTAGAAAATATTTTTATAAAAATGTATAAATATAATGCGAATACTTTTGCCAGTTTTCATGAATAAAATAATGTATCATGTATGTATAAATATTGTGGGAAAATACGCGATGGCAACTCTAGATGTCAGATTTGGCGCCAGAATAGCAGAAGCCAGCAGGCCGGCCATCACGTCATTGGAATCATTCATAAAGTTCACTTTGAAGGAGATTTGAGCTGACGAGGGAATGGAGGCGCTGCGGGGCCTTGGCTCCTGCTTGGCGGCCGAGAGGAGCAAGCTGTGGAGGCAGGGGGCGGCGGGGGGAGCAGGAGGAGGAGGAGGGGCAGGGGCAGGGGCAGGGACAGGATCAGGATCAGGAGACCAGCGCTGGGATCTGGCGCAGGCCGACACTGTGTTGTCCACGCTGTCAGCCGCGTCCAGTCACTTGCTGCAGTCTGATCCTCAAGACTTGCCCTTCATCATCAAGACTGTGCACGCTGTCCTGACCAGCGAGGCTCACGTGAGGATTCTGTAGTGGTTTGTGGTCAATAGTCAGTAGTCAGTACTAAGTACAGCGCCTTCTTGCAGAAGATGACTCTGGAGCTGGAGCCGGAGCCTGTGACTGGCGTGGCCCTGGCCCTGGTCAAGGTGGTCAACATGGCTGTGCGCCCTCACCAGGCTGCTGGGATCCCGGCCAGCTGCTTGGAGCTCCTGAACCTGACTCCGCCTCCTTGCCTGGCTGACACCTGCACTCGCCACGCTGACCAAGTCTACATCCTGCTGGACAAGTACCTGACCACTGTCAGTACGGACAATCAGCTCAAGAAATCTGTGAGTGCTCACTTTGATGTTTGAAGAATTTACTTCCATCATTATTGCACAATTTTTAACACGTTTCTTTTTTGTAGGTCGTGTCCCTCCTTTACAAGTGCCTCCAATCTTTGAGTCTTGAAAAGAGAGCTTTATTTGTGTCCGACGGTATATCTGTTATCCTCTCCGGCCTCTTACCTACTATGATGACATCAGAAAATGGGTTAAAAGAAATCACCATTGATGTAGTGGATTTAATGCTTCCCGACCTGTTGCTGGTGAATTACAGTAGTCATCCGAAGTGGGTTTCTTTTCTAGAAATGCTCGATGAAACTAAAAGGTAAATGTCTGATTAAATATTGACACACAAAAAGTTCCTAAATCTATCATTTTACTTTCAGTTTTTCGGAATACATGCTACTGATGATAAAGCAGAATGATCCTCATTGGTCCACTCTCTGGATGAATATAGTCAAACTGACGGCTTCACAGTTACACAAAAAGGGGAATTTAATAAATGCCCTCTTGTCAGTTTTGGAAAATGCATTCAAGTCTCCGAATGAAAATCGAGCCAAAGCTTTCAAGTGTTGGAATGTGTTAATTGAAAATTTCTCTATTAATCCAGGAAAAATGCTCAGTTCCTCCCGGATAAAACTTCTGTGTGTTCCACTGGCTTTAAACAATGTGAAAACTGAAGAATTGGCAGTGATCAAGTTTCAAACGTGGTGGTTTCTCATTCGAACTGTTCATTCCAAAGCTCCCTCCCATTGGAGAATAGTCTTGATGAACTTTTTAAAATATTGTTTCGGAGAAGCTAGCTTGGCAAATAGTCCTTGCTCTATTGTTTTTCCCGGCTTGGTCTATCCCGATCTCCAAAAGCATAGTGTAAAAGCACTCGTGGAAATATTGGGCCACACCAAAGAATGTGGGGGAAAATGCACGGGCAATTTTGAAAAACTCTCCACTCCTATTGTAAATGCTGATGTTTTCAAAAATATTTATGTTAATTTAATATATTCTGTGAAACTTGCCGTTCCTATGATCACTAAATCGATAGTAGAATCCAATCAAGATAGTTATAATGAATATTTACAAGTAGCGAGGTGCTTATGGAGTTCCTGTGTAACATTTGCTACTAAATGTGTCGACGATGGTGAATCTGTCATGAAGACATTGCTCACCACATTGAAATACTGGATCGATGTGAGGATTATCTTTTAGATATATTTTATTGCAATTCCGAAGAATACTTAATTATAATTTTTTTCTAGAAATGTCTCGATGATAGCCAACTGACATCCATATTAATGACTGATTTACTTCCACAACTGTTTCTGAGAGAAATATTTGATTCAACTGTAATTTTGGATAGTGTATTTTCTGATACGAATATCATAACAATGCCATTTCAAGCTATTATATCTATGATATGTTCGCCTGCACTAGATCAAATGTAAGCATACACTGATTTTGTTATTTGTAAATAAAATATTAATTTTTAAAAATTACAGCTCTGCAATTGATGAAAGAAAATTAATGATTAAAAAATTTATCACTTCTGGAATGGATCAGTTCCCAGATTTGAATGTTTTTTGTTCAAAACTTATGAATAATCTGAATGATCAAGAGAACCATTGCTTGTTTTGGAAGTATCTTGTCGATCAAATATATGCCATAAACAATAAAAATATTACTTGTGAAACTTACATTTGTATTCTACTCTGGCCAATCAAATGTGACATCAATTATAATCAAGTAAATATACTGATGTGATGGTTATATTTTGGTTTGTAAGGATTGCTTATTTGTCTGCTTATTTTAGTGTGTTGAATTGTCATCTGCTTGGTTGAATCTGTATTTATATGCCAAAGACAAAAAGAGGAATATACCAGATGAAGACACTGAATCTATCGAAAATCAAGTATTAAACTGCTTAAGCAAACATTCAACGGAACAATTATCCCAACAATCTGTGATTTTAACATATCTGTGCGCAATATTGAAGCAGTGTTTAAAAGATCATTCAGGTATATATTGATTCTTTTTTTTTGTTTGGCTTTAAACTATTTGGACCGATCAACCGATGATTAAAAATATGCTTACTTGAAAAGGAGTTTTAAGCAAGAGACTCACCTCAAAATATAACTCTTCGTAATCTTGGTGGTTAAGATGTTTCCCGTCATTTCCACTGTAAGGCCGTAGAGACAAAAATTTTCACCATAAAGGTTTTGTTTGGTTCTTTTGCAATAAGGTTCCGCTGATAATCTGTATGATCTAGAAGCAAACACAACCTTTTGAAAAGAGAGTTGTGATGCATTTTTCGGTTTTTATTTTAAGAACAATACTCAACCTAACATTCACTCTCACAGTATTCACTTTATTGAGAAAAAAAAATAAAAATATTTTTGAGGACTGCAAAAACTCCATATGATTGATTCTTTAGTAATATGAGGTTGACAATGTCTATTTTATTTGAGTGAGGGTATTCACAACCACATCATTGATGTGTCCACTATTTTTTAGCTGGATCATTAAAACCATTCAAAGTGCCGTTGGAAATTCTTCTCAAAACATTAAGTGTAATTAGTGAGAAGAATTTGATGGCTGATCTGGGATTAGCAGTCATGTTGAATGTGAATAGTACGACCAGCTCCATCATTTCAAACATCAGCTCCGGTCGGAGAATTGAACCAGTCTATTTACATCTGGTACAGCATATAGCCAAGAATGTAATATTCATGTCCTTGTGTGTAATCAAAAAGGTAATTGTACTTAAATTATCAAATATAATATGCATTACTTATCTCTGTTATATTTGATTTTAGGTCTCATTATTAAAATCTCACGAAGGTGACATCATCAGCTTCTTATCCAACATACAAAATTTTATCCTGCCGACCTTTTGCCAGCACACTTCCCATAGCGTCATTAATATTCTATCTCTTTTACTAACCAACTGTGGTAATATCTCAGCCATTAGATCAAAATCAATGTACATACTGAAAACATTACAAAGCAATGAAAATCTTTCTAAAGAAGATATTACGCTGATTCATAAACTTCTACAAGATAAAAAAACAGATAAGAGCTTTACATCACCGGCTTCCATAAAAGTTGTCACAGAATCCAAGAAAAAGACACCCCTAAAACCCAGTGAGACTGAAGAATATGTTGTGATTCAACCCTCGTGGAAATTTGACCCTCGTAAATTAACTGCTCATCAAGCCGAGATGATGAAAAAGAGAAGGGAAGATATTCCTGCATTGTATGAAGATCTCTCACAGTCGCAGGATAGCCATATTAAAGCATGGAAACCTCCCGGCTATAAATCTGACAGCAGTCATGGAGATACTAATTCCAGTCAATCCGAATCTCTCATACCCGATACTGTGAACAATGAAAATCTATCAAATAATAAAGAAAACACCAAAGAACCTGTCGAGGTGTTGAATATATCAAAAGAACCATCTACCCCAATCAATACTAACAAAGATACTCCAAAACGTGAGAAATCAAACTTGTCAACTCGTTCAAAAATAACAAATAGCTTAAAAAAACTAAAGGTCATATTGGACAGTAACAGTGTTGAATCTAACAATGATATAATTCCTCTAAAAGCCACCGAGGATGTAGAAAATGAGAAGAAAGAAGTGAATGCTTGCGATGTTTCTACAAACTTGTCAACGAGTAGCATTTCGGAGATTGACCGACCGTTGCGATTAAAACGTAAACCCGTAAAATTTTCACCTGATCAAATTTCTTTAAAAAAACGAAATAGTCAAGAATCAAATGAATCATCAAACATGTCGCCGAGTGCGGTAGCATCACCCAAATCAACTAAAAGGAAATCTAGACTGTTGAAACAACTCGCCATCGACACAGTAGAAGGACATCCATCCAAGGAAATCAAAATTGAAATTGATCAGAATGTTAGAAGTACTAGGAAAAGAAAACTGGACGTTTCTAAAACAGACTCCGAGAACACTTCTGACGATGGAGATGTTGAATGCAGCAAAAGCAAGCAAGCAAAGACAAATAATTGTGACAGCATTATTTGTGATCTCACCATGGAGGTTGATGACTCTGAATCTCTGAAATCTCTTGTTAGTGTAAAACAGAATCATGACGAGGAGTACAATGAACTCAAGGAAGTGGAAATGTACCTAGAACCTCTTCATAAATCTGATGAAAAACCTGCCGATGTTCAAGAATCTGAAGATATAATTGCAAGTTCACAGGATTCAAGTATATCATCGTGTTCCATCAAAACACCTCGCAGATCATTAAATAGTAAACAGTCCAATTCAACATTGGAAAAGAAGGTTCAGATGAAAGATGAAAAGGTGGAGCCTGTTTTTATTGATGTTGACGAAAACAGTCCCAAAGAAGAACTATCTTCTCAAGTCATAAGAGAAGCTAACACAGAAACAATAGACAATTCACCAACTCTCCACAGTCCTCACAAAAAGCCTAACTTGGTACAAGGTCATGACAATGTTGTGCCTTCTCATGAATTGACTCCCAAGAAGGTCTGTTTAGAAACTAGCTTAAATACGAGTATTGTATCTTCACCTTTTCATGAAAATATAATGGAGAAAACCATAGAGCTGTTAAATAACACGGTTGATATTTCACCGATCAAAACCTCTGCTCTGATCACTAAAGATACAAACCCAGCTGTTATTCCATCTCCTGACAAAGCCGATAACGATGTTGCAGCTGAACCTGTTTCAATATCCCCCATCAAAGAATCTATTGTATTACCAAACGAAACCTCTCCAGAACTATTTTGCAGTGAAAAACTGTCTCCTCCTAAATTGGACACTCCTAATACGTCTCCTCCCAGATCACGTAGTTTGATTTCCAGTTCCAATCTGTCTTTTAAGAAGAACCGACCGTCTATAAGTAAAGGACGAGGAGCTCACATGATTGGCTTATGTATGTTAGAAACGGATTCTATAAAGTGTAATGCCGTTGAAGAAGATGCCGATAGTAAACCTTCAGAATTAAATATTACGGCACCTGTTTGCAAAAACCTTCAAACTTTGTACAATACCACAGAACAAGCACTGAAAACAGATGGTGATAATGAGGTCATCTTAGAATTCAACAAAACATTGCCCTCTCCGTATGCTAGTCCTGCCGCACCGATATTGAAGAAACTCGATGATAGTTATCTGTCTTCGCCGACAAGCAGAGTAAGTAACATTAGTTTATTAATACATTATGATTGAAAAAATTTAATAATATATTATTTTTTATTAGAAAAAGCGTGTGAGTTTCCATGATCCGCCTGTTTCGACATGCGTAAATATTCAAAAGTACATTGAGCCGGAATATAATATCAGATCACCACAACAAGTTACCATCAAGAACTTCCGCCAAAGAGTCAACAAACCCATGGCTGCCAAGAGTCTAATTAAGAAAATGGATTCTGAAGCTAGTCTTGAATCACTCGTCAACAATATTGCTGCTCCTTCACATGACATTATTGAGAATGATTCCATAGTCATTGACTCCCCTCAAATTCTCGATATTACTAAAAATTGCTTACTGAACGATGATGCACCTATTTATCCTAAGCTGTCCGATTCAAAAGCTCCTATAAAAGATATAGCTTCAGATTTGTCATCGCCCATGTTGAAAGATCTATTCTTGAAAGACATTGAAGTGAAGACAATCGGCGATTTAGCATCCATGACAGAATTGCAAATAAATAGATTGCCTATAAAGAGCCCTAAACTAACAACTGTCGTCAGAGTATTGAGTGCTTATGAGAAAACAATCACTGACGTTCCAATGGACCTTGATGAATGTAAAGATGACCAGCTTCCTCTTGAAATTGCTGATAAAATTACTCCAGAAACAAAAGAGGCATTTACAGAATGTGAGATGAAATGTTATACAGAATGTAGCAATCAAACCGATGAATTGCCACCAAAAACATTTGCAGACTTCATAGACTCCTATCAAAATAATTTGGTAAGTTCATTTCACTATTTTTACACACATATCTTATTATATTTTTAATTATTTTGTTATTCACAGACACTTGAAGATATGCAAGCTGATGTTAAAGAAGCTTTTAATAGACCATCTGACACCAAAAATGATTCAAGAAATGTGTTAAAAACAATTGCAACAACTTGCCTGACTGAATGTATGAGTTTTGAGGATTTTGAGAATACTAATCATGAAATTTTAGACAAAATCCCAATGTCAGTTATTTTAAAATACTTGAATGTTAAAATTGAAAGTGATAAAAATATCCGCTCTGAAGCTAGAAGTATATTTGTGGCGATTGAGAATGACATTACTAATGAAATGAAAGAAAAATTCTCCGCAAAAGTCCAAAAATTAAACAGTATTCAAACTCAACTGAATGATTGTATCAAAAGTATTAAAGATCAATTTTAAACTGTTGACACTCTCAAGTCTTTTGTATTAAACAATTATTAGTATCTTTAAGTTTTGTTACAATAATTAAATATATAAATCTGTAAATATTGTAAATAAACTTTGAAAAATGTGTAAGGCCTCTGAAATGAACAATAATGAATTGTTAAGACTGATTCATGTTTTATTTTTATACTAGTACAAAATTTATCAAGCATTAGCTTGAGTAGAGGATAGTAGAAAATGCTGCTTTCCCAACATTTTTTGATTTAAGCATTATGAGCAAATATCTCAATTTCTCCTAGATGTACCTGCTGGATTTTCAAGGTAGTATACATATACATATGTATAAATGCAAAGAAGCAATGTACAGCTATAATTATTATTGTTACAAAAATTCCCGCATCATTTTGAGTTGGTGTTTCTTGTACAGCATACATACACATTTTCTTTAAAACATTTCAAGGCTCAAACATGAAGATTTCTCAACGTCGCAAAACAATCTCTGACATTTTGGATAATAGTCAAACTTCCTTAGTTTCTTTTAAGGAATTTGTAAGTATTTTATCAATTCTGCGTAGTAATAAAACACAAACTTCTAAGAACTTTTATTAATTGTTTTAAGCAGGATAGTCATAGTCTTAAAAAGTGTGCAAAAGACTTTATCCAAACACCCGAAGGCAAAAAAGAGTTGATAAAGCATGTGACTCGCGAGGATATCCTTTATTTTGTAAAGAATAAAGCCCTTTACTTGGAAAAACTGTGCATCATGAAGTTATTGAATCACAAAGATGACTCCAAAAAGTGGATGGATTCCCAGAACAATGCACTGGTTCAACTGTTCAGATCTTATAAACATCTCGGAGATCAACTAAATGCACTTGAATATGCTATATAAATAAAACAATATCATTGCTTCTGTAAATTTATTGTTTATCATAAGCTGTGCAAAGTTACAAAATTTAACATAAAAAAGTACTGTCACATCATTTAAAATACATAAAATAAAAACTATGACTTTCAAACTTATTTTCATATTAATTAATTTTTTCCCACAATATTCAAAAATGTTATTATATGTATAAAGAATTTGACTGAAAATATTTACAATAATATTTAAATACATTAACTAATATGGAGCAAGATTACCTGACTGCCTCATTCATGTTATAGCCGCGTAGGACTGATCATTTAAGTATTTAACTAATCGTCTCATTCATTAGTATATACAGAAAAACACTTACATTAGTTACAAATACTCTTAATAGCACCTTTTTCAGTGGTCACTCCTTAATTGAATTAATACTAAGGCATATAATATGATCTGATTCAGAATTATAAATGTAGCAGAAAATTCTTGAAAAATGCATGCAATTAGAACAAACCCTATTGTTTGGTGTTTATAAAAGATACAGTTTGAAATTAAAGCCTAGGAATTATCACAGATCTTTATTGAGCACAACTGAATCATCAACATGATATAGTAAAGTTAACCTTCATAATAGTCAAACAATATTTAAGTTTTCATGTGTAATTAAATACATTCTCGGAGAAGAATCCAACAATAAAGATAATGTAGCTAAAAAGAATTTTCCGATACATTTTATAATTATGACCAGTCAGATTACCAAAGGATTTTTATTCACACAGGTTAGTTGCATTCTCAATATATATCCTTCAATTGATATTTTTTCACCACCTATATAAATAATACAAAAATATATTTAAGATTAATTTCATCAAGTTGTAGAGTAATTGTCACTCTTACTCAGAAAGGCCGTAATTGGTGACAGTGCAAAACTATGTTACAATATCACTTTGAAATTTACTCTACACATTCATGAAATGCACCAAAAGTCATACTTATTTCTAAAATCATGTGATTTGATTTGGATCGATAAATATTATTCGTATCAATTGATCTGGCAGTTGTGATTAATATTAACCCACAATTTTATTTTTTTTAATTACAATTTAGTCATAGCTAGATCAAAAGAATGCTCAAACCTGTTTTCATTATTGGACACTGAAATGATTATCTATTTATTATTATATCTGAATTCTTTGATTAGGTAACCCATGCAGTGCTCCAATACTTGAAAACAAGTTAGTGCATCGACTTAGACGAGCCATGACTATAAATATATTAGAAATCATTGCTGGACATTCTTGGTATATAATATTAAACATTAATCCTAAAAGCTGATTTCCTAGTAAGAATAATGAAAAATCTCTATTTAATGCTATTATTTACAAAAATGTTACAATTCACTTACGTAAGATGGTTTTAATATAATGTATACATAATATATTATGTAATTGTAAAATGAGCAAATTCTCTGCACCACAGGCATTTAAAAGGCACAATTATTTAGTCTTCTCATATAGAAATACCATTGTATTAAAATATTCATATCACACACTTTGTAAAGGATCATTGTCACGGGAACCTCAACTCGGCCACGTACTTGTGCTGCAGATTGTGATGAGAATTCGATCGTTGAGGTAATCTCGCAGGTTGTAGAGCGTGAGTGGAATGTGAGCGAGTCGGTCTTTCATTCGGAGATGTCTTGCGATTGTTTCTTGATCTTTGATCTTGATTTCGCTCGTCGTAAGGGTTTTTCTTGCCATCTGATCTGTTTTCTTGGTGATACCTCTGCCATATGCGATCAGCTTCATAGCCATACAAATCAAGCAGCTGAGGTGCAAACTGACTTTGATGATTAGACCTGCGCCATCCTTCTTCGTATCTTCTTCTTGTATTCTCATCTTCGGCAGCTCTTTTCCTTTGAGATTGACTCGAGCTACTTTCGCTGGAATCTTCCCCCGAAGTTCCGATTCCCAGATCTTTATCTTCTCCATAGCCTTTAAACGGTAATGGACCTCCTTTGAAATTTTTACCATTGAAAATATTATCATTCAATACGAGCTGCGGGTGAGGTATACAATATGGATGGGGCAAAGCCTTTTCAATCTTAGACATCTTTATTTCGTCGTCATCATCGTGAGATGAGCATGAACCCGGTCCAAACAAGGATAGTAAAACAGGTAACAGTAAAATACCATGCATGGCTCCGAAGAATATCACAAGAAAGACCATTTTGAAGAACACCAAGAATATATAACTGTCTGCTAGAATCAATGCCACGACACCTAAAATAGTACTCGTGGCTCCTTGAAGAATCGGCAAGCCCAGGGAATACAGACATTCTTTGACTTTTTCATCTGGCCTCTTCGCTTTAGATGACATGTAAGCATAACAAATATGTGCCGTGAAATCTACAGAGAATCCAATACACATGATTAGATTGATCATAGAGATCGAGTCCAAGTTTACATCCCACAAGGCCATGTAACCCACAACTCCGGCTTCTATTGAGATTATACTGAAGGCCACCCAAAGAGAACACAGGATATTCGGAATAAAGATAAATGAAATTATCATCATGATTATTGCACCCACGACCATGTTTTGGATCGAGACAGGACGAACCAATTCAAACTGAAAATTAACAATTTCAAATTAGTAAAATAGTTTTTCATCAATTAGTTCACAAATTTACCTGATCGAAAAATACAAAATATGGATGGAACACGCTAGCATTCAGTGGAGAGTCTTTACAAATTTGCCGCAACATTTTCACCATGTCTTTTTCATGATTGGTATCACTAACGTTGACTGCTTGTATGAGAAACCGAGATGCTAAGATCCTGTTTCCTTCTTTGTTGAATTTCACATCCAGTGAAAGTGGATTTGAAGGATAAAGCCACAACTGCGAAAATAAAACGACAGTTTAACAATTACGCATTGAAATGCTTTAAATAATTACCAACCTGTTTTAAATTATCTATAAACTCATCTTCGGTATCTATCGTTACGTTTAAATAATCCTTATTTCTCGATATGTATCCCAAAAATGATCTAATCCAAGATTCGGTGTACAGCGGATTTGAAATGTACGTGTTGTTCTCGAGAGTTTGTGTCAAATTTTCAATTTGTTCCTGGATAATAGGATCTGAATAGTTATATTCACCGCTTATTATGACCTGTATTCTGTAAGGGAACTCCCTGAAGTACATGTCTTCCATATCGAAAAACACCACAGAATAAGAATCTGCTTTGGAGAGTTTTCTTCTCTCCAACCCTTCCTGAATATTGGTAACTCCGTAGCCTGCTCCTGCTAAATACAAGGCAAATGCGATCACCACCAAGAACTTAACCCAGCCCTTATTGAGAACATCGCCGACGGTATCCCTGAAGAAGGCCATTATGACATGCTCTCGGTTGTCGATAGGATTATCAGGATCAGAAGGGTCTATTCCTCCTGTGCACATCAATTTGTAAAACCACGACTTCTCTTCTGCAATAATAGATAAGTAGTTTATGAAAAGTACCAGTGAGTTAATTAATGATTAACTTACCTTTAATCGCTCTAGAGACTGGCAACACTTTAACGCACAAAATTGAATGCAAATTTTTCTGTTCGCAGTAACCGGCTATCGCCATACAAGAGGCGAAGAAAGTCAAATGCCAGATGAAGGTAAAGCAGACAGCAATGCCTGAAAATAATCCACGATTAAAATAGAAATACAAGATCAATACAGCTAGTTGGATTATAAAGGAAACAACAAGATGAAGTTGAGATATCTATGTGTTATCTTCGGTAGGTTAAGACTCAAGGTTAGGCAAAGATATGAGAAACCTTCAAACTTACAGGGTGGAACAGCATAACTACCTTAAATCATAACGCAATAAAACCAGAAGTAATAGGGATATTTGATGATGATTCGCTATGTGACATTGAGTTATACGAATTTCGAGTCAAATTCGTCTTTAAAGTCACAGTTTCGGTGGCCACACATGATTTTATAGTACATATAATTAAAAAAAGATGAAACTTTTTGCGTTACAAAATAAGGAAATTAAGCTGCCAGTCCAGTAATGGATTCCCAGACATACATCACCATAAATACGATAGTAGAGTTACTTAGCTACACACAGTTAAACGCTCGTCAGAGCCTCGGGCGAGGCACTAATTAACAAAAAAACGATCAAAAGTACAGCAAAGCAACTCTATTACCACCTTTACGGTGTTCGTTTACGGCGACGCAGGTCTAGAAATCCCCATCTTTAGACATGTTTTCAGAATGCCGAGGAAAGTACTCTTGGGAAAACGTCAGGGTAAAAGGCAGGTAGGAAGACCTTGTTAAACCTGGGAAGGACAGGTATAAATGCATTTCAGGGGCAAATTGAGAGTAGGTTGAGAAGCTGGCAATAGTTGGGAGTTCTGTAAGTGGTAATAGTAAGTAGGTGATGTTGACTTACTGGAATATGTGCAAAATATCCTGACTGAAGGGAAGGGACTAACGACTCCGATCCAGAAGGAGACCATGTCTGTGATGGAAGTGATGGTGATGGAAACAGCAGCTTCAGACAATGTGCGAGCCATGCGCTCCGGCACTGACAGCTTGGGAGAAGTGCGACGCCATGCAGCCAGCATCACGAAGGTGTCGTCAATGCCGATACCTGTAATCAATACACGCTCATCATCATCAGCATCATTCAGGATCATTCAGGATCAACCACACATACATTCCAAGATAACACTGCACTTCGGTGACCCTTTATCCTCAAAACACATTACCCAATCATAAGTATAAACAACACTTTTTATATAAAATCCAATAACAATTATTTAGTATCCATAATTTAATAATCTGGAATGGTCAAAGCCTACTCGTAATTTCATTTGAAAATTGATTTTTGGTTGTGAATTTAATTGATAAAAAGGATTTTCAAATTTGCGCCCATATTCAACATTATATTATAACAACATATTAATGCCTTAAAAAATATTTATTAAATAATGTATGGAATAATAAACAATATCGCAGTTGCATATACATGTTGATAATCTGTCATATTTGTAAATGGTTTTTTTCCCCCATACTTTCTATAATTTAATAGTATTATTCATGTCAAATTTAAATAAAACATTCTCAAGTTAGTTATAGGTAAAAATATTTATATACACTGCACACCTAAGACAGTTTCCAAAGATATATTGTTCTATCAATCATTGTAAAAACTTATACATAATAAAGAAATTGTAATATATATTATAAAATTCGTAATACCACTGATCTTTTTACTCCAAACAGGTCAATCAGTGTTGATTTCGTGGTTATGGAACTGAACGCCACAATTAATTAATGGAAATCTAACTAGAATCTAGTGTTTTCAAGTATTAAAACTAAAAACAAAATGTCTTTCTCTATTAATTACAAAAAAACCGGTACCTAAGAGCAGTATTCAATATAATAGTGTAATGAGAGTGTGTGCGTGCGGTGCGTATGCGTGTACACCAATCCTACCAAGCTCTAGTCTATTCGAATACACACGACTCACTAATACACTATTGTATTGAATACGGCTCTAAATCTCAATAAAATGATATAAGAGGTCGCCATTGACGAATGAATATCAATTAAATGTATTTTTATTAAGGTTTATATTTGACCTCCACATTATAAATCGTTTGTCGTAATAGCATTTCGTAATTGATCAGATAATAGTCATGTAGCGAGATTTTCCTTGCTAAGTATGACGAAAAATAGCGTTTTTTTTCTAAAAAAAAACCTCTTTCATTCCTATATAGTTGTTATTTTATCATAGTTGAAGAAATTTTACTTTTGGACCGAGAACGAATGGAATATTTTTATTCTAAGCTTAGCAGGAAGTATTTTATTAGTTTTTTTATATAAAATATTTTTAAAAAATATCCGAAAGAGAAATAACACCATGTGTATATTCTTTGTTTTATATTAATACCATAACAATTGCATTTAATATGCATATTGGCACCTTGAATTAATTGCCGAGGTTATTAGCTGCTGACTATACTTGACTAATTTCATTATTAACTAATATATTCTAACTCTTTTTTCCTGTCATTTGATACTGTCTCTAAATAATAAATATTAGTGTCACATGAGTAATTATACTTTTCCAAGTGAGACTAATTATAAATTAGAGTCATGAAAATGTACGTCACAAGCTGAACACTCCCTTCTTTGGCTACGGCAACTCATAATGGTGATTCTCAAACGAAGAGGCTATTCAATAAGTAATTATTATTGATGAATCGATGAAAAGTTACGAAAGCAAAATTGCGTTCATTGGAAGAATGCGAGTCTTTTTCGCATGCGATAATTTAAACGTAAAATCAATGTACCGTGTCTATTGTATTATTATAAGACTGCACACAACCACATTATGATTTTCCTTTAAATTAGTTGTGATTCGCCTTACGTATTGCATGGAGGAAATGGATTTGTATAGTGATGGATGTGAAATCAGCGGGAAACGATAATGTCGCAAGAAGCGGCCATTTTGATGTATGTATGTATTGGTCAATAATAAAATGGCAACACTTGCCACCGGGATTCAAATATTATATAAAATATTTAAGAAGGCGCAGGTCGCATTAATATTCCTCGAGTGCAGCGCTTGGCACAGATTGGAGCTGCGTCTTTCGCATTGTTGATTTATTTGGAGCCAATCATTTTTAAGATAAACAATATAAAATAGAGCATCGTGTTATGCAATGGATTAAGGAGGTCAATGTCAAAGTGTTGCGAGTACAGGAGGGCTTCTAGAATGTGAAAAGTGGACAGAGATTGATTGAGAAAGTTGTGGAAATATGCATTAAGAATTCAATGTACGATAGCAATACGTTGTTTTGCCTAACGCACGCAACTTGTACCAATCACACAATATATATGTATTTCAAAATTGAGTTTCAAATAAAAACACACATTCACTGCATTATTGTGAGCACCGGGGACGATAAAGCTAAGTGCGACTCTATTATCGTGGACACATTCTTTGTCTTATCTTGACATTTACTCGTTCCGGATCCTCACCTCCAGGAATCACTTTGACTAATTCAGATTGACTGGAGGGTAAAGCGCATTCTTGAGGTGTGTCAAAGGCATAATGGACACTTACCGATCATGAGGAATGGCGCTGCAAGGTTAATTCCAATGAACTCTATGCCTAAATACATGGCAACCCCGAAAGCCGATGCAGTGGCCATCACAGCTGATATGTTGCCCAATAAACCGAGCCATGGCTTGGACCGGACCTGCATCATCATCATTATTAGTTACTATAGCAAAAGGGATATTCAATCAATACTCACCCAGTCGGACATCATGCATGTGATTATGGAGAAGATGCACATGATTATGAATGTGGAACTGAAGAAGGGGATCACGGCCCTGGTGTTCTTCTCCAGCTCGTGGTCGAGGGTTCTAGATGCAAACCTGGCTGTGGAGATATGCTGGAACACTCCTGAATCTTCCAGCTCTCCGACCACCTCCAAGAAAGTCTCCTCCCAAGCGGCACCTCTGAAAATACCATTTTATATTATTAACAAATGATTTTTTTTATTTAAAATTTCCAAAACACTCGATTCTAGTAAGATTTCCCAAAATATGTCATCTTAAATTGCCATGGGCCTGTTTCTTCAAGCAATGAGCTACCTAACTCGAGAGTGAAATCTCAATTCGCTATTCGAGTGATTCAATGAGCTAGTAAACTGTTTGCAGAATCCAAAGCAATTAAATATATTTTTGTCAGTTTTACTGAAGATACTCGTTTGTAGATGAAAGTACTCAGACTCATTCAAACAAAAAAATATCTATTACTATGAAGTTCCACCAAGACGTCCAAATAATGAGCAATTTGAAAACATAGCCCAAAGCAAAAATACAGAAGTACAGAATTTTTTCTATACTAAAGATTTTTTTACATTCTACGCTGTTATTTGGTGATTTTCATCAGTTAGTTACTTTTATTGTACACAACGATGAACTAATTAATTCTAAATAATGAAGGAAGTACATATTTATTGATGATGAACATGTGGCACACGAGATGATTACATTATACATAATATTATTATTCAACCATCTTGTGGTACATAATATAATATTATTGTACTGTACATACTGTGTGATATAATGAAGTCGCTGGATTTGCCCAGATTGGCCAATCGAACCAATGTATGTATGAATGTATTACACGCACATTCATTCATTGCTGTATGATTTCTTAAATTTCAACATTATCGGTGAACTACTCACTTCCTTATTTATTATGTGCCAAATCATATTTCTATCTCGGTTAATTGTTATTATAATCATACTCAACAGACCGCAAATAACTATGCTTCTTAGATCCGTTTTGTGAACGCCACCGTATCGCAGTCCGTTGGATGATTAACACAAAAACGTTACTACATACTTCAAATCCGTTGTTTCATTTAAATGTACAGTTTTACTGTAAATAATCTTAACTAATTGTAACACAAGTTGCAGAAGCTTATTTATATGGATATTTGGTGAAAACTTTGCTAGTTAAATCTCGAGCGCGAGTCACTTGGCTATTTACACGCAAAATATGTTTCATAAAGATTTAGCTCATGTTATAAACTGTCAAATCTTGAATCGTCGATATCAGCGAACTATATCTTAAGCTAAAGCAAAACTGTTGCTATATTTCCCCCTTCATTCGAGTGACATTTCGTGACGAACTCGTCGCTTTGCCTCATGTCGGCTGCACCTGAGAAGCTTTAATCTAAACATCGGCTATATCTGTGGGACAGATTGAAGAAATGGAATGTACAATTATGACTGGAAATTCATATAAATCGTAGTCACGTAGCTCAAAAGTTCGGAGTTATATGAAGAAACCGGGCCTGTGACATTCAATCGAGTGTCGCCGATTATCCAAAGATTCGAACAATAATACGTATCCAGTATAAATTTCAATATGGCGGAGCAAGTAGATGATTCGAACCACAATCAAGGTGATTAATAGTGTTTAAACAACAGTAATGAAGGTTGAGGTACACCTTTATCGAGAATTCAGACAAACTGGCATTTAGCCAAATGTAAACAATTAGTGTTGCACTATTCAGACTCCCTTAATAAGGAATGAATGCTCTTCGTCAATTTGTGGATACGTTTTTTGAGTTTAGATCCTAGGGGATTGATCTAATGAAACCTGTTTACTATACTGAATTTGAGCCTAGATTCTTTAATTTTTCATACACATTTATTTCGGTGTTATAAAAGTTGTGTGAAAGGTAAATGTAATTCAGGTAAATGCGGAGGAATTACCTGGCATCTTGCACTTTTGTATCAGCGGTGACAAAGTAGACGAGCTGAAGTGCTGGAGCACTGACTATCAGGTCATCCTCGTCCAATGTTGTGCCGCCGAAGAACACAGGAAACACGTGAGCATCCCAGGTGACAGGATTCAGCATCACGGGGAATGTCAGCTTCAAAGAACCGTCCTGGACCTGAACACAGAAACAGCGATTACCAACCATGTTAAAGTAGCTATAATAATGCAATGTGCAGTACCTCGTCTATGATCTTGTCCAGGTTGAGAATGTCGTTGGTGAAGCAGTGGTCCATCCACCTGGCGCACGCATCCTCGTACGTGAAGTCTTGGTCTTCGAAGTGAGCCGTGGAGTTCTTGATGATGGAGTCGAGGATTCTGAGCTCTTTGAACACATCGGCTCGCAGCATGTTGGGATCGCCATCTTTAGTGTGGATTATCACCCTCCCGAAGCGACCTAGCGAATATAATTAAACCGTTATACAAATTGAGGCTTTATAACTGTACATCGATGGAATGTGTCAAAGAACGCCTACATGTCCACTATTTGGGCTGTTTGAGGATAATATACAAGGACAGGTATATATATAAATAGTGATGATGATCGGAGTGCTCTGCGTTAACATAATTAATGCGGAAGTCGATACTTGAAGATGTTGGCCCTCAAAGAACCTGCTGGCGGTGGCCAAGAACCCAGGTATCTCCCATCTTCCATTATTACCAATATTTCTTGCTAAATATTCCATGACACTTCCGCTTTCATTTGGTAAACTAAGATTATCGCAATTACTATTGTCGCTTATATAACTCGCCGCTTATTGTGCAATCCATACTAATGTTAACTAGATCGTTTCCATATTTCACATACAAGTCAAATTTTTATATTTATTTTTTACTTATATTAGTTATATGTGTCAGCAACGGAGTTACTCTACCCTGTATAATAATTGCCTTAGTATTAACCTTACAATCCTGAAAATCAGAATAAACCTGGATCAAGACGATCGATCCCTTTTATTAATATTATTCCCGATCTCATAGTTATTCAATATTAATATTAAAATCAATCGATTTTTTTATTCAAGTGGGGAGTTAAACCTGTGATTTTTAGCTACACGCCTAAAAATATCCGAAAATACTGAAATTCGTCGGTTATTGAATAAGATAAGATGGCAATACTTTTCATGTTGACAGACCTCACAGTTAAGACATGCTGAAATATGTTAAAATTAATTTATCGGATATGTCAATTCTTCGTTATATCCTACCCTTCAAATACTCGTGTTATTTTTTTAATATAAGTCAACTTGATTATGCTACTATTAATCATCGATCAACATACATTATGTAAGATATTTCAAGCTGGACTGGTTATTTCGGTAAAGCGTCCAAGCATTTGAACTTGACACGGTGCTAATTTTTGAATAATATTATTATGTATTAGTGTAGATACGAGTTATAAATACAAGGTGATACTTTGGTCCGTGTTGAAAGTGAGTGTGAAAGTCGCCACAATTATACGAGTAAACCGACGACTTATCATCAGTACATCATAATATCGATAATGTACCATAAAAAGTAAGCTGCTTTACAACAAATAGTCATTCGTGATGTAATAATGATGCCTGAAAAGGGTGTTTGTGGTCACCAATGTGAGTTTGGTGAGAAAACCTTTGAGAAAGTAACAGAAGGGGAAGAAGTTCAGAATATAGTTTGAATCGTGAATATTCACTAATAGTACTCTTAAACATGAATGACGTGCGCTTTTAGGGCGGGAAGGCATTCTATTGGTCGAAATAACTTCTACAATAGGCATTTCTATTTCGACAAATAAATGCTTTCCCTTTTACAAATACATTCATGCTAACCAATAATTTAATGATACGTTATTGGACACTTGTTGTATGTCCATAAATTACAGTTTGGAGAAAATAGCATTTGAATATTCAAATTGGCTGTAACTTTTTTGGTATTTAAGTATAATATTTTTAATATAATTAAGTCTATTTAATACAAGTTTCCACCAGTCAATTGATATATTGTACGTATAAAAAAATGCTAATAGACAGGTACCGTTTTTTCAGTTAAATCAATGTATTATTTAACTCAAAAACTTCATAAATTATGCATCCCAATAAAATATTCCCTTTCAAATAAACAATCCATTAATTAAAAATACTAAATGTAAACGTGCAGATTTTACAATATTCATGCAAATATAATACACACCTTCCATTTTATTTAAATTTAATTATTAAAGCATAAAAAGAAATTTAATTCCGGTGAGATATATTTTATATGGAATCACCTAAAAAGTATGCCAAATAAACAATATAATGCCAGATTATCAGTTTCAGACCCACTTTCTTTATGAATCAATGTAATTCGGCAGGTGATTAACACAAAAAAGCATCTATTATTTATTAAAAATTCAGTTTTGCTCATTGTACCTATATCAGAAGCTTATTTATAGTATGTACGTTAAATAAAAGCCATACATATATTTACACCAAAGGATTTAATCACTTAAAAATATTTGTTTTCTTAATAATCCATCGTATTCATATGATTTTGTTAATGTTATGGATATAATCATTATTAAAATGTCATTGAATAGAGTCCATTCCCCAACACACAATGATTATAAACTTAAACAATGACCAGATGCATTTCTCTTATCTCAAATAAACAGTTTATGTATTCCATAATACATAAAGAATAAAATACTTGTATCGTTCCACTTTTAAACGGATGATTATTTTATATTAACATGAGTGTGTGTAATTATTGTTATAAACTAACACTTATCAATGGTAACCTAAATATTAAAGGTCATCGTACAAAGTATCACTTCGTTTAGTCTAACTTATTAAAACAAACAAATCACATTTGCACTTTCACTAAATGATAATATTTCTTGTTTTACTTTCGTAACAAACAAGTCGCAAATTAAAAAGGAAAACATTGACTAAGTAGTGCTTGTTCTTTCGAATAATGACTAATACATTCTAAGAATGTCTCGTTGGTATTGAAATTATGTAAAAATATCTCATTTTGGATTCAAACAATCTATTTTGATTTAGAGGCCGATGATAATTAATTCAAATTATATTTTACATATCTTTAAATGCCTATCATTCAGTTTAGTCTCATAGGTCTTTTAATTCATATGATAATTTGACGAAATAATTTTGTGGAAGATTGACACAATTGCTAGGTAATATGACTACGTATATTAGATGAATCGTTATAAATAAGCTTATTTTTCCGCTTTCAGTAACTAAACCTAAGCTATTAAAAATAGTACTTTTTGTTTCATATGTTTGTAGAGAAAATATCAAACTTTGGACACAACAATGATGTAAAAAATATGATACCACTGATTGTGTTCGATGTTGGATGAATTTTAATCTTGAGGCCAAAACGAAAGGTCGTTAACACAAAAATAACACAGTTTACAAGGAGATAAGTAAACTTGTTTTTTTATTATAATATTTTAGTGCAAATATGTTTTCATTTAATGTACACATTTATTATTGATATTGTAATATTAACCCATGTATGTAAGCCAAAATCTACTTACTATCAGTGTTCTATTAATTAAAAGATCTATAGGCAGAGATGTGCTAATATTGTAAGTATTCTATCCTTTTTTGCGAAATAAATAGTTTCATTTCAACGTATAGAGTAACTTCCTCCAAACGACAATGATTTGTATTATAGCGTTGAAGTGTGTGTAAATAATCACAGCCATTCAAAAGTTCTAAAGCTATTATAAGTATATGCAGAGATGTGCCAAAGTCAAACGAATGTTGTAGTATTACACCTATCTCTTTTCTGTCATTTTCTCCCATGGAGTGCAATGAAGCGATATAAAGACAGTATTATAACGCTCGGTTAATCATAATCATATGAGTGCAATGATATAATACTATAATATCACATCACTGAGTATAGGTATACGATTATTATTAACTTCAATGTTATAAATAATGTGATTATTATCAAATATGTGATAATTGGCTAACAGGTATACAGAAGTAATACTAACCCGGCCTGGTGATCCTCCCCACATTGAAACGGTGAGTGTAGTTGACTTTGAAGTAATGCTCGACAATGTTCCTTTCAGTCTTGCCTTCACCGCTGACCGGCGAGAAGAGGTATTCAGGATCAATCTCATAGCGCACTTGTTGATAGCCCGTGATGCACAGCAAGGTCAGCAATATGGGAACTATGATGAAATATCCAGGGTGTCTTCCCACGATCAGTCCTAATTGGTAAAAGGCGCGGTTCAGCATGTTGTCCACCCAAGTAACGCCGCAAGTCATCTGCAAATTTCAATATATCACACATTATTAACATAATTCACTGCACTGACTGTATATTTTGATAATTGTATCCTTCCAATGAGAGAATATGAACAAAAATGTGCGTTTGATCCTGATTGGCGCTTGTGTTTGGTGCCATGCTCTCATTGGAGGGATGGTTCTACAAGCATACTTCCATTAAATTTTATACTTTTGTATTGTACGGTGCTTTATTCTATACTTTGGACTAGCAATATGTAAAGTAAACAAGTAACACGTGTGTAGAAAGTATTTTATTCACTCCTAACATAACGCAGTCTTTTAAAGTAATAGATTCCCAGGTTTGCGTCACCGTAAATACGATAATAGAATTACTAAGCTACACTTATGATAGGTTTTTTGTTAGTAAATGCCTCATATGAGCCTCAGCAAAGGCACTAATTAACAAAAACCCATCACAAGTACAGCAAAGCAACTCTATTACCGTCTTTACGGTGTACGTGTACGGCGACGCGCGGCTAGGAATCCCAAGCATAAGGGGTCACCTCGGAATTATCTTTTTATCTTTAAATTCTAAGATTTCCCCCATTTTATTGCTTAAATAACTGGAATAACATGACAGACTAGACCATTAGTGGAAAATCTGTGTATAACAAATATCAGACATGATCAAAGTTGAAATTAGTAACTGCTGTGATTCATAACACAGTAAAATTTCCTCTACAAATGTAATAAACAGAATAGTAAGAATCATCGCTTACGAGGACGAAGACTGAATCTTTACAGTCTCATACAAATATATCCAAAATAATGCAAAAGATCGTAGTAACATAATACATATGGTCAACAATATCCAACTCTATAAGCAATAAAGTTAAAGTAACGCGTCACAGTGACAAGCAACACAATATTTGCTTAGTAACCGTGTCTGTTTCATTACGTGAAGTTACGAAGAGACTTTTATTTAAATAACACTTCATATTGTATTTATCCTAGTCTTTAAATATCTCTAATCACGATTAATTCATTTGAAATTTCTATAAAATTAAGCATCTTGTTTTGTAAAAAAATAAAGTTTCGTTTGTGGTAGGAAAGCAATTAGGGGCGGTAGCAATCTCTCGTCTGATGCTGGGGGAACTTTTTAGCTCTATAGCGATATGATGACAATTATAGCATCCCAAAATTTTATGTAATCTAATTCTAATCCTTAAATTTAATAATAAATAAGCCAATCTACAGACAAAGAATAATATACATGTTAATTGCTTATGGTACTTGAATGCATGGTGTACATATATGTAGATTAAGATGATGTCGTTATTAAATTAATTTATAATCATAATAATATCTACATTATTATTTAATATTAAATCATGCGAATATTATTATAGATAGAATAGTCGCTATGCACATTAAAATATACAAAATGTCTCCGAATGAAGTTAAAACATTCTAATATGAACAAATATTATTAAGTGGTACTGAATGCGGATACAAAACAATTGCGATAGTAAAGTCCACATTTGATATTGTTTAATTCAATAATGAATAGCGTCTTTAGTACATATAAAGTGAAGTTATATATATATATATATATATATATATATATATATATATATATATATATATATATATATATATATATATATATATATATATATATATATATATATATATATATATATATATATATATATATATATATATATATATATATATATATATATATATATATATCTAATATATACTAGTATGTGGACATATATTAGAAGAAGCTGATCAGACGAGGTTAAAGGCCAATAAAGAGAACACTGATACTGATAACCCCAATCACAGACACACAATAATATATGACTGTTATGTTAAAAGAAGCGGTCAAGTATGGCCAGTTAGCGTCACTCGGTTGAAAGTAAAATAATTTCGCGAGGTCATTGCATTAAAGCTTGAAATTAAGTTTTTGCAACCGGGTGTTTCATAACAACCGCTCAATATTTATATTTATGAGCCAAAAAACAGCATCAATATTCAAAAAGTCTATGGAAATTGTATGTTAATTACACGCCCGCTCTAAATATTAATAGAAACGGTCACCTTGAATAGTTTTGTTGCAAAAGTATATCGCGATTGAATTAATTTTGATTTATTTGCACGGTAGTGTTATTTGATGATTATGGTTTATTTGCACAACTCGAGCGGCAATCTAAAAATGCAGTCTGGTTTGCACCGACGACCGTCCTGAATGTAATGTGTCACTTTTCTTATAATTACTTGCTCAACTCATTTCAACACAACTCTGTCCCTTCACACTGGTTTCATATTTGATTTAGAGTTAGCTGACAATACTGAGCCTGCACATACATTGTGTAATGCAGGCCACACACACACGCTACGGTTTGGTTGCACAGCTCTACGCTGCAAACGTGAAATTCGATTCTTTTGACGGTTTACGTAGTACTTTGCAGTCAAACCGTAGCGTGTGTGGCGCGCATAAGTGTTGAAAGCATATTCACCCGAAGATCAACAGCATTTATCTGAAATGAGGTTGATGGCCGCCATTGTTATTATTAAATATTATAATATATGTATGCACGTACACAATACAATAAGAACATATCTGCGGTCGCCATTTTTATTGTGGAAGTGCTATTAAATTATTTTATGTATGTACTTTAAAATCGTCGCAATTTTATTGTTTTCTATTATACTTTGACCTTACAACAGGTCATCGTGTGTTTTTGTTATTAACATTTATGCACATTTATATATTGTTTTTCGGTACAGGCAAAATTTACAAAATGAAAGCTTAATATATTTTAACAAGTATGATAAATTTTCATCATGCATACTTAAAAAAAATTAAATACCACCTTCATCCACTAATTCAATTAAATTTTCACAACTCATATATGTACATCCACAATTCAAAGGATAAAGTTGTATCTATGATACATGTAATATTAATTTAATAGTCAAATTAAGATAAAAGCTAATGTGGTACATTACTAAAGTAATGGATTCCCAAGCATACGTCACCGTAAATACAATAGTAGAGTTACTTTAAAAACCAATCATAAGTACAGCAAAGCAACTCTACTATCGTATTTACGGTGTACGTTTACAGTGACGCACGCCTAGGAATCCCAAGCTTAATGAATGTGTATCCTTATAAACTGTCAATTTGTAAGTACATTTTTGTGTAAATAACCCATCGAAATTATCATACGTCAAATGTCGAATCTATGGATAATTTCATGTTATTTTTTTAGGTAGGTTGACATAATTTCATCGAAATCGAACTTTCCCAGAAGTTATTGGTAATGGTGTCCACTTTTTAGTATGCGACCACAATCATTGAGCAATTCTAGAGTCTTTTCTCACTGCTAAAGTGGATTCCAGCACCTATTATAGACTAATTTAAAGAACTATATGTATGTATAGATGTCTAAAATTAGCATTTATATAATTTGGTGGCGGAGCGTGCGGAAGTGTCGGCGGCGAAATGAAAGTTGCCCACTTTGTGCCGGTCCCACTGTGTAATTTATAATAAAAATAGCAGTTTTGCAGAGTTGTGTTGTTATGTAGTTATAAAACAAGTGAATAGAGGCAGAGATAAGTGTCGGTAGTACAGGTGAACCGAACATATCGAAGGTGATCCACTAGCAGCTACGACTGCGACTCACTGCACCATCATACAACATAACATCAATAATATTGTACAGCTGCTGCGGTGTTCGTGTCAACTAATCCAACTAAAAACACTCCTAAATGTGTAAATAATATAAAGTCAGTGACTGTAAACCTGCTCATGGTGAGCGGCCTTCAGTCTTACTCTAAGCATGACACCGATACACTACTGCAACTATAACTACGCACTATTTACCTGCACTTTCCTCTGCATCATTCATATCACTGAGCTATTATTACTGTCTGTCTCGCTGGACACACTCATCGCTGTTTCCTCCACAAACATTACAAAAGCACACACATACACTTTGTTGGGACACAGGTTATTGTACTGCCTAAAGATTTTTTTAAGTACATCTTCATTTATTATTAAAACATAATTGACAGTTTACAAGGAGAGAACGAAACATAGATTAGTGCTTCTTTGTTTAAATGAGTCAATATTTATATATGTTTGGCTCTGATTGAATGTACACAATCATTATTAATAGGCCATATTAGCTTTTACTATGATCCAACTGCAGATTTAACATCAAATTCAACATTAACAAAATATATGTATTTATATCTATAATTATAGGTTTTATTGCTTGGTTTAATCAGCATAATTTTGACAGATCTTACATTATTGATCCGCGACCAACTTCACGTCTATGTCTCAACTCTCTTTTATTTTTTTTCTTGATTAGTATTTTTTCATTCATTATATATTTTTAAATTTATTGTTTTACTTTGCAGTATAATTTAATCGATCCAAAAGTTTTGTTCGATGGATACACTACAAGGGTGAAATTAAAATGAAAAACGCCTAGTAAAGAAGTAGGTACAACTAGAATTTGTGACAAAATAACTATAAAGAATGTAAATATAGGTATATGACATGTCTACTTTAATAACTATGAAAGAGACTATACATAACTAGGGTAATTTTAATTGAAATTTTCAATTTGTTAATGTTTTTTTATGTTCTGCCTGGTTTTTTAATAGGACGTTTATCTTTGAGTTTTGATTTCATTTTTGCTTTAAAGTGTTTTTTCTATCGATTAGAAGAAATTTTTCATTTTAAAAAGCAAGTATGAAAATGTAATGCATTATCAAATTAAATACATCTAACAATATTATGAAATTATTTAATATTTTTTAATGCTCTGATTTGTTTTTTAATACGAAGATAATACGTTTTTTGTTTTTTCATTCGAAAGAAGTTTGAATTTTTTTATTAAAATTATTAATAAAATAATATAACGTGGTTTTTATATGATGACAACACTCATCACAATATTTAAAAAGCGAGTCTCCCGACAAATATTGTTTTTTGAGAATTTTCATTTATTATGCATTATTAAATATCTCTAATATTATTTTGAAATTTATTTAATAATATTATCATTAAAATACCCGTTTCTAGATTTTAGATATGTATTAATTATGATTAAATATTAAAATTGAATTATTTATACACCTGGCAACACTTGTCTGTCAAGTGTCAAAAAAATTGAATTGAATATATAAAATTTTACAGATTACGATTAACTACCTTCTATTGACAGAGACATGAAACGTATTATAGATAATAGATGAATCTACATTAGTTGCCGGTCAAATAGAACTATTTTACTATTTCGAAAAAGTAACATTTCATAGTTTAAATAAGGATTGAAAATCAACATTTTTTGACATTTCATACATACAATATGTGGCTCAGTTCCTAGTACCCTGATACACCAAGCAATATTTTTATACATATAGCGACTCTGTATATATTATTTGTATAATTATTAAATAGCTCTAAAATTATTTTGAAATTAATTCAATAATATTATCATTAAAATACCCGTTTCGAGATTTTAGATATGTATTAATTATGATTAAATATTTAAATTGAATTATTTATACACCTGGCAACACTACGTTTCAAATGTCAAACAATTTGAAGTGTATATATAAAATTTTACAGATTACGATTAACTACCTTCTATTGACAGAGACATGAAATGTATTATAGATAATGGATGAATCTACATTAGTTGCCGGTCAAATAGGACTATTTTACTATTTCGAAAATGTCCAATTATATAGTTTAAACAATCATTGAAAATGAACATTTTTTTACGTTTCATACAATTACGAACAATACGGACAGCAAACACATTTCAAACGAAAGTATACGATATCTCGAAGGTATTCGATACATATTATGGGCTACTTTCGCATATCTTCAATAATCAACAAATTTAAATGCAGTCTCACTACCAAATATTCTATTCTATTTTGAATATATGGCTCAGTTCCATAAAGACTTAAGAGCACACGGAATTTTAATGCTTGTACCCTGATATATTAAGGACTATTTTCTGTATATAGCGACTCTGTATACGCTGAGGATATTTGAAAGATCTGTACAGACATACAGACATACAGTTAGACAATTATATATATTACTAGGGTAATTTTAATTGAAATTTTCAATTTGTTAATGTTTTTTTATGTTCTGCCTGGTTTTTTAATAGGACGTTTATCTTTGAGTTTTGATTTTTAAAAATTGATTATATAATAAATAAATATTTATGCATGATCAAATTATATAAATATCTATAAAAAATGTGAAATTTATTTAATATTTTAAATGGTAAATATTTCTGATTTTTTGCTTTGTTTTAATGGGAAATTTTCTATTTTGAGCTTTTAAACGTAGTTTTATTAAAACTTAAACATAATTTTTTTTATTATAACTTAAAAATAAAATGTTTAACGGTTTTTTGGAAAAAGCGAAGAATAAAATAATATTAAAAGTAGAACCGTATATATATTTTTTTTCACTGCATCATTATACTGAGGTACTGTAAATGATGCATTCCCTTTTTTATTGTGGAAGGTTCCCCGAATAGGTATATTATAACCACTCAAATTTACTATATATCTTTATACTATTTTCAAAGTTAAAAAGGGCTTACAATATTATTTAAAAACGTATAATAGATTAGGTTGTCTTTTTACGCGAATTCAATCTTGTGGAGCTAGTCATTATTATTATTAAACACATGTATTACGTGTCAGACGGGGTGAAATTCAAATGCAAGAAGATGTTGGTCCACCTGTAGGAAGAATCCGACTCGCGGCAGTGAAGGGTGTTCTGGTTTAACTGTGATGATGATGATGATGATGATGATGATGGTGATGGTGATGGTGATGATGTTGGAGCTTCAGTTGATGACGAATAAACAAAATAACAGGAGCGGAGTATAAGATGTTAATAACAACGCGAATGACGCGGCTGTCAGGCATCTGTATTGTTGCCAGTGCAAGGAATGCCATGCATTTCATATAATATAGCGACTCTGTATATATTATATGTATAATTATTAAATATCTCTAAAATATTATTTTGAAATTAATTAAATAATATTATCATTAAAATACCCGTTTCGAGATTTTAGATATGTATTAATTATGATTAAATATTTAAATTGAATTATTTATACCCCTGGCAACACCTAGCAACACCTAGCTGTCATAATGGGATTTCGATTGACCATTATTTATAAAATTTTACAGATTACGATTAACTACCTTCTATTGACAGAGACATGAAACGTGTTATAGATAATGGATGAATCTACATTAGTTGCCGGTCAAATAGGACCATTTTACTATTTCGAAAAAGCCCCATTTTATAGTTTAAACAATCATTGAAAATGAACATTTTTTGAAGTTTCATATATTAAGATCAATACTGACAGCAAACATATTTCAAACGAAAGTATACGATATCTCGAAGGTATTCGATACATATTAAGGGCTACTTTCGCATATCTTCAATAATCAACAAATTTAAATGCAGTCTCACTACCAAATATTCTATTCTATTTTGAATATATGGCTCAGTTCCATAAAGACTTAAGAGCACACGGAATTTTAATGCTTGTACCCTGATATATTAAGGACTATTTTTCTGTATATAGCGACTCTGTATACGCTGAGGATATTTGAAAGATTGATCCGTACAGACAGACAGACATACAGACATATAACATACACACAGTTAGACAATTATATATATTACTAGGGTAATTTTAATTGAAATTTTCAATTTGTTAATGTTTTTTTATGTTCTGCCTGGTTTTTTAATAGGACGTTTATCTTTGAGTTTTGATTTCATTTTTGCTTTAAAGTGTTTTATCAATCAAAATATTCTTTTGATTTTTAAAAATTGATTATATAATAAATAAATATTTATGCATGATCAAATTATATAAATATCTATAAAAAATGTGAAATTTATTTAATATTTTAAATGGTAAATATTTCTGATTTTTTGCTTTGTTTTAATGGGAAATTTTCTATTTTGAGCTTTTAAACGTAGTTTTATTAAAACTTAAACATAATTTTTTTATTTTTTTTATTATAACTTAAAAATAAAATGTTTAACGGTTTTTTGGAAAAAGCGAAGAATAAAATAATATTAAAAGTAGAACCGTATATATATTTTTTTTCACTGCATCATTATACTGAGGTACTGTAAATGATGCATTCCCTTTTTTATTGTGGAAGGTTCCCCGAATAGGTATATTATAACCACTCAAATTTACTATATATCTTTATACTATTTTCAAAGTTAAAAAGGGCTTACAATATTATTTAAAAACGTATAATAGATTAGGTTGTCTTTTTACGCGAATTCAATCTTGTGGAGCTAGTCATTATTATTATTAAACACATGTATTACGTGTCAGACGGGGTGAAATTCAAATGCAAGAAGATGTTGGTCCACCTGTAGGAAGAATCCGACTCGCGGCAGTGAAGGGTGTTCTGGTTTAACTGTGATGATGATGATGATGATGATGATGATGATGGTGATGATGTTGGAGCTTCAGTTGATGACGAATAAACAAAATAACAGGAGCGGAGTATAAGATGTTAATAACAACGCGAATGACGCGGCTGTCAGCATCTGTATTGTTGCCAGTGCAAGGAATGCCATGCATTTCATATAATATAGCGACTCTGTATATATTATATGTATAATTATTAAATATCTCTAAAATATTATTTTGAAATTAATTAAATAATATTATCATTAAAATACCCGTTTCGAGATTTTAGATATGTATTAATTATGATTAAATATTTAAATTGAATTATTTATACCCCTGGCAACACCTAGCAACACCTAGCTGTCATAATGGGATTTCGATTGACTATTATTTATAAAATTTTACAGATTACGATTAACTACCTTCTATTGACAGAGACATGAAACGTGTTATAGATAATGGATGAATCTACATTAGTTGCCGGTCAAATAGGACCATTTTACTATTTCGAAAAAGCCCCATTTTATAGTTTAAACAATCATTGAAATGAACATTTTTTGAAGTTTCATATATTAAGATCAATACTGACAGCAAACATATTTCAAACGAAAGTATACGATATCTCGAAGGTATTCGATACATATTAAGGGCTACTTTCGCATATCTTCAATAATCAACAAATTTAAATGCAGTCTCACTACCAAATATTCTATTCCATTTTGAATATATGGCTCAGTTCCATAAAGACTTAAGAGCACACGGAATTTTAATGCTTGTACCCTGATATATTAAGGACAATTTTTTTGTATATAGCGACTCTGTATACATACGCTGAGGATATTTGAAAGATTGACCCGTACAGACAGACAGACAGACAGACAGACAGACATATAAAATACACACAGTTAGACAATTATATATATTATTATAACTATACCAGAATCATTTTTTTTCACATTCAATATAATTCGTCTGTCATGTTTCGTGGAAATGGATCAACAATCAATAACAAGAAGAATAATTGAATAACCATTGATGATGAAGGATTATGCCACACAGAACAAGTTGTCTGTTAAATTACAACATATCCATCAAATTGATTGTTCGAATAATAAAATTAAACAGTAATGAGTACCAAATATTGCTATCGAGGGTCACTTTTTGTATACACAATGTCAATCATTGAAACATAGTAAAGATTATTGATTCTTCTACCAAACTACATCCGGGATTATATTATCTCAAATAATACAGTAATTAAAACATAACGATTATTTCTTGGGGTAAAATAATATGGCTTGCATGTTTGTAATTTAGATCAACTTCAAGGATAGACTAGTTAATTAAAATGACTCGAAAGGTATAACAGAATTATAATATATGTAAATAAATTTATATATAAAATATATATTATTCAGTTAACACAAATATAATAATAATATCGGTTTAAAAAGTGTGTCACTCGAACACAATATTACACTGTTGAACTACTTTCGCCCAAATCAAGTTTCACGCTTCTTATTTACACTATTTCATCTCACAATTTGTACTCTCATGCCCGTTTTAATTAAGTTATTTATCATTACTATGTGTACCCAAGTTATTGGTATTGTCTGTGTTATACAAAGTAGGCTATATTTTGTTATATTTGGCATTACCTGTGACAAGTAATCAGACAATTATCGAACAATAATAAAGTATGTGCGTGTCGATTTCTATGTTGTTCTTTATTGTTGTAACACACCATCAGTTTCCGATTGCATTTATGGTAGCTAAATTTTTTAATTTTGATTATTATATAATACTTTAAAAACATCACACTCATCGACCTTTGCTCATGATTAAAAATAATAAATTATAAGCGATCCGTGCCTACTGATAAACGGGTTTGTAATTTATATTTAAAAAAATACCGTATCGCAATTTTTTTCCATGAATTAATTATCGAAATAACGTGACAAATAAAATTGTTGTTTTATAATGAGATTATATTACATGGTCATCGTGATTAATATGTGATAAATCAATAAAAATGTTCATGAAGGAATTTTTTTAACTTTTAAACAAATGTAATGTTGGGGAACGAATACATTTATGCCTTGTATTTTTCAATATTATTAGATTTCATAATTACCAAATATTATGTTCTATTAAATAAAATTTCATCTCTCTTGTAATATCATAAGGTTACAGTGTATGTACGTAAATAAATAAACTCATTTTGAGAATCACTGTTTTCGACTAATTTTAATTAAATTCCTATTTAACGAAACAAAATTTGGGTTTAAACTTGAGTTTCGCCGCATGTAAGCAATTTTCTAACCGCGTAATTCGGGAGATGAGTTAATTTTATATAACGGAATTTCGATTTACAAACATCCCAAATTAGTCAGTCATATCGAAGTTTTACTGCAATAAAATAACAAACGATCAATTCATCACACACTATCGATACAAATAAAAATTTCAAAAGACACGGAAAATGGCAGAATTCACTGTGGCGTGAAATATATTATAAAGCTGCAGGAAATAAAAACGATTTTAGCAGAACAAACGGACGCACGCTATTCGAAGCGGTTTCACTAAAGTTATAATCGTATCAATATTAAGAGTGGTTTCACATTATAGGAAGATGATCTGATTCGTAAGTGGCTTATTGTCAGAGTAAAGAGTGAGAGTATGGCGCATGTAAGTGTGTTCTCATTGTTATGTCCCTTATAGTGTAATCAAGTATGCGCGTGTGCTCAATCGGCTGAAAGATGCTACACTTGTCAATAGGAATGCTCGACAAGTGGTCTTTGTGTTTAACTAATAGTCGTGGCGTGACTAATACGCATTTGAATAATTGCTAAACTAACAAACACTCCACATTCGTCAATAATGCATTTGGACACAATACGGGTCAAGGATTTGCAGATAGTGTGTCGAACCTGTGTCTTGCAATAATACGCATCCCTATAATACTATCGCTCATATAAATGTATAATCAAGTAACGAGGAATGTGAATAGCAGATGTGGTGCAGATTACAGCTCACTAATGACTGGCATCAGGCTGACCGATCTTGACACACTTGGAACCTCTAACATACACCAAACAGACACTTGACAACGATATCATCATAACATTACTAACTGCAGCTTCTGAAAACATTTCATTGTATTTCTAAAATATAATTCCAGGTTGGTTCGGACCACTGCGGTACTCACTGGATAGTTATAATTACATTGAGGTTTTCTATAAACAATTATCTATTTTACTTTTTTAGAACAACGTGTTAATTAATTGTCTGTCGGTGATCTTAACTATTACTAGTTACACAGGTCACCGACTTAATAATCAGTATTTACCTTACAATACAGCAAATCAGAGTAAACCTGGATCAAGACGATCGATTGCGATTTTCTAATATATTATTCGCGATCTCCCAGTTATAATAACCGATCAAATGATTTTTTTTTACTTTGAACCCACGACCACAGTATTTGTATCCCCTGAGCTATTACGCTGGTAATAATAAAAAAGAAAATCGTTTATTATTTGTTTAACGAAGTAAAAAAAATAATTTCCTCTAGGAGCAATTGATACTTTATATAGCTATTTTTGTTATAGCTTAAGAGTGGTTTCAAATTCGATGGTTTAATAACACAAAAACATATCCTAATATTTGACATATTAGCTTTTATTGTAAATAAATATTTTTGACAATCAGCTTCTGATATAGTTACAGCATGGGTTACAATTGATCAAAACACATTTAACTTTTTTTAAGTTTGGTTAAAGTGTTATTCAATTATCAAATTTACCCAGAAAATAGAAGAGCTGCGATTTTTATTTATTACAGGTCAATTGTTTATTTCAAGTGAATAGTGCAATGCTGAAAAATGTGTGTATAAGTTATTATAATGTAAAAAATATGTAAATGGCATAACTAATCGCCAGTCACGTTCAATGCTGCGAGTGAGAAATTATCCCGATTTCGTGTAAGTAAGTAAGAAGTGCAAATATATGAGCGAATAGTGAGGTTTCATAGTTAACCACGCGTTAAACACTAGTAGCACTTGACTGCCAATGTCGCCGGCTCTAGTAGCGCACACTTATATAACTACACACCTACATAATGTAATACCTTACTTAGCTTATCAACTATTATCATACTGGGGGCTAAGAGCTTGCTACTTATCATATTTGTGGGTCACTGATTCTAATTACCAACGCTGAATATTTCAAATCACTCAAAATATAATATAATATGTATGTATTCTCGAAATATTACCTCGACACAACATTTTTTACTATACTTACACATTATGCAACATGGAAATTACCTGACGCCACTCAGGGCTGACTTCCATACAATTCACTTGCGAAATAAACGCATCAAAAGATTATCTCTCGGAATTAAATATATCAATACAGAGAAAAAGGGTCGCGTTTTACAAAAAAAACTGGTTCAAAAGAGTAGTAAGAGTTACTCGGAAAACGAGTTCTACACTCATATACTGTAATTTTGCACAGCATTACGACATAGTTTCCTAGCACTGCAATATTTACAGATTAAAATAAAGATGATTATAATGGCGTGTGGAGACAGGAACCGAAGCTATTTTTCACGTCAGCATTATGCAATTAACTACGACAATCGTGAGAAGTGAATATTGTCACTGTAAATCAGCGGTGCATCGATACTTATAACGAGTCAATTAGTTGGTAAAAAGTAACCATATTAACGAAATATTGAAACAATTGTCATCAGATTATATAATATGCGTGTATTATGCTGAAATATTGGTAATTAAATATAATATCAGAGCATGAAATAAAGCCTTTGGATCTGCAGCAGTAGTACTTCCTACTTTACCACATTACATCAGAAACACACACATTCACTCATATTTGTGTATTCATAATACAAATACTATTTCGCAAAACAACTCTATGATATAACATGCTTAATATATTCATTTTATACTAAACTAAATACTCATCAAACATTCTTTACAGACAAATTACCGCCATGCAATTGGTTTAAAAATTAAAAGTGTTTTTGCCCTATACTTATTTACCCGGAGCGAAGTTTCACTTTAAACAAGACGACATTTCACCGGACGATTTTATGTTGAAATCTGTATGTTAAAAAGACAGTGAGTATGTGTCCAAATAATTTCTCAAATTCACATTCCGACCCAAATCCATACATGTTCATATTTATTTACATTTCGCATTAATATATTATTGTGATTGACATTCGTTCACATAATAGAAATGTTTTCCTTTTTTGATACCTTCAATTAATGTTTCATGAGAGAAATTATTGATCTTATATTAGAAATTAGTAATCGTAATTAGGTACAATTTTTTTGAAAAGTCATACTTAATCAGTGAAAAATTATACTAACATTTAATTTATTGCGATTTTAACAAAAGAAATCGACCATAATACTGGATGGAATTCCGTTATTTTCTTTATTTAAAAAAATGTGTCATTCTTCTATTAAAGGAGCGATGGCAGAAATTTCGTCGCGCATTCAGACACATTTTTATTGCGAATTTAAATTAGTCGGGCTACTTTTATAATGGATGGAATAAAATAACCTGTTCGCGCGATTAGGATAGTAATATTATAATGTATTCATTATTGATGATTCGTACCGAAAAGCAGTGACTTGTAAGATAACGGTGTGACCCATATTTGATCCTGTCACAAGTAGGACGAGAAAACTATGTATGCATGTACTCGCAGGTAAGCTCTCTCACTTTACAATATTTCGCACTGCTTATAATAATTAATTTATTACATCAGGTTGTTGGTTGTACTTTCTCTGTGACTAGAATCCGATACAACGGTACTGGTCTCCGCTACATTCCACTCATCATCGCGATCATCCTAATTCACTGTATTCGAGGCCCACACACTACATTATGAAAAGCGATGCTCACAGACTACTACAGAAACCGGCTCTTAAATATCACAATCTTATACCACTTTATGGCACACTTTATAACAAATGCAAAGTCTAACACATTTCGGTTTACGGTGAGCGAGCGAGTGATTTTCTCAGTTATAATAATGGACGGAATAGGACACAAAGAGAGATAACCGCGGGGTGCACGAGTTACGGCGAATAAGGGATGAAGCTTTCTCAATATTGGCAGGTAAAACTTGACAGGTAGAAATGGCACACCTGCATGCAGCCCCCTGGATGTGGCCGGCTTACAAGTGATATTCTGCAAATAGTACACGTCGAGTGCAAGACATGGTTGGACAGGCCGACGGCGACTTTCTCTATTGCTTAAGTATCGGCATCGCTATAACTAAGTGAGCATTATCAGCAATGCGTGTGCTTAAATCAATGAAGAGCACATACAGTTAGTCCTACGGCGAATTATCAGTAAAGTAAAAGTGGGCCACCGAATAATTGGAGAGCGCGGCATATTTGAAGTGGCGGAAAGCTCGTCTCGTTTAACGGCACTCACCTTGCTGGTGTTCCAGGTGTAGTCAGCGTAGTCTTGATAATTGCACTATTGTATCACTGGCTGTATCATAACGAGGCACGGTACTGATCAAGGCTCTACTCTCCGACTACGACTACTCTATAACTCTGCAGTGGTGTCTTACTAAAGCGGCTGCTCAGTGTCGACTGTCTTCTTGCTCACTGCTTCATCCCCTCCACTGCACTACACTACACTACACTACACTACACTACACTACACGCACACATACACATACACGCATATATACACACATTATCAAAACCACCCGACAATAACTTTACAAAAAAAACATAGTGTCATCTGCAATATTATCTAATATGTTGACCAAGTTACATTTCTTTATGTTATTTATTCAATAAATACAGTTCCTAATGGTGAATTATACGCAAGTTGCTTAACTGCGCTCGGGAACCGGTGTTTTGAAAATAGTAACGACACTACGGTTATATCTAAATCTCACAAACTAAAAGATCAATAACCCTTTTGGTAATAAGATGATCTGTGATTAATTTTAGTTTTGTGATATAAAGCCGTAAACATACACCGTAAAGACGGTAATAGATTTGCTTTGCTGTACTTTTGATCGGTTTTTTTGTTATGTAGTGCCTCGCCCGAGGCTCAAACAAAGCATTAACTAACAAAAAACCGATCATAAGTGTAGCTAAGTAAGTCTACTATTGTATTTACAGTGGCGTATGCCTGGGAATCCATTACAGTCTTTAGGCGCGGCACAGACATGCTCGTTGGTACTCTTTGATATTCATTCATCTCCACAAATGAAAGTGTGTTTGGTACTGATTGGCCCTGATCAAGTGTGACTTTTATGAATTTTATTTATCGATTTTAATGTATACTTTAATTATTTTCAGTTAATTACAGGTTCTAGCCCCGCTCGCAATTGGAAAGTTTCTGCTCATCAATATAATATTTTTAACATTACTAAAAATTCTAGTATAATCTAGTCGTCCGTGATACAATTTTCTAGATTTTTCTTATAAGTAAACACGCTTATAAATTTTACTCGATTGCAATTCTATTTGTATTTTGATTGAAAAACCCGGATTTATGATATCATAAATTGCGGTGTGACCAATTACACTCATTGGCAAGTTTCCTCACCCCTGAACCTGTCTCTATAATAATAATAAATGGTAATAGTTTAAATAAAATGTATATTAAACATGTGTTTTTCCATTCTGAGTCGATAGAATTCGAGTGTCTAGATTAGGAATGGTTATAGTTATAGTCAACGAGTGTGTCAATCAGGATGAAGCAGGAAGTCATACAAACCATCACCGTAATAATGTTTTATCATCAATACTACGAATAAAAAAGACACATGCTAATATTCCGCTTAATGCCATTATATGGTTAGAATTAATAATAACAAGTCTTACTATAGTTTTACTAAACATTTTATGCAATTCAGAATATTCAGTCTGTGTGCGGTTCCAAAAAAATAATCAGAATATATAACAAAAACATAAAATTATTACATTTTATAGGTGAACAGTGTAGTGCTCTAATACTACAATTAAGTTATATTACTATTATGAAAACAATTCACACAACAAACACTGTTTTATTGTAGGTACCTATAATCTATAAGTAATTTTGATAAAAGCTCTATGTACATAAAAATTGTTTGTTTTTCCTTCCTCAGATTACGGAATCGTACATTATTTATTGGAAAAAAAATGCATCAATAAAATTATTTAATATTTTTAATATGTATTTAGAGGTGACACAATGACAGTGTGTTTGAAAATAAATACATGCATTTTTCAAGTTTACAGCGTGGATAATTTAAAACAAGTGGTGATGAATATAAAATATTAATGATGTTGAACTAATGCGCTGTTCTTTCTGCTTGTTATCAATCCGTCAACATCTTCCATACTCTTGCACTATTTAATGCAGGATCATTGTATGTAACTACCACATTCTGACAATGATGATGATGATGATCGGAAAGAGAGAGAGAGAGAGAGAGAGAGACTGCTGATAGCCATTATATTCAATTGTTTGATGGAGCAATGTGAAGGACCGCTCATAGTAGATCATAATAATAAATAATACGCACAGTATACATCTTCTACTCGCATTCTATTTCGTAGGTTATTTACTAAAAAATGTATCTGCAAAAAATGCTAAATGATAATAATAATAAAATTAAATGAAAGTCAAATATATATGTTAATTTGTAGATATGTACGTTTATATGTTAATGACCCATCGGATTGGTATTTATTTACCAACATTGCATTATTCAAAATTGAAAAGCCTTCATTATGAATAACGTGTGTGTGTGAAACGTGAGGCATGAATCATTAATAAGATCTAGTTTGAAGAACGCACAAACAATTATAATATTTTTATGTATAATTGTTATTTCACGTGGCCGAAGATAAAGTTGGCGTGTCTTGACTTTATTAAGCACACAATACTAATTACTACTGTTTATAATATAATACATTGATTGTTTTTATAATACGGAGTCTTTATCATTATAATGTGTGTTTAGTGTGAATGTATTAATTGATTGTAAGTTCTCGTCTAAGATAAACTTGTATTTTAAGTGTACGGTTTTCTCTTTTTGCCGACCTTTGACGACCGGTTTTCCATACGTAATACTGAATTCACTTTTGAACCACGTCAGTTATCCAACTCCATCAGTCATTGTGCTTTGTGCACTAAAATCAGCGACACTGTCATTGCCAAATATGAATCCTGTATCATTCTGGTGTATTTATAGTTGGTCGTGTAGTAGTAGATTTGTATGTAATTGAATAAACGGTTAAGAGAATTGTTGTCCCACGCGATCATGACCAGTTCCTCGTCTCGTCCACAATACACTGAATAAATCATAGATAAAATAAGGTATCTCATTTGCTATCACAATCATATAATATAAATACTTTTACTGACATTATAACATAATATAAAGTATAATAATAATAACAATATATGATACAAGCGAATAGAGTACCGATTAAACTTACGTACCTCTCCCATACAAATGCCTACCTCGATTTATGATGTCGATCCGTTACAGAAGGCAGGGGCGTACATCGAATCATTAATATGTATAGCTAATGCGGGCCTTACACGTTACGGTATGGCTGCACAGGTATGCCCATATATAATATATCCATTAACCCTTACTATATGGTAGAAATTATGGTGACATCTGATTAACTATACGTTAAAGTTCAATAAAAACCATTACTCTTTCAGGGGGGCGTAGTTAATAATCAATAAAGATCATGTCTAGCATACATTTATAGGAAGATATAAGCCTTAATGTATAGAAATATAGGTGGTCGAAATATCAATCAATTAAACAAGATAACCCATTGTTTATATTTTGGACTCTTTACAAGCTCAATATTAATATATTCGACCCATTTTTTATTTGCTGATAAAAATAATAAATTGCAGCACAAGTCACAGAATCAGTTGTACTTAGAAAGTTACATTTTATGAAACTTTTATGTAAAAAAATAAACTAAGTATGTAGTAACTCCCCGTGCCTTTTTTGATCTTACCTTCTGTGTTAGACATGAATAAATTTTACTTCTAGAGCATTTTGATTTAAAGAAAGTTTGGATCCACTAATTTCAATTTGACAGTTAAAACAGTGTTCTAAAAGTTATTTTAAAATATTATCTCCACTGGCCTCGTTTAAGCTAACGATAATATAGGCAATCTTTGTTGAAAGAATGGAAACTTATGGAACTATGATTTAATCCAAGGAACAATAAGCCGAATAAAACATAAGTCGATAACCTGTGGATGAAGACTGTAAAACAGTTATATAACAATATTGATTACTGTCTAACTTAGGCAATACTACTCTTGTATACACACGTTGAATTCTTCTTTATGTAACTGTGATCTTGAGACGATATTATAAATCCAGCTAGACATTCTTTGGTGACAGTAAGTAATGTATTAACTACCTTTTTAAGGAGAGCGTTATAAAGAAGTGCAGTTGCTGTGTCGCAAGAGTCAAAGCTGGTCGATGGACTGAAAGTGAAATTGTGAGGAAAAGTACATATGAAGGTGAACATCATCAAGCACTCTTTACCCTGCTTAAGTAGAGTACATATACTGTTTATACTAAATATTATGTACATTGCATCATACCTGCCAACACGTGGTCAATAGTCAAGGTTACTTGCACTATCTGACAGACATTCACCTCTTTCACAACAATCTCTATTCATATAACTGTACTCTTCCTCTATATTCTGCCTACATTTTGAAACTATCATGTAACGGCGGCAGGTGCTTAATACTTCTTCCACATATTGCGACATATAAGCTTACAATCTTCAAAAACATGCCTTTATTAAATGTAGCCCTCCAAATCGGTCTTCGATGAGTCGTCATGTTGCCGGACAAAAGGATTAAATGTGATTTTGTATTATTAATTGCGGTTTCCTTTGAAAGGTCACCACAATATTACTCATTGCTCATTAGCATATGCAGGAATTATTATTTTATTTTACATATAAATACATATATTATTATATCATAATGCAGTACTACTAGAGCATTACGGGAGATCCCAAGTCGCCGTGATGTTAGTGCAGCACTCGTCAGTATTATGTGGGAATCAATCATAGTATTCACCCTTATTGCTGTTTAATTGGATTGGATTTAATAATAAACACACTATGCAAAATATGTATTTTTTAAAACAAGAAGAATAGAGCTTTTGACAGCAATTTTTTGCCATGTTTCACGATGAGCTTCAACACTGGGTTATCTATGTAGTTATTATTCAGCGTTAGAAACTTGATTCCTAGTTAAACCTAATAAAGTGGACTACATGTTTTTTATTGTAGAGTAAAAAAATACGTGTCTATATTTGATTGAATACATTTTATAAAATACACGTACCCCAGACAGATATTATAAATGAGCAGATTTGATTCGCCTAAATCTTCCCACCTTCTTTTGATTGCATTTAATTGAATATATCCGGAGCAGACAAGTTAACATATCCGACTATGTTTTAATAAAAACCGGGTATGACGAAATAATCCAAAGCAATGAGGAAAAGCACTCGCTTCACCTTCCCTATTAAGAATATTGTTATCATATATGCTGAGAGGACATCACATTTGAAGAATGAGGTTAAAGGTTGAGGGAATTGCACTAAAATGTTAGATTCACATCACGTACTTATCATGTTTCATATTATTAACGCGAGGTCGTCATCTCATGGCCATCCTTTGCCAGAATTAGTCAATTGATGCTTAGCGAAAGTAGATTACAATATATTAAGATAACAGTGCTCCACTATCCCATTTCCCAGCATGAGAAAATATAAGGTCGACTTAGACCAAAACAAAACCATTGTTCATATTATTATTAGCGCGTGCTTTACCTTACTTTCTGCTGTACGCTACTGTAGTTATATTATGAAGATTTTCCACATTTTATACGGAAATCTTCCAAAAGGCTTGTTTACCAACCGCCATAATAGGAAAACCGCTTAGGTTATTAATTAATAATGCTGCAGGTGGTTTACGAAATCTCTACATACCAGAAACAGTTGGGTTTCTTCCACGAAAGATAATGGTGCACTGATTTTGTCGGCGTTGAAATACATTTATGCAATAAGAAGGCTGAATTAAATAAATACTTAAACTTTTATCATCATATAATATATAAAAGCCTGCGTGTTCATGTGATGTATGGACTATTGATTGAAATTTGTAGGAAAACACTCCTTAATTTCTGGGCTACAAGTATTATAATTATCTGTATTTTGAAGACTTTGTGGAACTGAATAATGTTAAAATGAAATCTGTGAGAACGAACGGAATGTTTTATATTTGAAATGATTAAATATAATAACATTAAAGCCAATATAATACAAATCTCAATAAGAAAAATACTATTAACAACATCAAGTAATGAAGTTTTCAATAAAAAATAACCTAGTAAACTATAATTGCAATTTAATCTAGATTTTCCTTAAATTTCTTTCAATTCTTATACTACAGGCATATTTTCAAACTCCATGAATTTACTCACAATAAATCTGATATATTTGATAATAAATAATGCAGAGTTATAACTAAAAGACAATAAAAAACAATTTTTAGGTATATTGAACTTAGAAGTATCTCCGGTCTTAAACAACACGTTTATTTTGAATAAATTAATAATTTATTTTATAACAAACAAAACTTATTTTGTACATAATTTGTATATATATAAATATTATTGTTTACCCTTGAAATTAGCACATTTATGAAGGTTTTTATGCCATAAGACTTAATAAACCACCCTAATTTTGTTTATACGCCTTTTTAATTTGATGTGGAAAATTATAAAATTTTCATGTACCTGCATACATTATGTAGAATGCCATCTGTGTAAAGTAAATGAATGCTCTTTCCCGAGCTTCTATTATTCGTCTACGTTTGTGTGAGCAATACTTATTTAAAAAATATTTATATTATTTTAATGAAATGTATTTTATTAAACCACATTATAGATACTTTATGTACAGATGTTGTCATAAATAATTTTATAATATTGTGGACATAAAATATATTTTTAAATTTATTTCTTTTTGATTGAAAGAACATTGTAATATTTAATTTCACATATGGCCGAGATTTATTTAGATAAGGGGTGACCTCAACACCTGCCATTAACCCCCATCGATTTTAACCACCTCCCCACCATACCACCCCATAACACTATTATGTGCCCCCTTCTATTCCATGCCCTTAATAGAAATAAATACCAATACAATACCAACACTATGTAGAATAGACCTAAATTAAAATATTATTTAGTAGGTTTGTAGCGCAAGTTGTGTTGATAATCTTCAAGTATATATGTATATCCAATAGCTTTGTATATAGTTTAATTATTTAATTATCAAAGTAACCAGTTGTGATGATAGAACATAGCGATGAATATTCAAGGTATACAGTAAAACACGTCATTTGATAGTATCAGTCACACCTTGAACTTTTACCATTCTATTATACTCATTACCATATTATTAAAATCAGAACATGTACTATAGAACTTCTAAAACTTAAACCATATTCGAATTCCTTTGTTATAGGAATTAATTAACCAAATGAACACAACGCGTATTGATTATTTGTACCAACTTATTATAGTCTGTGTATAGTATACAATATAAAGTTTGGATTGTGTCACATATTCGAATATTATTTACATATATGAAACATGGGAAAGTAACAAGAACAATATGTTTACTAATCCAAAATAAATGGTTGTCCAGTCCAGTAACGTAATAATAGATCGATCAATAAGAAGCATGTTTTGATGTTTACTCTACAAACAGGAGAAATAATCTGAAACAAAATCCTACATCTTTCGACCCCAATTCGACATATTTACACCCGCTTTAATACTCAGTAAATCCCTTCAATTTAATCTTTCAAACAGAATAAGGGAATTGAAGCTATCATTCACAACGCAGAGAAATTTAAACATATTGTTTCGATTTCAAATGTACCAAATGGTGCCACTACACACTCGCACAAATTAATTGTAAATATTGACAACTAATATTAATGTGGTTTTTTTAATTTTTTATCGAACCGAATTTTAATACAAGTGTAAACAAATTACCACATTTTTCTGTAAAATATTGACTTTTTTTTAAACCATTCACTAAAATTCGCGAGTGTCTGTACGCACCATTAATACCTACATTTTTTAGAGACCAGATTACTCACAAAATCCTTATAACAAGTACATAATGAGGAGAAATTTTAATTGTGATAAAATGACTGACACAAAGAAAGATATTTCGCATAACGAATGAGGATAAATAACCCCAAAAATATCCTCGAATATATTTTAGCTTTCAAATAAAAATACCTATGATTATTTTGTATAACTTTCATACAAATTCTGCAACGAATAAAATCTCGTTATGAGAAATTCCCCTGTATTTACATTACAATAATCACATCCATGCAGAAAATTTCAATACGTTATCATGGTTTATAAATTAAATTTCATATAATTTCACAATGACATTATAAATGATATATGTATATATAATAATAAATGATTTTGTCGACTTCTTGTAAAGATAGATGTAGTATGTAATTTTATTTAGAGGTATAAACTGAGCGCTTTCCCTACTAATACTGTAGTTATTGTCTGACACTCTTAATAAAATTTGTGGAAATTACATTATATATATGACATACTTTATCTTTACAAATAAGCCTCTGATATATCGAAGGTGTACTGCCAAACTCTACTCATAATTTGAATTACAGTTGCATTTGAATAATGTTTTTTATTACTCTATATATAGTCAAATTTACATTTTTAGTGTCTGCTAGTTAATTGTGTTAAATTTGGAAAGATAAAAGAAGTCACTGATTTATTGTAAATTGTTCAAGTATACAGGGTGGACTTGAAATAACTGAGACTATTTTAGGGGGTGGTAGGGTATGGTAAGAAGAATCCATTTTTTTTATTAATTAATATTAAAAAATAATAAATTATATTAATTACGTGTAACAGACAAAATATACAAGTAACAGTCACTACTGAGTACTTCAGAGAAACAGTTGATTCCAAGATGGTGGCCCAAACTCTGTTTTTGTGCAAAAATTAGATTTTTTCAATTATTCTTACGATACCCTACCACCCCCCCCCCCCCCCTAAAATATTCACAGTTATTTTAAATTTATGGCTGTGTTAAGACTGTGACTTTTTTGTTTCACTAATTGGACTCTATCTCAAACCTATGAAATATGACTTAGTGCATTTTGGCAGTATACCCTCGATATGCAGATACAACTTGAGTTACATTTAAGCATGTATATGAAACAAGGGTTAAGTAAAACGAAAACAGATAAAAGCCATGTTTTATTAATATGTTTTTCCCGTACAGTAGTACATGCATACATATTAGAAGTATGTATTTATGATAAACAATGTGGTTATTTGTAAGATGTGGAGTAGTCGATATGATATATGGTATTAATAAAATAGTTGTGATCAAAGTGCAAGTGACCTCGGCAGCGACATTGACCTCACTAGGCCGCCCCCGCCCCCATCTTGAGCGGCAGCCAGGCAGCCAGGCAGCCAGGCAGCCAGGCAGCCAGGCAGCCAGGCAGCCACCAAGCCACCAAGCCACCCAGCCACCTCAGACCACTTACACCACTCACACCACCCCTCGCTCCAGGAGCTCCAGCAGGAGAGGGCGGGATAGTGGCGCAGTAGTCTGATGCAGCTCATCGATCTGGCGCTGACCTTGAGCGAGGTCGCAGACACTCTAATACTAATACCACGCTCAATACACAACACCACTGCATCGCATACATCGACCACTCGATTATCCGCCACTACCACTCATCATTAGTTAACATACAACAAGGGCCTCTATGATACTCTATGACTGTGACTGATGAAACTGTGACCTTTACTGAGTTTTAATACCCACCCTAATATCTCAGGGGATAAGGCTACAACTTGGATTCAAATCCTGCCAAATCCAGATGTCACAACTTCAAAGTATTCCGATATATCTTATTCTTAATATGTATATATTTATTCTGTGCGTGTGCCTGTCACTGAAATCCTCCTAAACGGTTGGACCAATTTTAATGAAATGTTTTGTGTGTGTTCAAGGGGATTCAAGAATGGTTTAAATTCACAATTGGTTCAAGTTTAAGTTTTTATTTAACACAGTTTCTCCATTTCACTTTCTCTCATATTGATATAACTTTATTTTTATATTAGTATAAATTTCATCAAAATGGGCCAAATTTCTACAGCTAGTTAAAAAAGTTTGTAATTTTCGAATTAAAAAGGTGTGTACAGGACAACTTTTGTCGGGTCATCTAGTATAATATAAAGAATTAATTTTAGATGTGTTACAGTTACTACCAAATTATATAAAACATCTAAAAATCATAATTCAACTCACACATATTAATTAACTTGTGCAGAATTCAATGCAGCGACTTCAGAAATAAATTAAAGGTTTTTTTTTATAAAATTGTTGTACTTTTCTGTTTATTATTAATAATATTATATATGTTTTTTACAGTAAATATGCTGCGTTTATATAATATTATAAATATTAGAAAGGCGATGGCCCTTTTTTCATATAAACAGCGTAATATTTCAGGGGATGAAGCTTGGGATTCCTTGGCGTGCGTCGCCGTAAACGTACACCGTAAAGACGATAATAGAGTTACTTTGCTGTACTTTTCATCGGTTTCTTGTTAAGTAGTGCCTCGCCTCATATCGTGTACGTTTACGGCGACGTATGCCTGGGAATTTATTACTTAAGAGATATAGTTTCTGTGGTTGATAAAACATCTAGCACGTGAGTTTTTAGGGCAGGAATGGTAGTTCTAACATATAATAATAATAAGTGTAGCTAAGTAACTCTACTATAGTATTTACGGTGACGTATGCCTGGGAATACATTACATTACGCGTGGCTACAGATGTGGTCATGGGTTCAAATCCCGCTCAATTAAAAACAAAATGATTTCCTCGGTTATTACGACTGGGGGATCGGGAATAATATTAATTAAATCCAGATCGGTCGTCTTGATCCAGGTTTATATAATACTGATTATTAAGTCGCAAACCTGTGTACTAGTAAAAGTTAAGATCAATCACAAAAAATGAATTAAAACGTTGTCGGGTCTAAAAATGCAATATATCTAAAAGCCTTATCAAAAAGCCCCTCGAGAAGTGTATAAAAAAATATTAGAGAAAAAATGGCTAATATACTTATCGCCATGCTAGAGAGAGTAAAATCCAGAATTCAGGACATCCACTCCTGACTTCTGGGAGCGATACTTGATTGATATGATTATTAAAGTCATATAAAATTTGTTAATTTAAAAAAAACTTAACTTTAGTACTTTAGGAATTTATGCTACTCCTTAAGATAAAATGGCAATACTTCTTAAGTCGACAAATCCTGCTATGTTCTAACCATGTCCCGCCGAAATGTTTACAGTATTAGTCGGATTCAGAGAACTTCAAGCCTCATGACACAATAAGGATAGCACGAGGAAAAATTAAACTAGCAGATTTGAACGACTAATAGAAGTAGGTACATAATATAAATTTAGGTGCTCAAAAGCTCACAAATCCAGTTCAAAATAAAAATGAGAAATTGCAGAAAATCGTACCTGATATTTGAAACCTTGACATTTTAATAACCTAATAGTACATATAACAAGTTATTTGAAAAAAAAAATATCCCCTAGTTCTATAAGTAAATTTTGAAATATCTACTAAGGTTTACATTTTTTGAGCCTGGAACATTCTGGTGGTAATCTTCTTTGTAGTTATGTTCCATTTTGAAGGAGTTATATTCATTGTTTGTAGAGAAAATGTCAAACTTTAAGCCAATCAGAAGCGAGATTATTTAATATGTTAATCAAATGGTAAATCAACAGATTTCAGCTGGGAATTGCTATAACAATTAAATGAATGTTGAAATATTTATAATTTTATAAATAAATTATTAATTTTTAAGTAATAATATTTTATTTCAAGGCCCAATAATATTTTACGAGGAACAAAGTCTTTGTTTTATTTATTGAATTTTCTTGGTACATTCCAATAATGCCGGATTATCGAGACATTGCTGCATTGTAATAATATCCTTGATATTACTTTGTGTCCAATAATAAAGAACAAATTTATACTATAAGATGTTTCAATAGATGTGTTATTATGAATAAGCCATGTGTTATGGAATTAATTTAATTATGAAAGTACATCAATTAATTTGTAAAAATACTCTGGAGTAAAATTATCGAAGCAATATTAAAGCTGTATTTTTAATACCATTACACTTCAATGCTTTGGTCGCATGTTTTAAATGTCAAAACGACAATTTTAGACAAAATTGAAGAATCTCTAATTTAATAATAATTTGAAATTAAAAAAAAAAAGAGTCGCCCGAACAGGGACTTGAACCCTGGACCCTTGGATTAAAAGTCCAATGCTCTACCGACTGAGCTATCCGGGCCGATACAAGTTGTGCTGCTAGTATGTTATATAAATAATTATAGCAGAGTATAAAACAACAGCATTGCTTTTAAAATTTAAATTATATTTAACTGCTCTGATTTAAAATATAAACAATTAATAATATATAAAAAAATATACTTTTAAAAAATTGTTTGTTAAAATATTATTAATGAAATTCATATTGTGGTTGATATTTCCCAGTATTGAATTATGATAGTAGTAGTAGTAGTAAATGTAATATTTATTTGTATTTATATTCAGTTTTCATATTGTTACGTGGATTATTTTGTATGTAGTCAGATGGGGGTAGGGGTTGTTCAGGCTAGTGTACTTGTATTAAGTCTACGTCATCAGCCGCCCCTGTGGCCTAATGGATAAGGCATCGGCCTCCTAAGCCGGGGATTGTGGGTTCGAGTCCCACCAGGGGTACATACATCAGCTTTTTGTTGTACTTAATATATTTTTTGTCACCCTAATATAGCGTAGTGCAGCGCCTCTAGCGACCAAATATATTGTGCATAATATTAATTGTATGGAGATCGATTATTTTATAATATTACATGAATTTAATATAATTTAACACAGTAATTATCGCTAAAATACACCAAAAAATATTATTTTTCCACTATGAATATTTTTAGGCTTATAATCATACACAATTGATATATTATGATGTCTTTCTTCCACACAATTCAGATATTAGCATACATTATCTTTAAAATGTTATTTATTCTGATAATTAAAATTAGCGATAAAGCTATTTAAATACATATTTTCTTTCTTTTAATACATTTTATATTTTCATTGTATATAACCCGATTCGAGCAATGCATTATAAAATATTGATTTATTAACAGAAAGCAAGAGAAGGAGATTTATAAAATATTTATTCGAGAATCAATACATTTCCAAAGCATAATACATAAACTCAAGAATATATTTATTTATTTTGTAGTACCTACTTTGCAATTATTATAAAAAAGTCATTTTTCTTGCATTAGGTAACACTACGACTGTGAATGTATTTTATTAGTAATAAAGTAATATCCGGTATGTACTTCGGTAATGCAATTACCCCGGTCTATTTATTATATATTTGTAGAAGTAGAAGAACGTCCGAAATACAGCGAAGGACGGTGATTGGCAACTAAGTATAATCATTATCACCAATCACAGCCGTTCACGCCTAACTGTATCATTATCTACAAACAATTCAAACAAATTTATATGATTTTTTAATGATATGTTGGGTAGTTCATATTGAGACATTTAAAATATGTCAGAATTCAACATTCATTCAGGATGTGAAGAGTCAACGAAAGTGGAGAGTGTCCATTTTTAATTAATTATTTGGCCGGCTTTTTTGAGGGGCTTTTACAAATTTGGTTTTTAGACACAACAACGTGCTCATTGTCTGTGGATGATCTTAACTTTTACTAGTTGAGTAATGGATTCCCGGGCGTGCGTCACCGTAAACGTACACCTTAAATACGATAGTAGAGGTACTTAGCTAAACTTATGATTGGTTTTTTGTTAGTTAATGCCTCGTCTGAGCCTCGGGCGAGGCACTAATTAACAAAAAAAACGATCAAAAGTACAACAAAGCAACTCTATTACCCTCTTTACGCTGTGCGTTACGGCGACGCACGCCTGGGAATCCAAAGCTTAACACAGGTCACCGACTGCGAGAGACAACGAGAGCTCTGCACGATAATCGCCTCAGTATTTACCTTAAAATCCAGGAAATCAGAGTAAACCTGGATCAAGACGATCGATGGGAATTTTATTAATATTATTCCCGATCTTCTAGTCATAATAACCGATCAAATTAATTAAAAAAAGTATATTTACTAGTGCAATTATAGGATTAGCTCAATTATTTGACGATAACCAAATATTATGATAAAATTTATTATGGGTAGATCTAACAAATTGGTACTTTTGTATTGAGCTATCCTATCCATATTACTCACACACACAATTAAGCGAGTAAATAAAAAGTAGGTTAGTCCAAGTTAATCAAGGATGTTAAAAAGAAATGGATATGAAATAAGAGCTTTCGTTCAGTACAGGTCTTCATCATATGTGTCACTATCCTCTCAAAGGACATATTGATAGATTGAAGCACCGGTGCAGTGCAAGATATTGACTACAGTAGTCTGTCTGATGGATTGCATGTCATAGCCGATGTAGAAAGTGGGTCACGATGGAAGAGATGCATGGCTGCTTTATAATGATAATGATGGTAATGTGTGCGTGTGATTAGTGTAGATTAGTCGGGTTTATCAGGAGGTCAAAGACCGCGCCAGGAGTGCACTGCTAGTTATCTCCAAGCACAAAGTAACTACAGGATCTTGGCTGGGAAGGTCTGCTTTAGCTAGACCTTGGGCCACTTGGCCACACCTTGACCTTTATCTACGAGCCACTCCATGTAATGCTCCTCTGCTAAATACTCTGCTAGTTATAGTTATACATGGCCTCAGTGTGGTCATAGTCATAACAACGCCATCACTGTTCACCACTCTGTCCGCCATTCTGCATACTAATTACTGCTTGCTCTGCTCTGCTCTGCTGCAATACATACATACTCTCGTGCACTCTTTCATTCACACCTTATTAAATACCAAATACATTCCATTTCATTACTCTATTGGAGGAAACCGTGAAACCATAGATATAAACATTAGATATCGCATTGCATACAAGTAAGTCGTGTAGCCCGTGTATTGTTGCACTTTTCTATCCTATTCGATAAAGGCATAAGTGTGTCTCCCTCACTATACACATTTCTAGTGACCACTGGAAGTGGTTGTGACAATATTGTAAACATGTTAAAAAAGTAGTGTTTGGTAAAAAGTGAGGCTAGATGTATTTGAGTGTATGTTTGAGTCCATATGACATGTAGTAACAATGCATTTACCCATTTTACTGTGAAATATAACTGAAGATATGAAGAGACATGTTTACAGTATAATGTTTGCCAGGTAACTCATGTTTTTGGCCACTTGATCCACTTGAACTAAACACGCATTTAGCCACTCATGCGATATCTTATGTTTATATATATGTGTGAAACATAGATTTTTATAAGAATAATAAATATTTAGACACGCGCATTATTATTATAGATTTTCGGTGTGACCAATTACGTTCTTTGGTGTGTATTCTATCCTCTGAGCAAGTGTGAATGTGGCATTTACTTTACACATTCGTGAATTTATGAATCTTAGGTCAACTTTATCTATTATCTGTTGCACTTTGTACTAATTCATCACTAACAGTCGTGATCGGTCATAATAACATCTGTTCAGACATAACATCTTCTTGTATAAATGAGGGGTTACCAATCAAAAGCTCCTAAATCCAGTTTTCACCGTACTATTACAGTACCGTCACCCTAACGTTTTTTTATAATAAAATTCTATAGTTACACAGTGATGTGTGTAAAGGAACATTTCTACTATTAATAAAAACGTCGATATATTTAAAAAATAATGAAAGAACTTTATTGACGAATCGGTCTTCAGTACCAGCCAGCAAAAATGTTAACATACAAGGCAACAGTCGCAAATATATTGATTTAATAGCTCATATTTCAAAAATTGCAACTGGCCGGTACTGTGGGACTCTCCTCTACGTTAAATCAATTTAATTCGAACTGGATTTGGGAGCTTTTGATTCTAAACGCCTTCAATATGTATAGTAAATAAGTATATATTAACAATATAATTAAGCTTGTCTGCCTAAAATGCCAATTAAACCGTATTAACAAGGGGCTTTTCTACCTGAACCAATGCAGTGTAATAACAGTATAAAAGTAAGGGGCCACCCCTAAAGATATTTAGTGTAGTTTAATACCCCCTTTAGTTTAAATATGATTTTATGCACAATTCTTTGGATTCAATAACTCTAGATATAATAAATGCCGTTTTTGGTTACCCAGGAAAATATTTTAGTAAAGCCACTTAGAGTTAAATAGTGTGGATTGTGTATAAGGATGATTTATTGCACATAATAATACGGATATTATTATAAATTAATGAATAAGTGTTCATATGAAATTACGATTAGTCGAGTATATATTTAATAATTTTTTTGTAGATAAGTTTTTGTGTTAATCACTCATCGAATTAATTGATTATGTTTACTTTTTGGTACGGTGTCTCTGCGGTTGTATAATCAATTATCAAACCAACTGTGAATGGTGTCGGTCCTTGATTTTGTTTATCAAAAGAACACCTCATAGTGAAGCTCACCTAGTCACATACACTGGTTAAATGTAGATTAACTTGTACAAAGCAAAAGTGATGTTTTGGAGTTTTCTAGATCACGGCCACCGTAGAAATGAGCCGAGGACGCGACGTGGACATAATACATACTTTCCATGTCTTGTTTCATATGATTGATGTTATTGTTATATGTTATATCCTGACACTGACGCCTTGATTAATCGGGAGACAGGGGGAAATACACAATTAGCCATTCAGTGAATGTAATCAGTAATCAGAGATCAGGAGACATTGTTATATGTATTATTAATGAAAGACAACAACATAGTGGCGGTGTTCTAATGTTGTATGCATGTACATGTACACGTGTGTGTGTGTGTGTGTGTGTATTAAGTACACTATCATAGAATATCGGTGGTTCTCAACATGTCAGATAAGATAACATTTTAGGTCATTGTATCGCTATCTGTGCTGATTATCAATGTTGGCACAGTTAACACTAAACAATGCAACAATAACAACACTCGGCGGCGCTGTGACACAGTGGCTGCTGTTGCTGCTAGTGATACAGTGATACAGTGATACAGTGATACAGTGATACAGTGATACAGCAGAATGCATGTTCTTCTAAAAAGAAATAATCAGCTGGCTCGGTGCGCTGGCGCGGCCCACACTTTTCGTGTATGTTCCCCTCGTCGTCGGGCTCCGTGCCCCCTGCCCCGTGCCCCCCGCCCCCTCGTCTCCCTTACTGTATCCCCACCCCAGGCCCAGGGCTGGTAGTAGTGGTAGCGGCCCCCCTCCCCTGTAGTCCCCAGTGTGACTGTGGCTACTGCCGCGGCTGGTCGTTGTGCCGGTATGATAGTGTTGTTGCACCCGGTGCATGTCTGCTGCATGGCTGCCTTCAGTGGCCGGCTCCGTTACTAGTAGCTAGTGTCCGCTAACTAGCAGCTAGTGATAGTGGTGCTCGCGATAGTCCAGTGCTCGTCAAAGAGTCACGGTAAGTGTCCGCGCCTCACAGATACACTTAAACCCCGGTGCATACAATGGCGAGTGTGTGTGTTGTCTATGTTAATGTGTATACAGTGTGTGCGCTAGTGTGTGTGTACTCTGTATTATTGTATACTATACACTGTATACACTCTGTAGAGGCGAAAGGTTAATTTTCAAGTTGTCGCTGTGGCTAGAAGCGAATTTAGGTCATCGTGCCGGCGCACAAAAACTACGGCCTCATCTAGCGACCAGTGTTGTGTGACTGTGTGTGATATAATAGTACAGTATAGTGTGCTGATGATTATTATTATTATGATAAGTGTATTATTGTAATGGAGTAGCGATAGATAGTCGAGAGAGAGTGTGTGTGTGTGAGTGTGCAAGTGTGCGTGTCCCAGTTCTGTTTAAAAATACAACTGGCACTCGGATGCATGCAGCGAGTATAGTAGTGTACACAACTACCATTACACCTCTACACTATGACTATATATATTATAGATGTATGTATGTATGCATGTAGAGTGATCATTATAGAGAGTGTTTATTAGTAGTGTCCTGTGTGCTCAAGTGTGTCCTGTCTGCTCTGCGCCTGCCTTAGCGCCCGCTGTACACACACTGCTCTTCTGTTCTGTACTCTATACTTCATAGTCACAGTCATTGTATCAAACCAGCGGATGATAGAGTGATTTAGCTTTCACCCGCATCGCTGGATCGCTATACACTCACACAGACAAAGTGCAGTGTGATGCTCCGTCTCTGTTGTTCACCTTCACTTTTATCGGTGCAGGAGAGACAGAGAACACACATATACACTTTGGCGGCCATTCACAGCGGCTCATTTGAATTTGGAACGCGGCCGTCGCGAGTGTGAGAGTGTGATAGTGTGATAGCGGCCAGTGTCTAGGAGTAGATCCTCTAGTCTAGCGCCTCGTGCTACATGTATACATACTCTGTATGATGGTAATTACTGATGTTGATGTATGATGATGATGATGGCGATGATGGCCATTGCGCAACGAGGTGAGCAACACGACAAGCGGGTCAAGCGAGCGCAAACAACAACAACAACAACAAGTCGTGGATGTTACGGACGGTGTGGATACAAGTGTATTGATATACACTTTCTAACTAAGCACTCTAGCACTGGTACATAGTGTGTACTGAAAGCATGTACACAGTACCCGTGTGTGACGGTATTTGACCCAGTTGCGCTATCGATAACGCGCCTCGTCTCGCTATAATAGTGCCGAGCCGCTTTCTACTTTATTGGCCGCTCTCTCCGCTTACCGCATGACGTGCACGCACTTGTTGTTGCATTCCTCACGGTTGACTATGTCACGATGACCTGTCCCGCGTCCCGCAGTGTGTCCCGGCCCTTATCTGAGCGCGAGTCCCGAGTCCCGACTCTCGTATCCCGGCCCGCGCGCTTTTCGTACTAGTCGGTGCCCTTGAACTTGACACTGCCACCGACACAGGCACACGCACACAGTCACCCGACACCGTATACGTGCACACTAACACAGCGGCTTTGTCCCGTCTGGCCGATGTGCATGTGTGTGTGTGTGCCAATTTTTACCGAGAGCGCGCACACCAGCACACCAGACTCGGCTATTTAATAATATCCACGGTTATTCACTCGGCGCACATAGTGACATGTAGTAGATGCGGTGCGCCTGTATGAGTGATATCGACCGGCATGTGCTGCGAGGGCGGGGGCGGGGGCGAGGGCGCTGACGGGGCGGAGGAGCAGGGCCCGGTGTTGTGTCTGGCTCGTGATCCTGCTCGCCTCCCCGGTCCTGGTCCGGTACTCGTTACTCCGTACACAGTACACAGTACACAGCCTGCACCTTGCACCCCCTGTCGCGCCACACTGTCGCTCTGTAATCATCATCGAGCAGTATTCACAGTGGTTATTGATCTGGCTGGTGGTGCGTGCAACAGTCTGCCGTGGCGCCCGTCGTCCTCCTTGAACTGATTGTTGTTGTACGTTGTCTTGTTATCGCTTATCGCCGACCCGGTGTGTTGCGCCACGCACTCGCTTATCGTGTCAAGGATCCCACATTATACCTGTGAGCGCTAATGTACATACATATTGTCTATGTATGTATGTATGTATGCATGAGTATGACCGATGTATTATGTATGGGCCGAGGTCAGTTTTGCAGGAAGCCGTCTGCGACTGCGACATACCATTACAATATTTATAACTGAACTCTTTACTTGTTTCAGGATTACCCATAGCTGTGACTACCTCCACTGCCATACCTTGTGTTGTGATCATTAGTGAGTGTTCAAATCAGTGCTTTTCGGATTATTCCACTCGTGCGGTGGCCGTTTTCCTTGTGATCAGGTAAAACATTATTCTATTTACTTGCGTCTTCTATATGTGTACATATTATAATGATAACCCGTATGTTTTATTCGGTGTTAATTAGCCTCCAGGGTTGTGTTAACCTTACAATATGCGGGTATTATCCTTTGTCAAGCTGTTACCAATCGTTTACTACTTATTTATTATACTTTCGTTTGTTTAATAACTTAAGTTACAATTATACCTGTGTAAATTCGTCTTTAGTTTTATATACTCTTCGAAATTTTCACTAAAATACTCAGACTTTGTACACATACAAAATGATGTTTTCGATGTACTGAAAAAAATAAAATTTTGAGGACAAAATTAATAATTCCATGATTTACCTGATATTAGGTCAAAATGAAACAATGTCTCACATGTCATGGCCAAGTTAATACGAACAATCAGTAATGTAGCACTACAACTTATGTATATGCTAGAGTAAGTGTTTGAACTAACCTTACGTGACATAATTGAAAATTACACAATGTCATTATTTATTACCTCTCGTAATTTAAAAAAAAGTTGACTTTACGAGCGTCCTTTCGCATAAAGAGTGTGGGAAGGGAGTTTAAATAACCCCTGTTGAAAATCCTCAAATGATGTTACAAGAGGATTAAAATAAGTAACTGTAGAATAGAAACGTAAAATCATTGAAAAGTGAGAACAAAATGAGAGCGTGTTAGTGGAAAAATTGATTCTGTGTAACATATGAAAAAATAAGAGAGATTGTTATAGAATCGTGTTTATGTCTAAAGAATTTCTACGTAAAGTGCAATAATTTGTTTTGAACTCAAATAATGATAATGGATTATAAAGATACACAACTCGTAATTTATTGTAAAAACCGGTGTATTTACTATTCTACTTTATAATAAGCCTTATGGATACTATTTTGTCTTCATATCTTTAACGGGATATTTTATAAAACTACGGAATGTAATATTGTCATTGATTCTCGCTCGTAAACTTCCGAACACCGTTCTATATCATTGTACGTAATATTTAAATCCACATGGGTTATTACTAAAACTTAGGAGGACAGGCTACTTATGAGGAGGATCTTGGGTCCTGTTCAGGAGGCACCGGGACTATTTAGAATTAGAAGGAACGATGAGATTTACTCATTATATAAGAGCGTGAACGTAGTGCAGTTTATTAGGGCTTTAACATTAGGTTGGGTTAAAGAGCAGGAGGGATAGTATCGGAAATACTATCCAGCAAGCCTGTGGGTAAGAGAAGGCAGGGTAGACCTAGGCTAAGGTGGGCGGACGAGTTCTATAAGGTAGTTAGGAGTTTAGGTATTAATAACTGGAGGAGCAATAGAAATAAGTGGAAAGATGCTGGTGCGGGAAGCCTTGGTTCATCACTGAACTGGAGTGCTTATGATGATGATTTAAATTCAAGAAAACTTTTAAAACGAACATTGATTCAATGACAACAAAACCGATGATAAAATTAATTAAGTGCATATATGCATTATAATAATTTGCCCTTGGTTAAGTCACCGTATAGTTAATATTCAACAGGATGTCAGATAGTAACTGGATATCCGTTACATCTTTAATTTCATCTAATCACATATGCGACTGCAGTCTCCAATTATGAGACTACATACATAAATTATGGAATTCCACCAAGAGGTTAGATGAGGGTTAAGGTATATAATACATATGTATTGCTTAACCACACAATGACGCACACTACCAATTATCACAATACTTATTCACACGTAACGTAAGTTGACTCTTGATGACATATCCTCCTACCATTGCACTTAAACTACCATTTTATATTATGAACACATTTATAATCGATTAGCTTTACTAGCACTTCAAGTAAGAAACTGTGTATACATATCCAGATTGGAACATCTTCATCTTTAAAACAAATTAAAAAAGTGAAAGTGAAAATATAATATATTCGCATTGATAAAGCATATCCAAGGTAACGAAAAGAACACGTAACAAATTATCAAACTGATGATAGTTAGGATAGGATATAATGTTACAGTGTATCTGTATTAGCAATGAGAAAACAAACTTATAACATAAGTGTTAACCCATCAATCGTTTCATTTTTGTGCAATCTATCGGCTTGTACTATAGTGATGCAAAAATGCATCACTCACTGAAATTCGATTCACAAGCTAATGTTTGATGAATCCGGTCCTTAGTGAAAGTGTATTTGATAAGAATATACATATATTGTCACTGCTAAAACGAATTTAATATAATATATGTATAGAATACATAACGCGTTCTGTATCCCATAATATACTTATACTGTGAGTTATACGTGCATATGTGTTATTTTAAGACGGTTTCTATGACAACAATTTTTTACCTCGTGAATATAATAATATGTACATGTGCCTCGCCTTTGCTGTGAATCAAGCGTTAAGATGTTCAATAATGATAAATCACGTGAAATCCATATGAATGTACATCGTGTGTTTGAGTCAAGGTCTTCGGTGCAATGTAACCACAATGCACACACACCGAGGTCAAAATAGCATAGTAACAGTAACGTTAACCAATCTCAATAATGAGGACAGGATCAGTGTTACAGCGAGAGATCAGCATTTGAATGATTGTAGTAATTTTGATGAAATAACATAGGAGTATTGGTGAGGTGAGGTGTATGCACATGCAGTGAGGATGTGTGTTAGTAGTGGTACTGCAAATAATAATGACTACGACCTTGTAGCGGTCATTGAGCGACATACTATTATAATACACACCGCTGCACTGTACCCTGTTGCCCTCTGCTGTCCACTACTACACTGTACTGCACTGCACTACACTACACTACACTACACTACACTACACTACACGCTATATCGCCATCATCATCACCAGACACACTACATGTACATAATATAATGCTGATGGAGATGTGACACGCGCATTCCTCATTACGCCGGCTAATTGTATCCAGTCCTATTGACTATTTTATTAAACGACAACATCGCATTCATTATCAGTGTATGTAGTATAGTGTAGTGTAGTGTAGTGTGTGCATGTGTGGAGGCGAGTGCAAACGACAACGCTGCAGTGGTGTTATCGTGACCGGTATTTATTGAGGAGCCAAGGTCCAAAGTCGCGCGGCGGATGCTCGGCGCTTGCGTCTCTTCGAGCGATAGGCCGCTTTCACTCTTGTGGTGTGTTGGTGACCCAGTGTGAGGTGGTGATGGTACGATGGTGTAGTGATGGTGTAGTAGTGTAGTGGTGTAGTGGTGTGGCACGCCAATATGGGCCTTGCGGCAACACGGCCGCCCACTAACCCATCTATGCGCCAGCGTCAGTGTGTGTGTGCCTGTGCATCGCCCCCGTATACAGACACGCGCACACTGCCGCACTATTATGACCTTTCGATGACACCGCTGTTCGTGACCGATAGCACCCGCCTTACTAATATTAGATACCGTGTTTGCTTTGTAACTCTTGTATCGGTTAATGGTAGCCGTACGAGGATGGTGCACACTACCAATGTGTTTTAATGTCAGCCGATGACGATAATTGCACTGATCACACAATGTGTAGTGCGTGGCCTTGGCTCGATATGTGGCGGACGCGTACAGTCAGCGACCTGCCGGTCACATTCACTTCACACTGTACATACACACTATCATCATCGCGACAAAGACCTCTCTCTCTCTCTCTCTGTCTCTCTTTGATCATAATATCATTCAGTGTATGCTTAATGTGCATGTGCATTATTATCACCGGCCAAAGGACAGGCGGACATCGGACATGCGTCATGCCGGGGTACTTGACCGCAGTGTTCACCAATCATTATCAGCTCGCTGTACGAGTACCGAGTAACGAGTACAGACTACAGGGTACAGGGACAGGGTGGAGCACATGTAGGCTTTCTGATCCACTTACATGCTCGTGCCAGTACTGCATGCGACCACATTACACCACAGTAGGGTAGGTCACGGAGTATATTCTTGACTCAGGTCAGGTATCCTTTATACACTACATGTCATCGCCATCACTACTATCATCATCATCATCATCGGACCAGGGTGGTCTTCGCGTACGCTAAGGTTATCTTTTGTTAACATCGCACACACATTGCCTACAATAGTATCGTACTCAGCTGATAGGTCAGTTACGCTTAGTTTACTTTAATTAATATTTTTCACTGTTGCAATACAGTGTGTTATTCCTGCCGCGCTTTGTTTATGAGAGTTCAATCACATCAACATTCATTTTGCGTATCTCACTGTGACCGATCGTTTGATATGAAGCTTATCGAAGAATATTATCAATCAATGGAATGCATCGAATAGAATTTAATTATACAGCTGGATAATAAATAATGTTCAGCGAAATATAAAGCTGATTCAATATCCATGTGTCCTCCTAAAATATGTATATCATTCCATTGAAAAATCTATTTTTATTGTAGACAACTCGCACTCTTTGTTTGACAATATACTTCATCATCGTGTTGTTATTTATGCGAGTCTCAAACGCCTCTTTGAAAAACATTTTTTTAGATAATTCTCTCTGCTACGCTAAATTATTTCCCCCCCACAGTTGACGACGATTCAAATTTGGACACTTGATGTATGTATGTGTCTATAAAAGAATAAATTAATCGTATTATATCCTGATTGACAAGCTGAGAAGATACGATCTACACGAGACTTTGATTAAATGGATAAATATCTGTCAGAAATAAAATGGTGATCAAAATTAAACAAATAAAAAAATCTAAAAAACCACTCAGGTGTTCTTATCAACTGTACCCTTTATTTTTTAACCATGTCAGCTTTGTAATTAATAAGTCTATAATAATAATAATCAATATTTTTTAAGAAATACGAAATTATGTCAAGTTCATTTTTTCGCATTATAATCTCTGTGTAAATAACTAAAAAAAAGTGAAACCGCGCAATTTACTCAACAACATCATTTAAACAAAAAAATACATATACCTATCTTCTATGTCTGAAATCTTGACTTGTACCTACATAAGGACCGGTTTCTTCGAACGGCGAGCTACCTAACTCTAGTGTCAATTCCTGAATTTTTGTGCAATCATTGATTGTAGAAATAGGAACGAATGAATCGGGTTGCTCACTGTTTGAAACCGGCCCAAGTAGTTTGTGTGTCTTTATATCGTAATTGGTATTTTAATTAGAATGCGCACAATAAAGTATATTGACATGGGTAGACATAATTATAAAGATAGACCTAAAATTGCCCTGTATTGAACTCGTTTCATTTGACACTTGCTTACAGGTCAAATGTGGGTCACAGTGCTAGGGTCAAAGGTCACACAGAGTTTCGAGGGTGGTGGAGACAGCTCACTCTTAACTGTATAAAGCACACGGCCTTAGCAACAGTATTCATATATTATTGATATGGAATACATGGTAGCTCTATTTATATACAATACATTATATTGATTATTAACATTATAAATAAATCAGCTGGTGGTAATGGTGAATGGAAAAAACTTTCTGTTTCATGAGTTGAGTCTGTAGGGAGAAAGGTATCACCCCCGCAGAATCCCCACCCCTTTGTCCTTTCCCCAGACACCCACCCTGTTCGGGTCGATACTCGCAGACACAACATTGGAACGCATCTTTGTCTGTTACAATCTTTCTTCAAAATATACCTATTTATTTCTATACTGGCTCTGCCCAAATATATTATTATATGTATCATCATTCATTATATTCATACTAAACGCGTACGTCGCTTTTTTCATTATACAACTTACTTGTGTTTATGTAGTATAATTCCATATTTGGCGATGCTTATTAGTATTCTTTTCTATGAAAATACTTTTATAATTATTGTGTATGTCCAATAGTATAAGTATAAAATGCGCACGACGGATCACCCCCAACCGCCCCCTTACTCCCTGTCGCGCCTATATATAGATCTGCCTGTCGCGCCCCATTCCCTCTTCGTATTATACATAAAACCACCTCTACGTTTACAACCGCATAATTCAATACTTATTACCGATGGAAAATTTTTGAAATGTTGAAAAAACATTGGAAATTGTAAGTAAATCGTAACAATATGATTTAGTATATAACATTATTGTTTCTTTGTTATAATACAATTGAATATTTCGATGCAAACATATAGGTTTGGCTTCCTTTTAATGTACAAATTCATTGTGAATATACCATATTAGCGTTTTTATTATAATAACACAACATTATTATAAGTTTTTACATCTTTATAAATAAGCTTATGATATAAATACAACTTGGGTTACAATTAGTTGAGTAAAATTGCAAATTTAACTCAAACAACGGATTTAAAATAGTTAATTTTTTTTGTACTAACCACAATACGATTTGTAACTATTGATAATATGATACATAGATGTATAATTTTTCTTAGTCCTGATGAATTTGGCAAAATCCATAATTGGCCGAGGATATTTAGGTATATTTTCAGCTTTATGCCATCCACGTTAAAATGATCATCCAATAATTAGTATGTAATTAACAATTTTCCCCACAATCACATCATTAGAATCTCATAAGAACGTTTCCTATGTTATTATGCCACGAGATTCTAATAAGACCACAAGACTCTCTCATTAGCGTATCGTGGCCATCAGAACAGAATGAAGTCTGTGGTATATTTTAACTAAGAATTGAAAAAAAACTGGTCGAAAAAACAATTGTCTCCCTTCACGACTGAAAATAAGTTCAATGATTTCAAAAAAACAGCATGACAATGACTTCAAGTGTACCAAAAATAGTGACAACAAATTTATATATAACCACGGGAATGCAAAAATGCATTTTCATTAAAAATTAATTATATTTTAACAGTCAATAAATTATGTTGATTGATTATATGTATAAAAAATTTATGATAATAAGTGTGTGTACACCGGATACATAATTTAGTTTATTTTTTAATTTTTATTCTTAATTTAGTTTCAAGAAAATGATTTTAAACTTTATTACGTTCATAAACAAATGAAAACATGATCTAATTAGGTAGTTACTATTTAAGGGACAAGTCCGATATTGCTGAATTCAAATATGTACATACCTACATATTTATGAATATGATAACTACTATACATTCATATTGCGCCGATAACGAGTATTGAATGAAATATTTTACATTTTAAATTAAAGAAATCATTTTAAAATATTGAAATAATTGTAGTTTTTTTTATTCATTTTAACAGAATTGCGACTAACTTGCCTCTCGTGTTCGCTTTATTATTTTTAGTTTAATTTATATTGTTTAGTAATTTTATCAAATCAATCTAAATATTACCTTCAACTTTATCGATCGATCCAATAACTTTCTAGAAGGGTGAAATCGAATTAAAAATTAAATGAAAAACGTTTGATTTGAAATGAAATATTGTAAATGTGTACATTACATAAATTCTCAGCGAAATATTTTTAACAGACATATTATGAAACGCTCAACAAAAAATCTGCTGCCCCGTGTATCTAATAGTAAAAAAACGCTTACGACGCGACGTGTGTTTGTGTAATTTATTAAATAAGAATGTAGTTGTGATATTTGGTAACGTTATTGCGATGATGTATGTAAATGTAATAGTAATAATTGTGTGTTGCAGATATTGTGATGTGAGTGAAATGGTTGAGGGCGGGAGCCGGTGATGGAGGTGAAACACGAGGTGGCTTTCCGTGTTGAGGAGCTCGCTGCTGGCAGCTCCGCGGGAGGGGCGGCACAGGCAACACAGCGAGGCCCCTTTAGCTGTCTCACCAAGAGGCCCCGCCCGGATGACTGGCCACCCATGCCGCAAGACACCTCGCCTCAAGCCCTGACACCTTCGCCGCAGCCGCACAACTCCTACCCCGCACACCTCTCCAATGGATACTCGTCGCCGATGTCATCGGGGAGTTATGATCCTTATAGTCCCAATGGAAAGAACGGTGAGTGCATTCACTATACATATATTATATTAGTCAGTCCTGGTTACGTGCTTACGTGCTTACGTGCTTACGTAGTTACGTTACCCGAACTAGGTCAGCCCGGTTACGCTGACCCAAATACAGCCTATCGACCCGCCTTACCCACGTGTCACTACCGCCCCCTTCACCCACTTACTTATCTCACTCTTTACTATCGCAGATATTTTTATATAAATACCTCAGCCGTTCTCTATTCGTATGTACGTATCATTTTCATATTCATTTTACAAAACAACTTCTATCATCATCCGTATCGACTGCTCCAACGTATAATATCGTAAGTGCAAAATATTCTGTGTGCTCTTAAGTATTTATGGCACTGAGCCACATATTCAAAATCGAATAGAATATTTGGTAGTGAGACTGGATTTATATTTGTTGATTATTGAAGATATGCGAAAATAGTCCTTAATATGTATGACATGTGGTACTGCTTTATCGCAAATTCGTTTGCCGTACGTATGTTTACGAAATGAAACCTCAATAAATGTTGATTTTCCGTCAAATAGTAAAATAGTCCTATTTGACCGGCAACTATTGTAGATTCATCTATTATCTATAACACATTTCATGTCTCTGTCAATAGAAGGTATTTAATCGTAAATTGTTATATTTTATAAATAATAATTAAACCGAGTGACACGTGACAGGCAGTGTTACCAGATGCAATATGTGGCTCAGTTCCATAAAGACTTAAGAGCACACTTACACTTACGATATTATACGCTGGAGCAGTCGATATACATATTTCAGATAGGAATTTGATTCAATTATACTGTAAAGCATTCATATTATAGAAGACTTAACTTTATTTGACTATTGAATTTATCATAAGCAATACGGAAACCGTGATTTTTGAACATTCTCAGTATGTTACAGTAATCTTAAAGTGTATCATAATATATCGAATAAAATATTTTAAAGCCCCTTTCGAACCCGCGAGGTATGCACATTCCGATTCGATCAAAGTCACATGATTTTATTTTAACTATAGGTACATATCATGGAGTATTATAAAGAGGGAAACTATGGTCGTATTCAGTGTAAGTAAAGCCAGGAGAGTTTTTTATAATTTACTTGTAATATTTTACCAAGAAGTATAAGCTTCTAAAGTAAAACAAGTTTTGTGGTCACGGATTCATATTCTGCTCGAATTAAAAGAAAAAAAATGATACGACCGGGTGTTGGGACTGAATATTGATGATAATATGTATTTATTTTTATTTATTTATTTTACGCCCCGAGGAGCTTTTGTCAGAGGGTATTTTATACACAACAACGTGTTAATTGTCTGTCGGTGATCTTAACTATTACTAGTTACACAGACTTAATAATCAGTATTTACCTTACAATGCAGGAAACCCGAGTAAACCTGGATCAAGACGATCGACCGGGATTTTATTAATATTATTCCCGATCTCGCAGTCGTAATAACCGATGAAATCAATTTTAAAAAATTGACTTGAGCGAGATTTGAACCGATGTGCACAGTATTTGTAGGCACGCGTCTTATCCTCTGAATTATAACGCTGGTATCAATAAAAACTCGATCAAGGTTTATTCTTATTGTAAGGTGAATATTAAGTCGGACAGAGCCACCCTTTTAAGGACGTGAGTAACTTTAATAGTGAAATAGATAACCGATACCGGCTGTATATTTATGTAATAAATATACATATTAAAAGCAGTGTTTCAAAAATGCTTTACGGGCTTATGCAGTTGAAATTAAAAAATCCGTGGTTCTCAGTCATTTCGCAATAATAATATGTAAATCTCATCAGCTAGGATAACAGCATGTAAACAAACGCTTCCAAAAAATCAAAAGTTACACCATGTCGACTTTGTTACGTGGCGGGGCTGAGAATGATCGACTAGGTATTATATTTGTTTTCATCACATTTCAAGGTTATCCAGTTTTGACTGTAGCTATACATAGAATATAATATATTGTGAGATGACCGATGTGTTCGCTTTTTAAGCAGTTAATTATTTCGACAGTCCTATGTATGTTTCTGATAAATTAGTAGAAAAATCAATGGCTTTTCCTAGGGATACTTGGCTATGACAACAGAGCGGTGTGCGGTGTGCGGTGCAGTGCCATAGCGCAATCTATGAGCAGGTGAGTACCGAGACCAGGTAGTCGTGTGCAATTGTGGTCGCTCATAGATGGCGGACACTATACCTGTGCTTATTATATTACGGCGATATTCAGGCACTGTCATGATGTACATACGAGTAGAATGCAAAGTAGAGGTTTCGCTTTAACCACTCGTTCAAGACGCGATACAGATGAGTCATGGAGTTGAGGCGGCGCGGCGTCAGCGGACAACGTCCTCGGCTCTGCTACGCCACGGCATAAGGGTGAATATAGCCTGCAGTGGACAATGACTATGGTGTGTACAAGCCGTGAGAATACACGGACATAATATTGCGGCGCGGTGTTCAGTAGTAGTGTAGTATAGTAGTGGTGGAGGCAATGTTGTAGCCGCTGCTGGCCTTGATCGTGGAGTGCTATCATTACATTAAGTGTGTGCGGCGTGCAGTGGTGGTGGTGTGACCCGAGGTGGCCGCCGCGCTCTTCTCTGAAGGTCGTAGCTAATTAAACTAGTGCGTGCCTCTGTGTGTGTGTGTGTGTGTCTGCATGACCACTACTACTATCATCATCATTATAGCAGGTTTCACTTCGGCCTGCTCGTCGATCTCTCCTCGATACATCCCCAGTGCGAGTAGTGCTGCGCCACAAGGGATAGTCTGCATTGTGGGTTAGCGAAACTACGCAGACAGGTTCTAGTGCATCGAGACGATCACATCGCCGCAGCCATACACACACACACACACACACACACACAAGTGTATATATGTGCGTGCAAGGGGGGAGAGGGAGTGACGAGAGGAGCGGAGCGGAGTGAGACAAGAGGCCGGAGGAGGAGCCAGTGTGGTGGTCGCCTTTGCAGTCGGTGGCCGTCGACGTAGCCGCAGCCATGATGAAGCGCCGCTGGTCCAATAACGGCGGCTTCCATTCCCTCAGGCTGCTCGATGACGCGAACGCCGAAGTGTCTTCCTCTTCTCACCTCGGTCACCTGGTCGCCCCCGCCTCTCCGGACTACGCCGAGCTGGAGCTGTGGCCCTACGAGGATCTGTCCTACCAGCAACACGGGGCCCAGTGCGCCCCTCACCTGGCTCCACATCCCTCCGAGAACGGCTCCGTGTCGTCAGGTATGCCTACTCGAGTACAGTGTATCTATGTTGCAGGCGGAGCGCAGTACGGTGCAGTGTTGCGGGCGGGCCGTTGACTCGCACTCGCACACCTGTTGCACTACACTCCGCTGACCTTGCATCGTACTTTTGGGGGTCGCACGTGTCAGGTTCAAGGTGAACGATCGTTCCCGGAGTAGCCTGTGCGTACGGTAGCATCACAACAACAACAACAACAGTGCACGTATAATATGTAGACAGTGTCCTGGCACTGTGTCGCGTGCATGCGGGTGCGCGACACGGCAGAGGTGTAAACAGAGACGAGGTACGAGGTCATCGGTAACGAGGACGAGGACAGTTCACCGGTGTCGTTGGAAAGTGATTCCACGAAGTGAGGCGGGGAAAGTATCGCGGCTGGATCCGGTCCGCGTCATTCCACCGTCGCGTCGCGTACTCTTTCTAAATACACTTACCTACTGCTATGGTCGGCATTATGTCGTGACTATTGGCATTGGCACTGGCACTGGCACACTATAATAGTGCGCTGCAAGATGGCCGCGCTCGCTCGCCGTGAGCTGTGACCGACAACGCGGAACTGTTACGCTCGACGGCACAACACTCGCTACCGGATCATACTAGAGATACACCAGCCTGCTACTCCATTACTTCACTTTGCTACATACCTGAATGTGAATGTGAATGTCAAGGTAGTTTGCTGCACTCGCACGGCCGCACTCTCGCTGTGCCGCTTCCACGAGCCCTCTTCCATATACATTATAACTACATATTATAGCTCCAAGGGCCGCACTCTTGATAAATCATTCACATTATATTCTAAAAACATGGACCAATCTTCAGTACCGCGTCCATCTACACCTATGTACTATTCTGAAGGGTCTACACAGTACACACGCAAATATTGCAGTTAAATCGCATCTATTTCATAATAATATATAAATATTATCAGTGCTTTCTTCAATTCATATGATGGTGTGATATTTGTATTATACGATACGGTAAGAACTTGCATACTTTAAATCGGCGATTCCCAAAGTGAAACCAGGGGGACTGTCAAAGCATAATAGGAAAAACAAAACAATTAGAAAAATGGTAACAATTAAAACACATTTATAAAAAAATCCAGGGGGCGTTTGGTAATTTTTTTTCTAGAAAGGGTACGATAGTTGAAATAAGTTTGGGAATCACTGCTTTAAATGCACGGCCAAACAGAACGCGAAATCCGTTCGCGGCGAACTATCAACAGTGAATTTCACATTTTTCCAACTGTTGACAGTTCGCCGAGGAGGGATTCTGAACAGAACTTAATAATCCAACCGTAGGAATACAATGCGGAGACATATAAGAACCGCGATTCGCCATGTCCTTTTTGAGTAACTTGTTTTTGGACCAGTTTCTCAAATAATCTGGTTGGCGCGTCAGTCCTTCTTCACGTAGACATACATACATATCTTTATAAACAAACTGCGTAAAAGGTTCTCGTTTTCATTGTATTATCGTGGCGATGGCATGTTCCTTTATACACAAATCTCTTGATATAAAAATATTATATTGTATAGTACATCAAGCGATGTTTGTAACTGTGATTGTCCTTGACCCATATAGAGTTCATCTATTTTATTATTATTAAGTGGTTTATCTCAATGGATACACAGTATATTTTTTAAATAAATAATACAAACATTTACACTATGTACAATGATAAAGTACATGTTCTTTGTACTAAAATAAACTCAATTGAATTTTTATACTAATATAAAGCATACTGAACTCGTTTCACCAGTAAGTACAATTACAGGGAAGATTAGCATAGCATGGCCTTCGCAAGGACACTTGGAATCGTTAATTGTTCCACTTCTTAATGACAATTTTATCGTATATGAATACACACCTATACATACTTACATAAATTCCTCACAACAATATGTTATGTACCCTACTAAATATACTTTTTTCACTTTATTTTTGCTACTTTCTGTATTATTATTTTAATCAAAGATCAACGACCCTCACAATAAGGTCATCAAATATATATATGGTTATTAAGCAAGTCAACGAAAACTATGAAGATTTAAATAATATACTAACAGTCACGATCAACAAAAATTTTCATCGATGTACCAAGGTTTTGTTCTTATGAGTAAGCTTTCTCCATTCGAACACCGTTATTAATTATGTCCTCTCATTGATAATTACGACCTACATATCTTAGTTCTGTCCTGTTCAATGTCTTGATAGATAATATATCGGAAACCATACCCAATATTTACAATTTGTTTTTACATTTGACTCAATCTGCTTAGTGCAAAGCGATACACACGATGGGTGAAGGTGGGTGAAAAGAATCGTATTTCCAACAATGTAAATAAATAATTCATTTTATGACAACTAGTCCAACTGCTCACTTATTGTTTCAAGGTCACTGAAACAAAAAACATCGAATAATTTGGTTAGGTGATAGAAAACAAATACAATATATAAATAGTTTTTAATATTTTTATACAATTTTAGATACACACAATATGTATTTCTATTTAAAAAAAAATCCCTCATATTACGTTTTTTAATGTCAGCGTGAGCATGTTGTAATAATAAGATTTTTTTTTAAATAATTAAATATATTTTGATTATTTAAATCTCTTCGATATTATTATATCTATTGAAAAAATAAAAGGTGGGGAGGTGTGGAATCTTTTCTCGGAGAGGTTTAACAGTATAAAGGATAGAAACCACTGTAATATACATAAGTGATGGCACACACATAAAGCTGTGAGCTCAAATAATTATTGTTGATCATTTTTATCTTCCATCATCATTTTGAAATTTTTTCACTCATTCTTGTAGCTTTTTTGAATTTTGTATTAATGAGCTTTTATTTAAATTATAGGACGAGAAGACCTATCACCCCCCAGTAGTCTGAATGGTTACAGTGCAGACAGTTGTGAAGCGAGCAAGAGAGCCAAGAAAGGACCGGCTCCTCGACAGCAAGAGGAGTTATGTCTAGTGTGTGGGGATCGTGCTTCCGGATATCATTACAATGCATTAACCTGTGAAGGCTGTAAAGGTACATTTGTGATTCTAATTATTCTGTCTTCTTAATAAAAATATTTCTAAACCAACACATGTACATTTTATTAATGCAGGTTTCTTCCGGAGAAGTGTTACAAAAAATGCCGTTTATATTTGTAAGTTTGGACATGAGTGTGAGATGGATATGTACATGAGGCGCAAATGTCAAGAATGTCGATTAAAAAAGTGCCTAGCTGTAGGAATGAGACCTGAATGTGTTGTGCCTGAAAATCAATGTGCTATTAAGCGAAAAGAAAAGAAAGCTCAAAAAGAAAAAGACAAACCTCCCGTCACAACCACCACTACCAAACCAGATATATTACCTGCAATAATGAAATGTGATCCATTACCGCCAGAAGCAACAAAAGTGGTGAGACATCAATCAAATACAACAAATATATTTTATATTTGTTTTTATTGATAAATGGTTTTTTTTTACAGAAATTCCTATCTGATAAGCTATTAGCAGAAAACCGCCTAAGAAATGTCCCTCCACTTACACCCAACCAAGAATATGTTATTGCTCGATTAGTTTGGTATCAAGATGGTTATGAACAACCGTCTGAAGAAGATTTAAAGAGAATTATGGTGGTAAGAAATTTAATAGACAAAAATATTTGCTAAATCAATTAAAACCCTATTTATCTGTTATAGAATTCAAGCGATGAGGATGAATCTACAGATGTACCTTTTAGACATATAACTGAAATTACAATTCTTACTGTTCAGTTAATTGTGGAATTTGCTAAAGGTTTGCCGGCATTTACAAAAATATCTCAAGGAGATCAAATAACGCTTCTGAAGGTTATACCAAAAAAATTATATTGAAATGTTTATAATCAACATTTGGTTTAAAATAAATATTACATATTTACAGGCATGTTCCAGTGAAGTGATGATGTTGAGAATGGCCAGGCGGTATGATGCTGTATCGGATTCTATTCTGTTTGCAAATAATAAATCGTACACCAGAGACAGCTACAAGATGGCAGGTATGGCGGAAATCATAGATGATTTACTTCATTTCTGTCGTCAAATGTATACTATGACAGTTGATAATGTAGAATATGCATTACTCACGGCAGTAGTTATTTTCTCTGGTATGTATTTTTACACAACAAAAATTAGATAGTTGACTAATCCAGTATTTTAACATATGATTTTATGTTCACAGATCGACCTGGCTTAGAAGAAGCCGACTTGGTTGAGCAGATTCAAAGTTATTATATTCAGACATTAAGAAGCTATATCCTCAATCGTTATAGTGGTGATTCAAAGTGTAATGTGCTTTTTGCTAAGTTATTATGTATTCTTACGGAACTGCGAACTCTCGGCAATCAGAACTCAAATATGTGTATCTCACTCAAGCTGAAGAATAGGAAACTGCCACGGTTCCTGGAAGAAATCTGGGACGTGGCGGATGTACCAACTCAGCCGGTTGCTACAGGCGACACTTCACTTTAACCTCCACCTTTGAATCGACAATGCTCTGTGCATTTAATAATATACGAGTGTTTGCGATTATTCTGGCGCTGGACAGTATTGGTTGTGAGACCCTTTATTAAGAGAGTATACATTTCCATAACTGTTGACATCGCCGCCGCGGCTGTGAAATATAGGACATATACACACATACATAAATATTATAAATATATAAAGAGTTTTAAGATATAGTAATATTAATAATATTGATGATTGAACAGTGGAATATAGTAAAGACACAAATGGATTTATAAAGTGTTGCATTATGTGAACTCATACTTTATCTTACTTATTATTAAGTATATATATCAGTGTTGGATGTTTCATTGTGACGAAATATATTTTATTGTGACCACCATTAAAACATTATACATTTCATCATTACGCATACCATACAAACAGACACACACACACACACATTATGTATTATCGTAGCCTGTAAGATTATTTGTATCGGTATATTTTAAGTGATTTGGATCTTTTCAATAAGGTTAATGTGTGCTGCATTAAGCCAGTATGTGTGTACATAACTATTCCAGTGTCTCTTTTATTTATTATTCTGTCATAGTTATTAATATCAGAGAGTAACCTATAAATAATGAAGGGTGAATCGATGGACATACATACAAACAGAGGTGCCTTTATAAGACTGGGCGGCTGGTGCGACAACCTTACAAGTCTGATAATTAAATTGCGAGTGATTGAATCGAGGTAGTCATATTAGTATGGAACAACAGAAACAACTATGCATATTTGTGTTTGGTTAGCTCATCAAACACATTTATAAAGGGTAATTATTGTAAGGTGAACCGTCCTATACTGTTTTACCTGCAACATTTCCAAACACAGTTCACTTGCACCCTGACAGAGAGCTTTCACTATGAGAATTGGCATTTAGTCTGACGAGTGGGTCGATCAGTTAATTAGGATATATTATGTAAAGTAAAGACTAGAGAGGGAAACACTAATCACATTCATTTTGGTTCATAATGAATACCACAGAAAATATATTATCTCTTACATCTTAAGAATAAATTAACAAATATATATATAATATATGGAGAACAATTCTATTGTAATACATTTTTATCAGAAAAGAAGCCTCTTGATGTTTAATAATAATCTTCATATCGACGGGCTCCGCTAAGACGGCGATGAGTCGAAAAACACAACTTTACAGGACGGCCGAAAAACCGTTTTTTTAAGGTTTTTATTTAATATCTCTTTATTCAAATATTATATCGTTTCACTGTTTTCGGAAAAACGTGCCCCATTGTGTTATCAACATACGAGTATTTTTTAAATATGTAATAATGCAATATTTAAAAGGGGCAAGCTAAAAATTGTTCTTGTAGGGAAGATTTGCGGAGGGGAAGCGCACGGGAAGGCGATACACGGAGTTATCGCTGTCTTCAATGTCCTTCTTGAAATACTTGGAGATGATAAGTCACACACACACTACTATGCATCACACACACACTACTATGCATCACACTCACACACTCTCATCCTAGCTCCCTCACACACACTACTGCACCGACACGCACACACCCACAATATCTATTATACTACTATTATACTACTAGCCGATATCACTACTATTACCTGCTTCATATAGAGACACTCCACCACTACCTTTAATAAAATAAATAAATATACACAAATACAACCGGTAAATTAGGATAAGCATTGGAATATTCTCAAGTGACTAGAATTCCCATCTGATATTATTTTAAGCATTCATTCCTTGACCACTTCACTTAATATGACCATACTCTATAGTGTTTATAGGTATTGCAGTTTTGTTTGAATATAATACAGATAACAAAATATAATGCTTTTTCTCAAAAAAGCAATTCAAATAAAGACAAATGGTAAAGATATTCATTCACTCTGTTGAAAAAATGGTTTTATTAGTATACTTTTTCTCATACAGTAATATTGAATCGCATGTGACATAATTTTATTAGCTCTTCCTATCATTTTATCATTATTAGTGTCTATCCTCGCTATAGCTGATATAACACCACATTGGGATATTGAGATTGTTGTACGATTACCTGTAATACTCACTCAATAATACCAAATATGCAGTTATAAAATCATTTACAATTAATAATTTGTATTTTTAATTAGTTCATACATTACATTTCGCATATACGTAATATACTAAGGATATTTTTCATTATAATTATAAATCTCCTTCATCGAATGATTATATTATTTATAATTATCTAACTATGATTAGAGTAACTAGTGGACGATTCCAAAAATTTTAATCCTTTCGTTTCTCTACTATTTTTATGATATTGTCTTTAAATTCTAGATTACTTGCGTTACTGAACTTGTGTCGATAATTTCCGCTATTCATTTTATAGAAGTCTTTAAAGTTTTCAAACCACACACTTAATTAACAAAATCTCTATTCAATAGTGACTTCTCACAAATAAAACAAAATCAGCTATTATATTTAAAATTGTATTACCGTCGCGTCGTCTGATCTTATAGAAATAAACAAAAAAATAATGTTATGTCGTTGAAAGTCTAAAGAATACTGAAACTTTTTGAAAAATATCACACAATAATTATAAGAGTGAATAAGCCTTTGAAAAATATCAGGTATTTGAGGGTTTTTGGATTTTAAAAAATCAATGAAAAAAAATAATCCAAGAAACAGAAATATCAGTTCAATTTAATATAAAAGTGTTTTTACCAAACCACTTGAACGATGTCCGAGGTATTAAGTGGTAGTATGAATTCTAAGAATGGTTATTTAATTGAAATAATCAGTAAATGAAATAAATATTGATAATTTAAAATGACGATAGTATTTATTGTCATCCGCTTGTTTAGTTGCATCTAATAATAAACTTCGAAGCCTCTGTGTGATTTATTGAAACAAAATAACTGTTTCTACAAATTTTCAGCTTGTTATGTCAAAATACCCTATTTTAATAATAATAGAGAATAATAGTTGTTTAATGAAAAAAAAATTTTTTTTAAACATCTCACATATGTGGCAACATATTTAGTGGCATGTTCTTAAATAAAAATACAACCGGTAAATTAGGATATTAGTAATATATTATGTTCACAATACAATAGCCATATGACTTGACCACTTCACTGAATAAGACCATAGGAACTCTATTCTTATAATACTCACTACTTTATATTATCGTATTTATTGGAATTGCAGTTTTGTTTGAATATAATACAAATAACAGGGTATTTCATCATTCTGTTGATTTTGCTGATAAAAACACACCTGTTGGAAATATTTGTAAAACCCAAGAACCACTTATAGTTTTGGTTTCAAAAGTGTTGATAATCCACCAATATTATTACAAAGCAGGGAGTCTTTGTTTCGACCACTTTAAAAAAATATAACTTTTATTATTTAATATTATCACTGAAAAATGTGTTTTTTGAAATAATAATATTAAATTATTATTAAAAATGAAATTATTTTAGTAAAGTAGAGTTTAAACAAGTGATCGTGAAGAAGAAGTATTGTGCCATCCCTGAAATGTTTGAATCTTTTTTGAAATGTGTAATTGTTGGTGAGTATTGTATGAGTATTATAAGGCAGGAAGAAAGGGACTGATAGTGATGGTGGTGGGGAGTCATAGCCGTGTCTTATTGGTTACTAATACACATGATTGTTCACACGTATATGGTGTCGGTGTGCGCAATGAAGACTAAGCTACCTGAAGATATCGCCTACAGTGTTTAGCAAATGAACGACTAAGAAGGCGATGTCTCCGTTCGTATTACTCGAGCGTCAAATTTTTTCTCCCGTGGGCGATAACTCGAAACGCACCCCATAAGAAAAAACCTATCTTTCTCAATTTAAGCACTAGAATCGTGATTTTTTGTCAGAATATGCGCAATAATTAATTAAATAATAAAATGAGAAAAAGTTAAAAAGGTAATATCCCGAGTCATATTACTCTTAGTCGAGCCCGTCGATATTAAAGAAAATATATCAGATGTTATGCCATTAAAACACACCACCTTACAATTACTGAACATTCTCACTGGTTTCTTTTATTTATTTGCATCACCAATCGCGTCGGGAATGTTCTTTTTTTTTGTTATAATTATGTTTGGTTTGATGGCAGTGGCGATGATTATACAAATCAAAGTATTCACAGATTAATATATTGTATGTATAGGATATATATATATATAAAGAAAGAAAGTATTTTATAAAGTTAACTCGTGGTTGAGCTCTCTTTGGACTTATAGTACTTATAGTGGCTGGTTAATAAATTGCAAACCGAGCCTGATATCATATGGTGTCAAGTTCTGTTTGGTAATTATATTTCAAAATACATATTACAAAGCTATCAAATTGCCATACAAATGCCTTATATTTAGGGTACCTGTTCAATGTACCTTCTAATAAAAAAAAGACAAACATCTTATTTTTATCGCTGTATTCAGAATTATAATATTGTAAAATGTGCACACATACCACATGTCAAAAATATTCGTAATACTCGTTATTTGAAATCCATCGACCATCCCACTACATCACGTAATAATTGTTGTTAGTATGCAAAACATTACGAGTCACATTGAACTGATTAAAATATATTCACTGTGTAGTAGTATTATTTGTACAAGGATGATAGTAATGATGATGGCGCTACACTGAAATACAATCAGTCGTTACTTTTGTTTAGGAAGCTTGGTCTGTGTGGAGCATTTGTATGTTTGTATAAGTTGTATATTGATTTTTATAATTATTTAGCTTTTGATATTGTGTGCAATAAATACAATGAATGAGTTGGCAGCCAAATAAGTGTAATATGTAAAGTCATCAATCAAATCAATCATCGGTCACTTACTTAATTTATACATATTTAGTGACACATAAACACACACACACACACACTCATTTTATGTAAAATACGATAATTAACAGTTATTGTGTATTTATCACTGCCAGGAGATTTTTCTTACATGTCATCCTAGTTGATCCTGATCTTTATTTTGTTGATGTGATTAGTTTAACCAAAAATATTAATATTAGCCACACCGTAACAATGTCTCAGTCTTTATGTTTAATATATATATGAGCAATTCAATTAGTCGAGTAAAATCTAAAACTGCCAAAATTGATGTTCACGGTCGCATTGCAAAGTAATGTAGTTTTAATAATTGTAACACTGTCGCAAGTGAATCTATGACCGGCTACACATGTTGATTTTGATTAATCTTTAATATAATAAGTAATGTATGTACATTGGCATTTAGTAATCAGCGTCACGGGTAATGTTTTCATTTCAATGACGGGATGGACGGATCGTATACCAGAAATATTAAGACTATTACTAATATACAGTACGTTTTAAAGAATCGAAGCAATCAATCAAATTTATTTAGTTTTGTTTTGTACAGTTAGTTATTATGTTAAGTATTTAAGTGAGTCCTACTTTTCAGTGATTTTGTTAATTTAAACAGCAGACACACACATACATATAAATATAGACCATAAATAATATTTGGAGAGTGCAATATGTACAAATTTTAACTAATTTACATTTTTTAATGATATGCATACGAGTTGTATATGAAATGTATTACTATTATATACTACTGAATGATTTCTGTAGAAATTCTCTTGATTTTTTATACATAAAACATAACATATATATTTTGTCTTTTAGATTTTATTACCTGAATCAAATCCCGACTCCGCTTTCCTTTCACTTATTACATTCTGATAAAACCACTCGAACGAAGATTCGTATGAACTTAAGATCCTTTAATAGGCTCTAAACATAAAAATCAACATTCCCGAGTATGAGAATCTAAAGCACATTTATATTTACATTTACAAAACAAATGTTTAAATACTTTTGTATGTCTTTTAGATTATTGAATTATTTAGACGAGCCAAAAAATAAAAAGATACAGAAATGTTTTGACAGCAGCCGGATTTAAATAGAAATCTTTCAATTTCAACTCGGCAGCTCAGTCAGATGCATGATCAAGGTAATTTAAATTTTTTTTTTGTGAGTGTAATCATGTTGAACAGTGATATCTCAGTTAATAAAATGGTATCTGAAACTGATGTTATATTACGGATTCCTGGAATACCACTCAACATTGTATAATTATTTATTACATATTGAGGATCGGTAAGGCCTGAAGTGCATCTTTTTCCGAATATAAGACATCTCCCAAAATTAAGACCAAGGATATAATCCTCTTATTCAACATGTATATTTGATTAGACAATATTCTACAGTCTAGACCAAGATAAAATTATATGTGCGTAAAAAGTAAGGCATCTCGTAATTATATTCGGGAAAAGAGTGTAGTTTGCGGCGGGCCTAATTTGTTTGAGTATATCCGATCAAATTATACATATTAATATTTGAAATCAAAAGTATTTATTCAATTAAAATAACAAATTTAATTTACTACATGCTCAATTATAATGTAATGACAATATACCATTTTAAGAATGATCAAAACAATATGTATTGTATACGGAATTACTACTAGCGTTTTACCAGACACTACACTTTTTAAGTGGATTCATCGGAGATCCCAGCGGACAGTTGTAAGCCTCGGCAAAGTCCCAGGAATTAGACAGCGGTCCCCATACTCTGACATAGCCTGCAGTGATAGTCAAGAGTGAGTAATGGTTATATTATATGATGTATAAGAGCAGAGCACTCACCCGGCGCGTGGACTGATGAGCGCACTTTGTTCAAGGCGTCCTCGGGTCTCATGGAGCCGCACCAGATCTGAGCATAGTTCAGGAAGAAGAGCTGGTCGTGGGTGAAGTTCAGGCCGGGCAGCGCAGGTTCAGGGCCGTGATGCAGCACCCACTTCCTGTAAGCCTAGGAAAGTAGTCGGTGTGGTTAGTATAGACGATGTGCGGGGACAGTCAGATAGAAAGCTGAATAATACTCGGAATGATTGTTTAAGGCCTCCGTTATCGGCGATGTTCTCTCCTTGAGTCATCCGCCCGTTGATATTCATGCCGACCTCGGAGATGTGATATTTGGAATACTGATCGATTATACACTGAGCTCTGTGGCGGAATGCCTGCACAGTGGCCTCGTTCCACCATTGCATCATGTTACCGTCTTTGTCGAATTGTCTACCTGCAAATAAAACAAGGCAGTATAGCTCGCGCGTTTTGTTTGTCGCTGGTCATATTATCGTACCTTTGTCGTCGAAGCCGTGGGTGATCTCGTGGCCGATCACGACTCCGATGCCTCCATAGTTGAGTGATTTGGGGAAATGTTGACTATAAAACAGCGGTTGCAGTATTCCAGCCGGGATCACTGAAAATAGAACTACACTGTACAGACTCGGCAACAAGTAACGCTTAGCTATACTCGCCAGTTAAATACCGATGTCATTTCTGTTCGGGTTATAGAACGCATTCACGATTGCCGGCTCCGTCGTCCATTTGTCTTTGTTGACTGGCTGTCTCAGGAGCTGCAGGTTACGGTCGGCTTCGTGTTTTAAAATATTTAATACGTTCTTTATGAAATCGCCCTTGGTGATATGCAACTGATAAAGGAATAGTCAATTATAACGTATTCAGATAATAGTTGGTTGGCATATTTACATTAAGATATTCTTTGCTGAGCTCATCCGGCAGTTTCAATAGATCTGGATAACCGATGCGTTCATTCATCGCATTGGCCTTGTCTTTGGCCACTGCTCTGGTCTCGTCGTCCATCCAGTGGTTTTCCGCTAAGAGCTCGTTGAAGGCTTCTCTAATGGTGTGAATCATCGTCTGCGCTACCTCCTGTAAACACCGCGCACTTAGAATGATGACTCGATAATGTGTAGCCATTATCTATATGAGGAACCTTGCTCTCGTGGTTGAAGTTGTCCCTGATGAACAGAGCGGAGACTGCCATGCCGAACTTCTTGTTGGTCCACTCGACGCACATGGCCCAGCGATGTCTCTCGCTCAAGATCCCGTGCAATACTCTACGAAAGTCCACACTGGCTCTGTTGTATTCATCGATCATGTGCGGGATGACTGCGTACACTAGTCGCCACACTACGTAATTGTGTATAGTTCTAATGACAGTCAAATAATCACCCCTTATTATATACGACCTCATTCACTAAGTCACAACCGCACTACTACTAACCTCAGCTCGGTGCTGTTTATAATGTGCGCCATCTCTGTTAGATATGGCATGGCATATATGACTATTGGCTCATCGGGGGTCAGCGGAGTGTTCAGAATGCTCTCCAGCATCAGCTTCCAGTCGATGGCCGGGATGGATTGCTGGAGTTCACGAAGAGTCACCCGCTCGTAAATAGAGCTAGTGTCGTGTCGATCGGCCTCTGCTGCGGTCGCCTAAATTATTCAAATCAATCAATAAAGTATTCACAGGCTAAGGGACTCCAATCAATAATAATACGTTTGCTAATTTTTTCTCAAACTCGACGACATTTCTGCATTCTCGCTCCGCCTGTTCTGGATCGGCTCCTAGCAGTTGTGCGATTCGTACCATGAGCCGATGATAAGCGTCCATTTCTTGTCTTGAAGATCCGAGATAATAGTCGCGCGACGGCAGTGTCGGAGTCATTTGGTCCAACTGTGAAAAAGTAAGTGAAAGACTTTATCAGAATAATGTTAGTATAAAACTTGCTTAACCGAGAAACACTTACTTGAATAATGTTGAGGGAGGAATTTTTATCATCGGGGCCGATCCACATCTCGATTAAGGTTCCTTCGTTGTACAGTCTTTTGATATTAGCCAAGAGCTGTTCTACTGATTGTGAGGGTCCTTTCCACTTAGTCCCTTCGGTCACGGGCCATCCCCCTACCCCCTTCACCATCTCCTGTAATCTCCAATCGCCTAATTTACTCATTTCCTCTGCGTAATTGAAACGGGTTAATGGACTACACGTGTTTACCGCGCCAGCAATATTAATAGCACTTACGTAAATCCATACATGAGTTGTAGAATGTTTTAGCTTTACTGGTGGCTTGACTGTCGTTCTGGTTGATCGGTTCTTCGAGAACTTCTTTGAGGATCAGCTGCATCTGGTCAGAGAGCACTTCGAAAGTGCTAATGGAAGACTTGTCCTCGGGAATCACGTGTCTCTTATTCCACGTGCCACAGGCGAATTGGAAGAAATCAACGCAGGGGTCGGCAGTGTGGTCCATGGCTCCCAGCAACGAAGCCGCTATTAAATAATACGCCTTAATAACTTTGCTGTAATAATATCTTTACATATCCTCGGTGTATATAATATGTGTGTTAAAGCGGTTAGTCTATGTATTGTGTGTGGTGTATAGGCAATCAGATCAACACGAATATTGAGGTGTTTTTAGAGCGTTACGTAACTTTTAACAGAGCTTATAATACAGCATTATTTAATTATATTAAAAATCAGCCTTTATGTCAAAGCTCTGTTTATGGTTATTACAATACATATTATAATTCGATGAGTGATGAACAAAAATATTCAATAACATATTACAATAAAGAAACAACCTAATGAATTCTTCTATCCTTGTAAAATGATAATGTGTAGATAGATTTTTATATTCATAACGTATTAAAATGAAAAATAGATCTGAAATAATAGTTATGGCGTTGTCATAAAATGAAAAGATTTAATAACAGTGTTTGGTAGAAAGATAGAGAATGAAGCAGAATGTGGAGAGTAGTCAAGTGTCGGAACGGACATAGAAATAGAATAGAGCGGCGGTCGCGGAGTCAAGTGGGGTGGGCGGGGTATGAAAAGGGAGAAAAGAGGAGAAGAGTAGAGTAGAGTAGAGTAGAGTAGAGTAGAAGAGAAGAGACACACAGCTACTCTTAATTACATCCTGGCAGTTGAGCTGCTCCCATTTCTTGAAGGCTTCTTCGTGTTTAGCACTGCGGCAAATACTGCATCACTATTATAAGAGCGGGGACATCAAACAGGTGTTCTGTTGTCATAGTTATAGTTATAGTTATAGTCACAAAGCCAGTGCCGATCAAGTGTAAGGAACGGACCATCCTTTGAGCTTTTTATCCCTACACTATTATACATATTAGTATATATTGAGCTAGCCCGTGCCGCCCCACACCGCCCCACACTGCCACCGCCCTTCTGCTAACATTTTAATATCTGCCATTACATTACTATGAACCACACTAATACAGATGGTGATGACATATTCAATTACATTTTTTTTTATTAAGGCTCTGCTGAAAATCGCCCAATAAAAATCGGGCAACTAATAAAAATAAACCACTTAACAATTATTCACTGTACTAACTTATTATTTGAAATGCACAAGGTCTTTTTTTATACAAATATAGTGTAGTATCGATAATCGATAAGAGGCGCCTGTTAGTGTATAAACCCCCTCCCTCCATGTCAATAAATATGTGACAATGCATACATAATATTATAATGTAATGTGTGTCGTAATATTTTTCGTCCTTTCTTTAAGAATTTTTCCCTAATTCACCAGTTGGTGGTCCTACATATGTTGGATTATGAATATGGTGTTTTAAGTTTTAAAACAAAAAATATAGTTTTTCTCAATAAATGAAAAAAAATAGTTAATGAGTTTTGGCTTATATTCCAAGCTTCTGATTTAATTTTCGGTCAGACATAATATAATAAGACATATATATATATATATATATATATATATATAATATATATATATATATATATATATATATATATATATATATATATATATATATATATATATATATATATATATATATTAGATAAATAAATATGTTGTAGTGTTTGCCTATATTTAGGCGCATCAATTGATTTCATTCAAAATTAATAACACCAAATGAAAGTTAGTATTATTACAAAATACATATTTTCATCTTGTAAATTATTCTATTTGAACCCAATTCTTTAAAAAATGATGTTGACAGGGAGAATGTAAGTAAATAATAAATAAGATCTTACCCGTACGCACGCACTCCTCCGTGAGACAAATGTCGTTTTCAGCTGCAAACATTAAAGAGAATTAGTAGGCGATGTGCATGACAAGTAGCGCGTGTTGTATTGTGTTTACTGAAACAGGGTGGCCTTTATATACAATATGGAGTGGCGTAACTCGGAGCTGTGTCATTTGCAGGATAAATAGATGTGTAGATGTATATGTAGATCCAGCGGGTGCTAAAAGAGTGGAATTTACTTAGCCGCGGCACTCCAGATGGAATAAAGAGAGGAATGCCAGCTATTTGGAGAGGCGGGAATGCGGAGGAGCCAGGGTTGACACAAGCAGGGCGCAGGACGCAGGACGCGTGCAGGTGCAGGGCGCGCCACTCTACTCTACTGACAACCCTGCACCTGCCTCCACCCTCTATTACAACCACCACCCTGCTCCGCCCGCTCGCCTTCTCTGCCTCTCAACATTCCGCCCACTCTTTCAAAATAACTGTTTAAAACAATTACACACGGTAGTAACTCACGGCGACTATCTGGACAAGGGGTACGCAATAAGTTGAGGAGCACGACGGACGAGGCGACTCCTAGTAGTAGTCCTAGCAGCACACCTCCTAGTCTGGGTATGTTCCTTGCCTTGGAGGAACCCTGCTCTCCTGCCAAGGAAGTTCTGCCGCCCATCACCACCACCGTGCTCTTGGCCTCGCCGTCGCCGTGCCATCGCTCTCTCTGGTTATCCTCCATGGTCTCGGGAGCCATGTCCTCAACAGGTCGTCATGATGATATGCAGTGACCGTATGCACACCGCTTTAGTAACTAGTGAGTAGTGAGTAGTGAGTAGTGAGTAGTAAGTAGTGCAGTGGCGGGCGGTAAGCAGCAGGCAGCAGATCACCGACAGCAGTCAGCCACGGAATGAGAGGGAAGCTGTTCCAGTAGTGAGCACACTCTCCCTCGTTCCCGCCCTCTCTTCGCCGCCCACTGCCCGCCCACCAACAGGTTGTTGGCATTTCTTCATTATTCAACAATGCCTGCATATTATTACTGTGTCCTCTGGTGTCCTCGCCCTCACTTCTTATGGACATTCAGTACCTAACCTAACCTAACTACAACCTTAGCCAAAAGTATAACGTTGACTTGAATATTTTTATTATCGATGAATCAGTAATCTGTATCAGAAGATTATTTATATAGATAATATTATATATGAAAAATTATAATCATTTCATAGTCTTACATTAAGCTAATATATTACAATAGAGAAATACTAATATTTACTTCTTCTCTCCGTATAAACTGTTAATTTTTAGATAACCAGCATGATAGTTCAATGGATAAGGCGTGTGGCTACAAATACTGTGGACAACGGTTCAAATGCCGCTCAATAAAAATCGGTTATTACGACTGGGAGATCGGGAATAATATTAATAAAATCCCGATCGATCGTCATGATCCAGGATTACTGTGATTTCCTGTATTGTAAGGTAAATACTGATTATTTAGTCGGTGACCTGTGTAACTAGTAATAGTTAAGATCACCGACAGAAAATTAACACGTTATTGTGTATAAAAAACCCTCTCTAGCTCCCCGGGGCGTAAATTAAATAAATAAGTGTTTGTCACCCATCGTTATGATTCTTTGAAAGTTATTTTACAATATGCATTTTCTTTACCAAACATAATAACTGTTCAATACATTGATTCTGAAAAGCATTTTGAACAGACCCGCAAACTTTTGCTTCCTACTCACTTATGTTTATAAAAACTAATAATAATGACAAATACAAAACGATTGATTGAAAATTATATTGATTTTAATGCTTTAAACACAATTTAACTTTATGATTCTTACAAATAATTTCAAAATCAAAACCTATGGTTTATTATCATAACGATTAATTGACTTTAAATTTGTCGCCACATTAAAAAATTATCATACTGTTGAATTTTTTACAGGAGACGTGAGGAAAACTATTTTAATATTATATAAGGCGCTGGCATTCACTGCATTTGACACTTGACACGGCCCTGATTTTGAGTGATATTTTGGCGAAACATCTCCACTACCTTTTTCTTCAATGCAAGCTGAATTTGGTCTATTTGATAGAGTATTATCATTATTCAATAATGAAAATTGTTTTTCGCACATCGCGGTGTTGTAGGTAATTATGCATTTGGTTACTGCGCTCATGAAAATGTCTTGTAGAACATCGATTATTATAATAAAGCAGAATAACTTACACTGTACCAAGATTAACCATGTTGAAATGATAAACAAAAATATCTCATTAGATTGCCATTACACCCCCTGCATATAAAATCACCCCACTCTTTAATAAGGGTAAATTAATTTAGTTGAGTTTCATATTTGTGCAATGACTTGATTGCATAAATATGAAACTCAACTCGGAAATTATGTAGCTCACAATCGGCGCACAAAAGTTTAAATTTGATTTTGAGAAATGATTTTTTTGAAATCTAATAAACTTTGGACTCTTTTCAGGACTGAGGCAATTGATTGGATTCACTTCACGTAACTTTCTATTCTGAAATATTTATAACCGTTGGACAAAGGCGCACATTTGACAACAAACCGGAAATATTTGGTTTATTGCAGAAATACATGTTTAATGAAAATTCAGTCACACATTCAATATATTATGTGTATTTATTCAATATTTATCCTACTTCCAATTTAAAAAACATCGATGTATTCTATTGTTTTAATCAATGTATTCTAAGTAGACGAATTAAATTAGTTAACGTGCATCGGTGATTATTTTGAAACATTGTAAGTTTTAAAGTATTTTATTATAATAGATTTACTATGTTTTCATTTGAAATATCAATTATCAAATAGTTATTAACAAAATAGCTTTATTCTGTCTTTAGATTCTTAGGCCTGCGTCGTACACCGCAAAGACGGTAAAACAGTTGCTTTGCTGTACTTTTGATCGGTTTTTTTGTTAATTAGTGCTTCGCCCGAGGCTCAGACGAGGCATTAACTAACAACAAACCGATCATAAGTGTAGCTAAGTAACTCTACTATCGTATTTACGGTGACTTATTCCTGGGAATCCATTACTTAAGTTCGACAAACCGCTTGTTAATTTTTTTCATAATGAATTATTTTATTTTATTCATATTATTAAAAGTTGATAGTCGTTTAAAAACTTTCAAAATTTGTGTTGTTATCTCTCTGGTATTGATACAATCAAACTATTTTGTGAAATTTCAAATAAATATCCATGCAAATCGGTGGTTGCAAAATCTGAATTCCATAACTAGTTTTATTACAAATGATTAAATGTTATTGTACAGTATATCGGGTTCGGTTTGATGGATGGATGCAATTTCATGGGGATATTACAACAACAACGATTTATCAATAAATTCTGTATTGGAGGTTTCACAGTATTTGACTAAATAATAAAATAAAATAACGTAATGGTTTTATAACGATTTAATAGTGTATATAATATATGTACAAGAAAATCGTAAATATAGAAGTTGTCATCGACGGTGGAACAATGATTAAATGAGTGAGGAGATTGAAGGGAATGTCGGCGGTCAGTATTTCCTCTTATCGTCCCTGGAGCGAGAGCGTCTGTGCTTGGAGCGAGGCCTGGAGCGGGGCGGCGAGGACGGGGAGCGACCACTCTTGCGGCCCTTCCTGCTGCGCTCCTTGTCCTTGGAGCGCGACCTGCTGCGGGAACGGCGGGACTTGTACTTGCGGCCGCGCCTCTTGCTCGGAGACTTGGACTCCCTGTCGCGGTGGGGCGCCGGCGGGGGGGCGGCCGGGTCCGGGTCAGGGGGGGCGGCGGGCGCGGCCTTCTTGGACACCATGGCGGCGGCGGCGGGGCCCAGCAGACCTTGGCTGATGAGCCTGTCTGCGTGATATATCTTGCGGCGCAGCTCTATCTTGCGCTCCAGGTCGTCGGGGTCTATCTTGGGCGCCGTGTAGAGGCGCAGCACGGTGAGGCAGATGTCGTGGATGTGTTCCTCGGTGACGGAGAAGAGCCGGAACCAGGGCGGGTCGTCGGGCAGAGGCAGGCCGATCTTGCGCGCGGTCAGGTAGATGCAAGCACACGCGATGGTCTCCGGCTGGTGGCGCACGAACAGGTCGGTGCGCAGAGCATCGTTCATGTAGTTCCAGGCGAGCTGCATCAGCCGCCGGTTCTTCTCGTACGACAGAACCTGAAGGTACACCACGATCAGCTTGTGAGGATGCTGCACGTGCACGCAGAAGCCCAGCTCCTTCAGGATCCTGCGCTCGGCCTTGATCACTTGGTTCTTCAGGTCCACGTAGGCCGCGTCCAGGGGCAGGGGCGCTATGGGCTTCTGGCCTCGCACCTGCTTCACGTGATGGAACACGTTGATCACGTCCCTGATGCGGCAAGGCTTCTCCTCGACCTTGGAGGCCAGGTAGATGGCGGCCATGGCTACGGGCTCGATGGCGTAGCGCACCAGGGACTTGGTGTAGTAGAAGCGCTGCAGGTAGACTTGCCCCGTAGCCATGGCCACCTGCGGCAGGCGTAGCAGCATCCCCGCGGTCTGTATGAGCTCGCAGCCCCAGGCTCTGGCCGCGGCCTCGTCATCAGCAGACAGACCGTCAGCCACGGAGGGCGGCCGCTGCAGCACGCTGGCCGGCAGCACGCAGTTGTCCAGGCTGAGGACCACGGCGCCATACTTCCTGGTGGTAGTGCTGGTAGTGCTGGTACTGGTCCCTGTACTCGTAGCGGCATCCTTGTCCTTGTCCTTGCCGGTGGTCGTGGTCATCACCATCTCCTGTCACATCAACATCACCAATCACACTGGCCCGTCCTCGGAGTAAGTGTTGCCAGTCACGCTGTTGTCACTTCTAAACATTGCACAATTCAGTAAATAAATTCTTCGTTCGACACACTCGAAGAATTTCTATTTTTACGAAACCTACTTTAAGTCAATATGTTTTCTCTCTTTCTTCCTTTGCCACAAAAACTACATATTTTCGATTCAACACTTTAATTCGTCAACAATTTTATACATTTTAACATACATTCACCAACTACAAAATACAGAATTTATTATTTAAATTCTTAAATAATATCGAATATAGGAATGCATTCAAATATCACATTTAAACAATCTACTATCTTCCTCCAATGGATGGTAAAAATCACACAAAATCTGAACAGCGCAATAATATTAAACAATTCTATCAGTTGAAACCGTACACTTTTCTGATATTGAATATTTTATATATCGAATCAAATAAATTATTAATAGTAACAACCTAAATTAGATCTATAACTTGTAAATATTATTTTAAAACATTTTATAAACTCAAGTTTTTCATATAGTACAGATTGCACAGATACAATATTATTAATATCTATGTATTAAATAAATCAACATTCATAAAGTAGACTATAATGACTAATACAGAAACATTTCAGGGAAATATTTCTCATAGGCGGGAACATTGTGTTGATGTCCTCGAAAATGTTTATGGTAACTGCCGACCCTGGTGAGAGAACCGTGTCTATTAGGACTGTTTGAATGTTCATGTACCGGTACTGGGATATCATGCTCCAATGCGTTGAATATTTCTTTCAACTTATTTTGTAGATCAAACTGAAAATAACACATATAATTATTATAAAACAAATGTCAAAATGATATTACATCACAGTAATAACCTTGGGTTGTGTGATGTCTTGTAGTTCACTAAATGGTGCAGTGCGGAAAGTTTGAGCCAACTTTTTAGCATGCTCCTCCTTTTCTTTATTTTGAACGTCACTGTTTTCAGACAATACGCGCCTCATAGATTCGAATGTCAATTCAGATAGAGGCGGTTTCTTAAAAGTATAAACCAAAATGTTAATCAATCGTAATATAATTGATGATAATGATTTATAAAAAGATGTAATTACTTTTTGGACTTGTGGCGAACTGGAGATGCTGTCAATGTCCGTTGTCTGCGATGCTGATATATCAGCGAGACTTTCTCGTCCTTGATTACCTGAAGTGAACATTAAAATTAATATGTCAATAAGAAGAAATATATAACGCTGCAAAGAAATACCTGTTTCGACCCAACTGTGTCTATGGTGAGAATGATGAGAATTAGTACCGCCCATGTAAGGACTGGCCCCGTGTAATCTTGAGCTGTCGAGTCCGCTCGCCTTGAGACATTCTCCAATAGCCATCTGGAATATTATGTGATGAATTAGATGTTACTTGAATAACTTTCATTATATGTACCTGGTCTATCATCAAATATGGCATTTTGGAAGGTGATTCACAATCTTCGTATTCATCAGATATGGAAGGTAATAAATGAGAGGCATCATTTATACGGGCTTCAATTATCTGTAATGATAATTAATTTTATTTTACAACAATTTATCAATTTTATAAAAAAAATGCACTCACTTTCTTTGCATATTCATCCAGCTGAGGTAACATTACAGTGTGTGGCACGAGAGCTAGTAAAGTAATAGCTACTGAATGCAACTGATATCGGCGACTTCTGGATATTGCTGGGTTCGTCAAAGATAAGTGTTGTACTCTAAATAATAATTAATTCAAATTAAAGACTATGATTAAAAATTAAACTAAATGTTATCTAACCCTAAAATAAACTGCAGCATATCGTAGACACTCTCTTCTGAAGCCAATTCAACACACAACAGAGCCAAAGTAGTATAAATGGCTTCAATGTTTTCAGCTGTATTATTCTCAATCTGTAAACCTATAAAAATTACAATTGTATTTATCTTTCGATTATTTATATTTGAAATCTCTAATACCTTCAAATAACGATGAATATATTGATGTCCCGTGCTTGTTCATGAATATCAAATCTGGGCGAGAAGATTTTTCAAGACAAAGTTCAAGATCGGCAACATGAACACTGTAATCATATTCATATTACATTATTTAGTACTTTTTACAATAAAAAACAAAAAAAAACCTCACCTCATGATGTTAAGACGGTCAAGATTTTGATGGCGATCGATAAGTTGATGAAGAATTCTTTGAACAAGTATTCTCGTCTCTGGACCAGGAGCAGCAGCCATTTTTAAAAGAGGCTCCAAAAATGATACCGGAAATGCTTTGCTCAGTTGAGTGGTTTTATATTTACTGCCGACCTATAGATACAAGTTACACATATTTAAAAAAAAATAGTTATCATCAAGTAAGCTTGTAAAGACCAATGAGGTGTGTTCTAAAGAATTTCACCATATAATTAATATTAAAATTAAAAATATATTGTTGTTTAAATAGATGTATAATTGGATAATGGACCTTTAGTAAACTTTTGAGCAGTATGCTTTGCAACATAGTGTCTCCTTTCTTGGGTTTATGCTGTTTGTTTCCTGGATGGAACGGTATTTTAGACATAATAAACATCATTATGTCAATCTTTTGATAATCAGGCAAGTGATTAGCAAATTCACCCAAGGCATTTATTAAAGCTTCTTGATATTGCTTTTCATCAGATTCGTTCTGCAAGAAACAATCAATTCAATAAAAAAAAACAGTATTTAAATTACATACTATGTTTAGAAATTATACTTCAGAATCTCGTGTGACCGATGCTCTTAAATGTGTCAAAAGGCAGTTGATAATCTCGAGCACGGAAGGACCTAATATACAAATAATATTTTATTTAACCATGTATGTACATTTTAAACAAATTAATATGCATTAACATACCAACACTTTCTCCGGCGGCAATAGCTATAATTTTCGAGAGAACTTCAGCTACAGCCGTTCTCACTCTGACGGCTTCTTTCCCTATAACTCCAGGCCGATTAGTAACATTCAGTGTGGAAACGGAATAATCTAAGGACTTTTGATCATCATCCAAGTGAGTCATGAGAGTCTCCACAACGGTATAAGAATATTGTGCCTTTGTAAAATATTCAGTCAATTAATTGTTATCAAAGTTGCAATATTACTACTTTCCCAATTATTTACCTGTATGGAAAACATTATGATTTTGAAAGTGTGAACTGCAAAATCATTAGGTATCCAAAGCTTGTGTAAATCCAAATGCCTAAAAAGATAAAATTTTCATATGTAAATTATTATAAAAAATCAATTAGAATGTTAATGCTTCGATTACTTAAGAACAGGTCTCAGAACACTCTTGATATGACCAAAGCTAGCACCGCGGACTAATTCACGCAAACAAGATTCAGCCAACACCGGTGGAGTGGAGTTTTGACTGTTATCTGCACTTTCTTCAATTACGGATCCTTGATTCTTGCTCTGATCGTATTGACAACCCTATAATGAATATTTAAATAATGAGATGAATGCAACTTGATAGCTATGGAATAAAACAAACCTGCATATTATAGAGAACAGAAGGCACAATTTTATCCATATGTTGAGCTTCCCATATATTTTCTACTAAATCGTCTGATACTGTTTTTCGGACTACTCCCTGCAAAAAAGAACAATGTATATTATAACTGAAACAAGATGCTCAATGTGACTATATTACCTGAAGGCCTTTGATTCCGGCTAGTCTAATATTATCTCTGGTATTTTTGTCATTGTGATTGCTGTGACACATGGCGGAGAACTTGGACACAAAGAAGTCATATCTCCTGTGATACGACGGTGTGTCTTCCTCAATATTAGCAAACCTAACAAACTGTTTTAAAATAATGACTTATTGATCAGTTACATAATTTATATTGAATGAAACATACACTCTGGGTGGCTAAAATTTGTAGCTGTGGGTCGGTGGATTCTAATAGTTTTTGAACCATTTTAAGGAAGCTTTCAACAAACAAATTTAAAGTTTGAGCGTGACAAGCTACGAGTAATTGATCCATGGCTTCCATCGCAATGATGACAAGTCTACAAATAAATATAATATGTATTTAGAAAAGGAGGAATAGTTATTTAGTAAGTTGGAAACTAACCCATTTTTCTTTCTGTAGATATCTCTGCTCGCTTTCTGAAAGAGGTACTCTCCGATACGGTCCAGTTTTTCAGGGCTAGATAGAGAGTAGAATGTGAGTTTTTCCATATTGGACTTGATGAGGCCTTCGTGAGAATTGACGGGGAATATGTTATCGACATGGCGCTTGTACCGGGGCCTCAGTGCCGAGCAACATCCACAGCAACCTGCCAAAGGATGACGAATTAATAAAAAAAACTAGGATGTTAATTTATATGATTATCATGATGATACATCGTGTTATAAGTGAAAAGCCCTGTGGCTTCAAACAGAGTACACACGATGCAAGGATAACTAGTATTACCACAGAACATGTCTCCGTCTAAAACAATACGTCAATGTTTCCGTCTTCCTTCAAAGTCGACTTTGACATTACGAGGCACAGCGCACACTGCACAAGCCGCACGCTCACTAGGCCCAACGCACACTACTGTCCAACCCCAACTTCATAAACAATTATATTATTTATTACCGTCATTTTCATGAAGATACTTCACAATATTATATTAGGACTTTCATAAATGTACTTTACGTTAATTCAGTAACTTTAAAATGCATTTAAGCAATGAAATTCAGTAAATATGTAGTTATAAAAGATTCATTTCATACATAATTTAACTGTTGAAAATAACTTTAAAAGCTCGGAAAGAGGTAAGCTTATCTTTACAGGTATAAAACTATCACCTATTTCAAATCAAATAATTTTCTTTTGCACGAACATTTTTAAAATCACGTCCATCAATAATACATTTTTCCATAAAATCGTATTTTTTTAATAATAATTTGATAATAATATCTACTCACGGGCGACCGCAAGCAGTGAGAAGGGGGGTAGTTTGCCCCCTTCGCCTGGATTGGTATTTTTTATTATTTAGACAATAATACACAAAAAAGCGTGGTACATCATTTTGGCCTCCTCCTAGAAAATTTTAGCTGGCGCCCATGTATCTACTGATTAGAATTTGTATGCAATGAAGAAGTTCTTATAATTGCACAATTGAATTACGTCGAATAAAACAAGTTATATTTTACTAACCTTGATCTCGATATAATTAAAAATATTAAGATTTTCTAAGATATTAATATTATTTTGTATACTTACATCCAGGATCAGTACATTTTTGTACAATTGTCTCTATAAAATCATGTGGTTCACTCGAATCAAAACAACATTTGACAAACGACATGTTTATCTTTCGTATGTTATTAAATTATACTAGTATTTAGTCAAAAGTTGTAAAATACGTAGCTACCAACATAATATATAACTAATTAATCTCCTTCTGGTTACACAATATGAAAATAATAGTATAAAATCGACAAATAAACTAGTAAAAAGAATTAAAAATGAATCGGGTCGATTATAATTGAGAATAACAACAAGAGTTATTCGAATTAAGCAGTGATATGAACAAGACGAGAGCTCACACACTCCCCTAAATCAATTTTCATTCATAAGATGTTTACCGATAAAGCAGCGCACACCCTTATCATTTACTGACCTATTTATTGGAAAAGCATTTTACATACTTTCCGGGCATTCCGCATCAATAATGTGAACGATTACTCGATTGTATAATTATAACAATACAAATTACATATATTTAAAAGTAGAAATCAATTGAATTACAGATAAATTTTCGCCTTCCAGAATACATAGCGTAATTAAAAAGGCATCGGGTGTGGAAACACCGACCAACAGCAACAACTGGCTGTCACTAGAACAGCAAGAAGAACACACACTAAAGAACAGGTGTTGTTAATCATCAATTATTAATCACTGTATTTGGCTACAAAACCTTCAAATTACTAACTCATAATAAGTTATCAAAGGTTTATCGTAAATCGAACAAATTTATACATTAATCAAATTATGGAGAATTCTTTGCCCATCACAATTATCAAAATACAAATAATTTGAAATAGACTTTTCAGTTATATATCATTTAAAAAATATACATATTATTTGATTTGATGACAGTATAAAATCACAATTACAATTCACAATACATACTCTTGGTATGCATTTTGATTCTGATTGAATCATACCTCATTTATATTCAATTAATTCTCCCACCATAGCTTGTAATTAATTACGTATTGTTAAGAAAAGTTGACCTACTTCAATCTACTCTTGCAAACATACTTTTGACATTATTTTAGAGGTGTACATAATAATTATTGGTATTTTTATGTTTGTAGGTAAGTATGATTAAAAAATAGAAAGCACAATCTTTATTTCTCAATAAAAATGGCAGAGGATATAAACGATGTGGAATGGTTAGCCGAGTTGCTAAGAGATGTTCAGCTAGAACAATTTTTTTTACGCATAAAAGATGACCTTCAGGTAAATTCTTAAAAACTACATTACAAAAATATAAATTTTAAAAATATATTGTTTTGTATTTATTTTAGGTAACGAGACTGGCACATTTTGATTATGTACACCAAGATGATTTGGAAAAAATTGGTCTCAGTAAACCGGGTGTACGACGGCTTTTGGATGCCGTCAAAAAGAAGAAAATTAGTCAATGGAAAAAGAATATTCTCAGTAAATTAATCGGCGGTGGCAAACAAAATACATCCACCAGCTCCTCACATTCGAAGCACCAACAGCCACAGACCTCAGGAAATATTAGTTTAACTTGCCTCATTATGGAAAAAGATATTAAGTATGTCTTTTATTAAAATATATTCCTTTGTAAATTATAACTGAAAGATGATTTTCAGCTTATCAGAGAAGCTAGGTGACGGATCTTTTGGTGTTGTAAAAAAAGGTGAATGGCGACGAAATCCAGATTCATCACCTTTGAGTGTAGCTGTAAAGGTTTTGAAAGCTGACGCACTATCTCAACCAGGAGTGTTTGATGACTTTGTACGTGAAGTGCAAGCTATGCACTGCTTGGATCATCCCAACTTAATCCGTCTTCACGGAGTTGTCTTTCAGCCGCTGATGATGGTGTGTGAGCTGGCACCTAGAGGAGCTTTGATAGATTATTTACACATGAATTGCAATAGAATATCGCTTCATTATATAGAAAAATGGGCCATTCAAGTGGCGCAGGGTATGGCTTATCTAGAGCAAAAAAGATTTTTACATCGCGACTTGGCATGTAGAAATGTTTTACTTTCCTCTCTTGAATCTGTAAAAATTGGAGACTTTGGATTGATGCGAGTATTGCCCGAAAGTAATGATTGCTACGTGATGACCGAACACAAGAAGGTTCCTTTTCCTTGGTGTGCCCCCGAGTCACTAAGATCTCGACAATTCTCTCATGCTTCTGATGTGTGGATGTATGCGGTTACATTATGGGAAATGCTTACATTTGGTGAAGATCCTTGGATGGGTAAAACAAACAAATTTTTTTTGCTTTTAAACAATTCATAAAAGTGACTTATCTATAAATAGTTCTTTATTTCTAGAGTTCTTTTCTCTCAAATTTTATCAAAAACATCATAGATGTAAACTACCACTTCCTTATGTCACTATTATGAACTTTTTGAAACACTTGTGTATTATTTGATAATTTGTGTAATTATATTTATTATTCAATGTATCCGATCTTTAATATTTTAGGTTTAAATGGATCTACGATTTTGAGAATGATTCTCCGTGAGGGGCAGCGTTTATATATGCCGCAATCTTGCCCTCCAGATTTATATATGTTATTGATGCAATGTTGGGACCTACAACCTTCAGAAAGGCCATCTTTTGCTGCCATCGTCCAATATCTCTCAAATAATAAGTTTACCACAATTACCGTAACTCAAAAGTAATTCAATTCATTTAGAAATAATCTGTTTTGTTGCTTATTATTAATTATTTTAAATACATTATTCACAGCTATAAACAAGAAGATAAACTGTGTATTGAAAATAATGACAGTATTATAATAATCGATGGAAGGTCTGAATTGTATTGGTGGAAAGGTCAAAACTTGAGAACTTTTGAGATTGGCCTTTTTCCAAGGTATATTTTTGTAGAAGAATAAAAGCTTAAATTCAGTTAAAACAGTCTTTATAAGGTTGACAATGTATTATTATTTTAGGACTTTATCAAATAATCAACATCAAAGACAGATAAAACAATCCAGTGATATGAAAAAATTCAAAACACTTCCAAATAACACAGATTTAAGAAGTATGATTTCAATTTATCAATAATTAGTATACATATTTGAATGATAATTATTATTAACATTGTTATTTCAGGTACACAACAGAGTCCATTAAAAAATCAGAGACCCTTATCAAGTAGTATGAAGAAAAAATCACCAGAAACACTTCAAGCACAGTCTTTGCGGTTGGGCAACTCGGGCAGTAAACAATTCAACTACAGTAAACTTGTCAATGATCAAGCATCGCCTTCGCATTCAGCATTAAGGAAGAATAAACCTATGAGACCACCGCAACCAAATATTAATACTAAAGGTGAACATTTCATATTTATGTATTATGATTCTGTAGTTATTTGTGGAGAAATACAATTTATAATTTCATTATTATAGCAAATGAAGGAGTTTTGATAGATTTTTCCGATGATGATACTCCACCCATTGCCCAGCCGACTGAAGTACAAGTTACTTTCAAATCTAATGCACTTTTACCAATGCATTCATTGATAGATCAACCTATAGATGTTCCGCAAGAAGGTTTTTATTTGTTTGGCAGTAAAATGCATTTTATGTGTATAAATGCTAATCTGTAATAACAATTATTTTTAGTCGAGAATTCTGAATGGGAAAATACATATGAATGTGAAACAAATATTTTACAGCAGCCACCTCCGTACCAACAACCGCCAAGCTATGCAAACACTTCAGCTTATTTCAGACATTCTAGCTGTTTGTCTGATAATCAAGAGTTATCTCATTATTCTAATACAGTGGAACATAGATCAAATACAAAGGATCCTTTCGATACATCTCACATTAATACAGATGACACCGGAAGGGATTTGGACTCTCTCGATCAATTTAATTATTTATCTCTCCAATCTACAGATTCGATTTTAATGAACAAGAATTTGATTCAAGAGTTAGAAAAAAATTTGGGGAAAAAAGAAGCTACAGCAAACAGCAATATTAATGAAAACTTGACAAATCCAAGTAAAATACAAAATGATGTCACAACAATTCCTCAAATTGCGCCACCACCTCAATCCAGCAAACTTTACAATAAATATGCAGCCTTTGAGCAGCTACGTGACAAATCAAATGACAATTCAACAAATATTCTGCACACGCAGCCAGGTTGTTCTAATACTTGGCAGCCGACACACAATATTATCAATGTGGAAGCAACAGGCTTTCAAAATAATATGCCACTGGATAATCATATACCACCGCAACCAGTGGCCGTGGCAATGAATTCAATACAATTCAAGTCCAACAGAAATTACAGTCGAGTCAATTCAACATCTCAACTCAATAGATATGATAAAATTTCTGACAATGTACTGCAATGTGAAAATACAAATCAATTTACACCACAGCCCATTTACAATGAAGTTATGGAAGAACATAATCCTTACCATTTATATAGCAATGACATTCCTACAGCAATGGCCAGACCATATGATGAAGTATTTGATGGTATTTATGATTCTGTCAATGCTGCTGTACTAAAGCCACACCGACCTGCACCACCGTCTCCGTTAGAGTTATTTCAGATGACCTCTCCTTATACACCTGGTCAAATTTCAAGTAATGATCTGTAAGTGGATTCAAATATACATATGTATTTAATATGATGAGGATTAATTTATTTTTTGATGTCATAGAGGTCCTCAATCAGCTCAACAACTAGAGAGAAAACAAGCACTCTCCAGCCAGCAAGTGACTGTGATAACAGAAGAATCCATCAGACGTCTTCAAAGTGTATTAGGTGGAGGCAGCACTGTTACGAGAGACGACTGTATAGCGGCACTCCAATCTACAAATGGAAATATATCAAATGCTCTTAAAAAGTTAAAGATAGAACAACTGTTTAGGTAATTTTTTTGCACGGACACTTTATGACGTAGTAGCATCAAAATAAAAGTTATTTCTTTAACAGGTTGGGTGTTGCGCCTTTTGAACAATGCGAATCGGCTCTTGTAGCTTCGAACTGGGATGTTGAATTGGCTGCGTCTGCACTCCTCGACGGTGGCTAACAACTGCCATGATGACTTATTTGGCAGTATTTTATTTTATTTATTTTAGTGTTTTCTACAGCAAGTATTTTCAACATTTACATAAAACCTACTTACACTCACTAATGTGACTAAATAATTTTTGTGATTAAAAAAACGAACTCTACTTAGATCTGTTGTATTGCTTATAAGCCGTCCCCTCAAAAGTATGAAAATTTTCAGTATTTAATTACATAATTTATACATATGTATGCACACATAATTCTATGTATATGAGACTGTTGAGTTGCAAAAATATGAAATCTTGCCAATTCAATTTGTTATTTTAAGTCGCAATAAATCAACATAATATGCAAATATGTATACATATTATTTAGTGTGTAAGTCAAAGTAGTATATGAATTTGTGATTTTTGGTCTTTTGTATTATTGATCTTACATGATATACAAAAAAAGAATGACTTGTCAAAATGCAACTCTCTAATACTCTAGAGATGTTTCGATGCTCTCAACATACATAATTAAGTTATGCTTTTGCTTTATTTGATAACTTTGTTGATTAGTAAAATGTGTAAATAAATAGTCAGCATCATTTTACTGTGTATATTAAAATTGAATCTCTAATGATTATCATTATTTTTATATAAAAATGTCAATTAATAATAATATACCTACAATAGGTAGTTGATAGGTAAACATTTTATTTTTTTATTAAAAATAATTTCTTTACTAAATCAATAAATTAAACTGTATTATGATATTATTAGTGAAGATGCTAAATAAAATCCAAAGTGTTCAGAAATTGGTTTTATTTATACCTAAAGTCAAATTGTCTACACAATCAATTTAGTTGAAGAATAAATATTTTTTAAATTTGATCCTAAATAACTAATGCTTACTAACACCTCCAGTTATTATGTATTGGACAAAGTTCTCACTGCATACGCTGAAATATATATTTATATTTTTGCTAAAGATTTTTTTTATTAATTATTTTGTTTACATACTAAAATAAAATGAAATTAACACAGATATTATGGAATGAAGAAATTTTTTATTTAAAAAAATTAAACAGCTTCCCGAAAGTATCGGGAAGCCTATAGTTTTATACATGAGTTTGAAATAGCAGTAAACAAAAGAAAATTTGAGATAGTTAACATAACATAGAAAAGAAATAAAAAGAGATGAGATGAAGATAAATGAAACATAAAAAAAATTGTAATTAAGTTTATATAAAATGTTTGCTGCCTCGGATTTGAAATTTGAGAGAGAGAGGTTATAAAGGTCGATATGAGAGAGGTGTAGAAATATAATATTTATAGGGGTGCTTTGGTATATTTAAAATTCGAGATACTTCGAATATGTACTTCTAAATAATCCGCTACTCAATGGTCAAAAAGTTAACAAAACTATTTATTTTCAGATCTTAGCTACGTTGAAGTCGTCAACCGATTTTTTGAATACCCATCCACTGAAGGTATGTTTAAAGGCGTTTTGAAATAATAAATATTGTCATTAAAAATTATCTTTTATGATTTTATAAAACTAAATTTATTGAAAACCCAAATAAAACTATGTGTAGGTACTTAGCTCGTCAAATAATTCTGCCTCGCAATAAAGAATCCTATTTGAACTATTTTATACTCTCTGTATACATAATTGTAAAATAAAATACATAATTGTATAATTATGAATAACAAAGATAATTCGCGCAGTGCTCAAATACTTCACTTCAATGTTCGGCCCTCTTATCACTTAAGCTTGGGATTCCTAGGCGTGCGTCGCCTTAAACGTACACCGTGAAGACGGTAATAGAGTTGCTTTGCTGTACTTTTGATCGGTTTTTTATTAATTAGTGCCTCGTCATTAACTAACAAAAAACCGATCATAAGTGTTGCTAAGTAACTCTACTATCGTATTTAGGGTGTACGTTTATGGTGACGTATGCTTGGGAATCCATTACTTTAGCAGATTGCAAGGTCCGGAGGCCCCAAGACGCTCTAAAAACAGTTACATTGAAGTCTTTTGGCTGAAAGTAACACATGAACATTTATTTTTGCTATTCTGAACGATTTCATTTTGCTATTCTGAACGATTTCAATGTGAAAAATGGGGATCTCTCATCTCCTTATAAAACTTCAAAATTTTTATCAAGAGATTGAAAGCCACACTTAACTCATCGAAGAACCGGCTTAGGGCCAGTTTCTTTAAACAGTGAGTGACATTTTTACATTGTGCTACATTCAATTATATTGCACAAAAATGAACCAATAACTCTCGAGTACCGTAGCTAGCTCACTGTTTGAAGAAACAGGCCCGTCTTTGGTATGATTCTAAGCAGTTGCCGCCCATCTCTCCTTGAAAAACATCAACGATACTATTAAAATAATACTGCTATTTAAAGATAATCCATACTTACACTTAATCAGATACGATCCTTAATTTTATTCTTAAACGTTATTTGGTTTCTTAAATCTCTCTTTATTTGAAGAGAAAAAATATAATTCAAATCTTAGGGCATGGAGATAATTTTCATACATACTTAAGATTGAGGAAATTAAGATGTCACGTTTATGTAACTACCGCAAAATAAAATTTATGTAACCACTAAAGTAATGGTTTCCTAGGCGTATGTAAGATTACGAAACCCGAGGGTTAGTGGTCTGGCTATTCTGTATACGTATAATAATAATTATCTCCTTCATTTTCATTTGAATACAGGTTTTTAACTGCAAGTACAACCTTTTCTGATCTTAAACGTATTGAACTACTAAACGAAGTATTGGATCGAATATTTTACACTCCAAAATAAAAAATGAATAAAGATAAATAAAAATAATAAACTAAGTATTGTGGTGGTATAACTAGTATACAAAGTAAGTAATATTGTATATTGTTTATATAGCTATAGCATTACCACCTGTCGCCCATCGTCACCTGTATTTGTATTTTCACCGACTACAATTCATCGAATGAAATATTATTAATTCGAATACCGGCTCATGTTTTGTATTAAAAGTTATTTAAGTCCGCAACTTTAGCAATAGATTTTGGTGGTAGTGCAAAAAGCAATATTAAGATAGTGAAGGTGAGGACGAGGACGAGGACGAGGACGAGGGTGATGGCGGGGGCTGATCGATGCGTGATAAGGGGCGCTTGCGCGACACAGAGAAGAGTCGCGAGTGTGGCTGAACAGAACAGAACAGAACAGAAGAGATCAGAACAGGGGGCTCCATTGTGGCCCCCGACACAGCCTGTGGCTACAGGACTAGATACACCTGGTCTCCGGCAGCTAGAGAGATCAGTGGCCATCGCCCATGCTGGTCATTGACAAAGTAATCATTGTTTTACGGCCCTGCGCCACCATATGTTGCGCCAGGACTTGATTACATACAATACGCACGAATACATTGTAATGAGCCTGGTGGTTTTCAGGGAGCATGAAGAAAGGCGGTGGGAGCAGGTGGTGGTGGTGCTTGGTGGTATCCTGGCTCATCAGCTCTGTGACTGTCCATGCCGATGCTAATGTCGGTGAGTGCATCACACTTATTCACCTGACACTTGTTACATTATATACCTACATTAATACAGCCTTATTCATCTACATATGTGTAGAGTAAATGCCACCATTGCTTAGCTTACATTCACACGTCTTCACAGACATCAAAGCCCGTATTTGGTCACACTGAAACACTATAATATCACTAATCACAGCCGTTTGCGGTAAGTTACTTCGCTTTTATACGTGTCTAAAGTTTAACATTTATTCTGCACATCTTACAGTAAGGACCTTCAATACACTTGTATTAAATCAATTACGCGTAATTATAATTGTATATAATTATTAGTATACATAATGTATAGCTAATAATATAAAGGGATGTACGTATAATAATATTGTAGAGTCGTGTAGGAGTTGTTATAAATAGAATTGGCGTGGGTGGTAGACGTGGGAGGAAATGACGCAGGCAACTTTACCGCCCACATCTTTACCCTCACCCTTATCTGCGATTCCATCCCCGTTCACTCAATTATTATAATAGCAGACACAATAAAACATCATCAATGGCGTTGTTGTGTTTCAGGTTGCCTCTTTAGCGAATCACTTTGCACGGAGAATGTCGAGTGGTGCTATGACGGTACGCTTTTTAACTAAACACCTTTAAAATTAAAAACCTTTTAATTAACCTGCTTATTCTTATATATTTAGACAACGCTTTCGGAAAATGTCTTCAAATATACGGAAATATTGAAGAAGATGACTTGTTTAGGTATTTCAAATATATACATACATATATCGGTGACTTTAATGTAAACTTGTAAATAATTTGCAGGTTCGATTTGACTACTGAGGAACTGAGGGCTTTCGAACAAGAGTTACAGCGTCTTTTGCTATTAGGATATAGGTGGAGTCACGCTTACACTCAATGTGCCCTTCAAGGAATGCTATATGCTATTCAAAACAGGTATTTGAATATTAAGATGAACATAATCCGCGGTGGTGTGGTGGACATTTATAAACATTGTATGTTTTTAGCCTCCAGTATGATTCCACTGTTTGCGATCATCTCGTGGACCAAGACCTCACTGCTGCCCTCGGAGCCTTCGAGACCGACGAACAAGTGAGAAACACTAACATTTCGTGTATGTCATTGTAATTCATCATTGATAATGGTGGTTATAACATTTGCAGGCCGATCCGCAATCTGTGGCCGTAGTTCGCTTCACGCCCAACAACGACCAGACGATCGATGATGACAATTTTGCAGACGAAGTATATGAACCGCCAGAACAATTTGAGATACTCGAGGAACCTTCAAGTGAGTTTCTGTATTTTAATATTCACTGTATTTAAAACTGACCGGTTACTCTTTCACAGCCGACGACCCGGTGTACGATAACTTGAATAAGATCTTCAACAGGAAAAGGTCTGTGGATGCAAACAATTATCAGGTATTTTCGAGAATATACAACACTCCTGGCGAGTTTCGCAACGGCCACGAGACTAAAGATCTTCAATATTTGCCGGTCACCAACGATATCAACTATTTTCCTCGGCAATATTTTAACACGGTCCCGTTGGCCAGCGAAGACAACATCTTAAATATATTTGACCAGGGCAGAGAAGACGACTTGGAAGCTTTACTACGATTCTTCTATCACGACTCCGAAAGAGATTTGAAACGAATTTCCGACGGTTTGACTGATGATTCCAAATCTCGCAACGAAATCGCTGAACTTTACAATGGAAGACATTTGACGGGAAAATTTCGACAGAATTATAATACACCGGCAATGTTCAGGCAAGGCTACGAAAGTCGGGACGCTGCCTTATATTTAGACGAAGCACCTTCCAAAAGAATTTATAAACAAGAAAACAACATGTACCCGATACCCGAGGTCATCTTTAACACCCCGAGTGATGACTATCCTACCAACGAAGGGTTAAATAATCAATGGCTTCATTATCGTCCACCAACAGCATTTACCGAAGGAGGTCCAGTCTACACAGGCAATGATCAGTCTACAGGTTAATTAATTTTATTGTCTTATTATATTACCAAGCGTTACAAAGTCGATCAAACTTTCAATTTTAGAGCAAAATGATAACCGAGAAATGTTAGAATCCCTTCTTGCTGATTCTGAATGGGCTAATTATTTTCGACGCAAAGAAAGATTAGACGTAAAGAAGCCCGGTCCGCTGTTTGATAAGCACAACCCCCAATTCAACATCGATAATCATCAAAATGGTATACTTGAATATCATGTTTTGTATTTTATCGAATAAATATATTATTTATATTTGCAGGGCCTACTGTACACATCAAGAAAGATTCGCACGATAAAGCTGCTGAAAAAACTATAAACCCCAATTTTAATAATCCGCACGTAGACGATTCTTACGCATATGTGGCATTCAAAGAGAGGTATTTTGATAACATTAAGATTATGATTAAATTGTCCCACCTCTAAAATATAAACCACAAACCACACTATTGACCAATCCAAGCTGCTATAAACGTTGTAGCAAAGCTTTGATAAGACCACAAGGTTTTTTGCATTCAACACGATTTATTTTCTGAAAGTACTGTGTGGGACACAGTTTGTACTTTTATAGTGAGGAGATCTAATCAAACTAATTTTCAGCATACACACGTGGAAAGAAGGGTCTGACATCTTAAAAACCATTGCTTCTCTACTAAATTTGGATGCATCAATATTTACATATATTAGGTAGAGTAATTATTTAAAATAATATATTATACTTATGCACATTGATATACTTTATTTTATGTTGTAGAGTTGATCGTAATGAATTAACATTCCGCGTGGAGGATAGAAGTAACTATCTGAATGCTTCTGAAATTGCCAATAGAATCGGTAAGATTTTTAATTCATATTGATGGAAATATTATTGAAAATACAATTACATTGTTGTAGACGGTATAAAGGACAAGCTAAAAAAAGAACTGGGCCTGGAAATCACTTCTACCGGAGTCGGCGATAAGGTAACCCTAGTTTTTACGGGAATATTCTTTAGTAAGCATCGTTATTAATTGTATTCCAGGCAAAGTCTCCTATTTTGAAAGAGCCAATGTCACTTGAAGAGGACCAGTGGTATCACAACATGATCCTGGCCACATGTACAGCGAGTGCGGCCGCCGCCATTGGCATTGCCACAGTTGTTCTGTATGTGAGATATCGCCGCAGAAGACATCACAAGCTGGATCAGGTGCCACAAGACACGGAGGCAAGCGAGGATTACCAACAGTTGTGCAGGGCTCGTATGCAGAGTGACTGGTCTAAGGGGGCGGCGGACAAAGGACAACCTCAACAACGCGACGGATCAACCAACAGAATTGCTTCTTTGTCCAAAGATTCCGATAACAACTCTCCATCTACCCGCTCCAGCACGTCATCTTGGTAAGATCTATAACACAATATACGTATAACTAACTGTTATTTGTTAATCATATACTTATACGCACGCACAGGAGTGAAGAGCCAGCTTTGACTAACATGGATATATCGACTGGACACATGGTATTGGTAAGTTTAACCTACTGACAAACTATCTGCTCTGTGTGTGTATGTATTTTAAATAACTGTCATAATCATCATTTGAAGACATACATGGAGGATCATCTGAAGAACAAGGATCGTTTAGAACAAGAATGGCGAGCCCTGTGTGCGTATGAAGCTGAACCCAGTGCTACTCTAGCTGCGCTACGAGATGACAATGCTAACAAGAATCGCTTACCCGGAGTTCTGCCGTACGACCATTCAAGACTAGTCCTCAGCAACATCGTCAACCAACACAACTCTGACTATATCAACGCGTCTACTATTGTATGCCAATACTAATTTAGTTGATAGCAGATCAAGTGCGCCATATAACAGTGCGACTCTTTCCAGACCGACCACGACCCTCGCAACCCGGCTTACATCGCTGCTCAAGGACCACTAGAGCATACAGCTGCTGATTTCTGGCAAATGGTGTGGGAGCAAGGCTCGGTGGTGATGGTGATGCTGACTCGGCTCAATGAAGGGGGCGTTTCCATGTGTCACCGTTATTGGCCCGAGGAGGGAGCTGATCTCTATCACATTTACGAGGTTGTGTATTGTAATATTGTTATAGGAACCTTGCACTCTTGCAGCATTGCTTGAGCGATGGTTGTACCTTCAGGTGCATCTAGTCAGTGAACATATTTGGTGCGATGATTATCTGGTGCGCAGCTTCTACTTGAAGAATGTCAAAAGTGGAGAAACACGGACAGTCACCCAGTTCCACTTCCTCTCTTGGCCTGACCGCAGTGTGCCCTCGTCTACTAAAGCTCTACTCGAATTCAGAAGGTATTGTTTCGCACACCATGTACACGATGAATTACTACATACAGTATTGTTAATAATTATTGAACAGGAAAGTGAACAAGTCGTACAGAGGCCGCTCCTGCCCCATCGTGGTACACTGCAGGTAATGTACACAGGTGTAGTACTGCGTGAGCAAGTAATGAGCTATGCACATTGTTATACAGTGATGGAGCTGGACGCACAGGGACATACTGCTTGATCGACATGGTGTTGAACCGCATGGCTAAAGGCGCCAAGGAGATAGACATCGCTGCAACCTTAGAACATATTCGAGACCAGCGACCTCACATGGTCTCCACCAAGCAGCAGTTTGAATTTGTCCTCATGGCAGTTGCAGAAGAGGTGAGTGTCCTTATTACGAGTTTAATGAGTAAACTCCACATAGATCAGCACTAACTAATGGCAACAAGTGTCTCATGACCTAATCGAGGTAAGAGTGTTTGCATGAGAGTGGCCACAGATCATATGGGTTTTCCCATGTTTACAAAATATTTATTAGTTTTATGATTAGTAAATGATGTCATCAATATGTCACTTACTAGGCTATTGATGACGTCATTTACTAACCTATTACAAATTTACTAAGCATGGAAAACAGGGCCTAAAACACAGATATACTAATGCGTCACTATACATGACATTGTGGGCTCCATCATAGATATAAACATAAGATATCGCATGAGTGGCTAAATGCATGGTTAGTTCAAGTGGTCAAAAACATGAGTTACCTGTCAAACATTATACTGTAAACATGTCTCTTCATATCTTCAGTTATATTTCACAGTAAAATGGGTAAATGCATTGTTACTACATGTCATATGGACTCAAACATACACTCAAATACATCTAGCCTCACTTTTTACCAAACACTACTTCTTTAACATGTTTACAATATTGTCACAACCACTCTCAGTGGTCACTAGAAATGTGTTTAGTGAGGGATACACACTTATGCCTTTATCGAATAGGATTGAAGAGTGCAAGAATACGCGTGCTACACGACTTACTTGTATGCAATGCGATATGTAATGTTTATATCTATGGATATAATATATACAAGTGGTGAAGAGAGTGTAATTTGTAGTGATTATAAGATGATTATAATAAGTGTTTCCGTCACAGGTGCATGCGATTCTGAAGGCATTACCGGCGCAGTTACAGCAGCAGCACGACAAGAAGGAGAAAGAACTGGCAGCCGATAAAGACAAAGTGGAAAGAGAAAAATAAACTTGATTATCTAATACGAGACACGGGCATTACCACAGATTATGACTAAGCTTTATTCACTCATATCGTTTCAAGACAAAAATATATTATGCAATCTTTATAATATTACCTATTATTTGGATTTTGGTTTTCTATTCCAAAAAGGTATTTAGGTACTAATAAATCAGTCTATTTACTACTCTATACATCCTGCTCATAATCAATATATTTATACCTGAACAAAGTTATGTATATTTTATATATTATGTATTTCTATAATATGAAGTTATATGGTGTTGGTGCAACATGGAAAATGGCAGCTAAAGAATAAAATGTTTATCGCATTTGACTTGCAATTGACTCGAGGAAATGAATTGTTTGATCGTGAATGGAAACCAGTCAATTTAGTTATGATTTCTTTTCACATTTGATATATATTTATAATATATTTGTAATTTATCATTGGCATCTGTTGATACACAAGTTGCAGCAAGCACCAATGTTGCCTCCAGCCTCGCAACATTGGTGCTTGCTGCAACACTAATATTTTTAAATATACTTCAATTCCATTTATATTATATGTATTTGATAGATTTTATTTGATTCTGAAAGAATGTCAAAAAACGCAAAATTCTATTTATTCATCTACTTATATTTTATTATAAATGTCTATAAAATGTTATATTTTGTGTCTGAATATAAATTAATATAATACATATGTATATCTATGTTTAGGAAGTGAAAAACAAAAATATATATTATTTGTCGTAAAATGAAAGTAAATTGAAAAATATGTATTTTAGGTTAATTATAAATGTCGTAATCATAATATAAACATATAAATAAAATATAGATGAAATCTGGAAGTGCATGCATATATGTATTGTAATTTATTATCTCCCGAAGCCGCTATCTTAAAATCATCCTTTCAATTATATCCTATATTCCTATTCAAAAATTCTGATAAAGAAATAATATGCGTAGTTCAAATCTATTCGGTAAGTATTTATTGTAGGTTTCTGTTACCCCTTTGGGTGTCTTTTTGTGAGGCAATGCTATTTTGCAGAGGACCACATAACACATTAGTTGGGAGGATGTGAGAATAATAATTAATTTATTTAATAGGTTAAAATTTCCTTACTCTGAGTTCAGTATAGATATACGAAAAATAATTGGTAGGTACTTGAAAATACTAAGTGTATAAATCAGTGAGATAGAAAATTAGTAAGTAATATGATATTCCGAATCGACAACGAAATGATTATTAGATCTAGATAAGTGATAACAATGATAATAAGTACATAGAAAATACTTGACACTTCAATTAGATTAAGGCAATGCAAGACATTGTGAGCTATTTTTAATAATAAATGTAAGATAAATTATTTGAGAAATAAATATAGTCATTGTTAACTACTCAAGCCAAAATTCATTAACTGTACTATTTCTGTAAACTGAGTTTTTTCATAATTTGTATTTAATTAACAAAAACTACCGGACGATTCTTTAGAATGAAAATATATTATAATATTGGAAATTATTATCTGAAATGGACAAGGGCTATGTTTACATGTGAGATTAAAGGAAATCTTACTAGAATCTAGTGTTTTTAATTTTATATATATATATATATATATATATATATATATATATATATATATATATATTGTTTTTAATAAATTTGTGACTCCACTTCCCTCAAAAATATGATTACCACTTATTTTATATTTATACTGAGACTTCTCTCTCACCCTCTCTCTGAAGTCTCACGATTAAATAAAATTATAATTCAGATTCGGCTTTAAATATTAGACACTGCAACGCTTGCATTTATATTATTTGGTAAATTGTATTATTTTATCTGAATTTCTTTTATAAAATTACAACGACGACATTTAGGAGGACACTTTTTGAAAGGAGGACTGTTGGTCACGTCTTATTATTAATCGAAATAAGAAACTGAAGATAATTTGTAATGTCATGTAATTTTATGTGTAAAAACTTAGATACTTTTAATTTGAAATAATAAAGGTAACCTAAGTTAGTGTCAACACCGACTTGATGCTTTTTAGAATTTCTTTTTTTACTTTTTTTTGTGCCACTTTTTGGCGAAGTGTTATAATCCGAAATGAGTAATTAGTATAGTCGATAGTGTGTTATAGTCATAGTGAGTTATCAGAGCCGTGTGGACGATGGGCGGCTTTATTGTGATGACTGGTGATATCTGTTATCATGCTTGATACTAATATGATACTAACATGATAATGATATTAGTAATACTAATACTATGACTACGGTGGCCCCCTCCGCCAATACTGTGAGTGCATACAACAGACTCGTTTATAACAACAGGCGCCTCGTCATCAGACCATTCGGCGGCCGGCAGTACTGCGAGGAGCTCGTGGCATCAGTGTTGAAGAGTGAGGAGTCAGGAGTCAGGAGACAGCAGACAGCAGACAGCAGACAGCAGACATGATCAGCGGCAGGGCATTGCACTTCGTGTTCAAGGTCGCAGACAGAGCCACCACGGCCAGGTTCTACCGCCAAGTGCTGGGCATGAAGGTGCTTTATTAATCATCTATAATATTACAATGACAGCTAACATGGCTAACGTACACAAGGACACTTTTAATAATCACACCTCGATAGCAATCTCTTACTCATGGAATCCCGTCATATTTTATCAATTATCATTGTCATTGTCTTATCTGTTTTGATATGCGTATGAATCTCCCCTGATAACACTATTTTTATTCATAAAATCAAATCTAATCAATTTAATGATTTCCCCCATGTACGTAGGTATTGGAATAAATGTATTTTAATTAAAATATTATTCAATCACAGTATGTGCGATATCTGCGATATGTGACGTGGTCTTGATTATCATTTATTTGTTTATGTAACTGTAAATTATAACAACTATTTCAAAATCTTTCTTTTGCTACAGGTTTTGCGTCATGAAGAATTTTCAGAAGGATGTGAAGCCGCCTGTAATGGGTACTTTTGATTGTAACCAAATACTAATGACTGTATTCAAAAATATTAATTAAGTGATTTATAATTTAGACCGTATGCAAACCGATGGAGTAAAACTATGATGGGCTATGGTCCTGAAGATACTCACTTCACAATCGAATTGACTTACAACTATGGCATAACTCATTATGACTTTGGCAATGACTTTCTCGGTGTTACAATCAAATCTAAAGAAGCAATCGAAAGGGCCACTAAATCTGGCTGGCCTGTATCTGAAGAAAACGGCTTAAAGTATGTAGTCGCTCCTGGAGGGTATAAGTTTAATTTGCTAAATGAACCGCAGCCGACTGACTCAGGTAATACGTCAATACTGTGCTTTGAAATTCAGTTGGATAGCCGCTTAAAATGTTTTAGATCCAATAATGAAAGTCTCTTTGGCTAGTTCAAATATTCAACAGTCGCTCGCCTATTGGAATGGACTTCTAGGCCTGGAAGTGTTTGAAAAGAAAAGTAATTCTGCCGTGTTTGGATTTGCCGCTACTCAAACTAAACTGGAGTTAGTCGACATCGGTGAGAACTCATTTCAGGTTTTTATTACAAGTCAAGGTTATCTTAATGATGTGAACTTATTTGTTTAGGAACTGGTGTAAATCATGCTAAATCATATGGCAGGATTGCTTTCTCGTGTCCCTACGATCAACAACCTGACATTGACAATAAGATCCGAGAAGCCCAACAGAAGATATTGACTAATCTGGTTTCTTTAGACACACCCGGCAAAGCCACCGTCAGGGTGATTATTCTGGCTGATCCAGACGGACACGAAATATGTTTTGTCGATGATGAAGGTTTCAGACAGTTGTCACAGTTTGATCCCGAGGGAGATAAACTCCTGGATAGGTACATAAAGCTGGATAAATCCAGAGAATAATTGTTAAAAACGGGAAATAATATGTTGTACACCAAAAGATCTGACATATTTATAAGACATTATATATTATACTAACCCATATTATCATAAAACTATTGAATCATGTTAATTTTTATTTTTTGAAATATGTATTTGTTTTCACAAAATATATTTTTTCCGGTTATCATTTTGTTTGTTATTGGTAATCTTCTCTGAATAAGCTCAAAATTGATTTTGAATAGTGTAATCCATCTTAAACTTATTGGTCCATAACAATTTCTTATACTTTGATTTAATATTAATAATTTAGCCTATGCTTAGATGTGTGATTTTTCTGCAGCCTCTTCTTGAAGAACAGCTGGTGTAGATAAGTTGTCTGGTGGATGTACTTGTAGGCTATTGTGGTCACAAGGAAAGCGGATATTTTATTAAGAAATGGAGTTTTTGTATTCACAAAGAATATGGTGGGAATGTTTTTAAACAAATAATAATGAAAGTAAGATGTGTGTTGTAAATCATTTGATTATAATTATTATTGAATACATATATCATTGTCAAGTTCTATCCGCAGTGGACTTCTTTCTAATTTATTTGTTTTATTAATTCTTGATCTTAAGTCATTCTTTTTAAATTCAGGCCTACTAGACAACTGCTTTTGTGAAAGGAATCCCCTTAAATCTTTTGATTTAACATTTGATTCTAATTTGGAGCCGGTTTGCTCATTGGTGTCTAATCGTGACCATACGCTTTGCGATTCTGTATTTAATCGAGCAAAAGAATGGCCTTCGACTTCATCATTTTCACTACTCTCATCGTCGGGTATCGATGAAAGCCCTTTTTTAATCTTCGATCTTAAATCATTGGAATTTGAGCGAAACTTATTTCGGTTTTGTTGCGATCTAAAATCATCTTCAGACATGTGTGTAATTGTTTCAATGTACCCATTAGCATTTTTTTGTTTGATTTCTTCATCGTCCGCATGCATCCTGAGTCTTGGAATTTTGCTTTTTGTAGTCCATTCCATGTCATCACTGGAATCTGATTCACTGTGGCTGACTTCTATCACTTGTTCAGGTTCTGATTTAGTCCGTTTTCCTAATCTTCTCCTCAAGTCTTTGCCAGATACATCATGAACAACAGATTTATGATTGCCAATTCTTTGTCTTATGTCTGGTGGTTTGCGTATTCTGTTTTCAGATAAAGTAGGGTTACTTAAAAATACTTCTTGAGAATCATTTATTCCCCACGTCTGACACAGATCACCCCATGGGTTTTTTGACTTTGTAGATCCCGAGTTCAGTGACAGTATCTTATTTTTCATTGATTCAGAAACAATACCGATGGGAGAGTCATTTTGAGTGTCATCGTCTATATATTTTTTTGACAACACTTCAACAGCCTCTCCTTTGTGTGTTTTCTTATCACTCTTTGTTGCAAATCTAATAAAAATACTATTTGATTTAGGATGGGGATTGCCATATCTCCAGTGACCAGACGGAACCGGCACCGGTATGTCCGCTGTGGATATTGTTTTATCGTCTACAACTTCATTATCGATTTCCATTAATTCAATATCCGTACTGGTAAACTTAATGCTTTTGGTGTGATCATACATTGCTTTGGCAGCCGATAAGTCATCTTTCCATACAGCATTACCTGCATATCAATCATGAAATTTAATTTAAAAAAAAACTAATAAATAGAATAATTGCACTTACATGAATTTTCATCGATCCATTCTATGAAAATAGGTTTATGAGAAGAAAAGTACTCAAATATATTATTAGTGGTCATTTGCTGGGTCCCTTTTAAATGAAGTGTGTCGAAACAAGTATGGCGAGTATCTTCTTTTGTGTCAATAGATAACTCTTTGTACAATATTTCTTGGATATTAGATGGGTGATGTAAAGTAATTTCATTGTCTTTGTTTTCCACGTTAAAGTCCTGTAATGATTAATATGTGGTAAAAAAAATGTATAATTTCTTGTACAATAATATACCATATATTATGAATTGACACAATATATTTTTAGATTTAAACAATGCCAAATCTACTGAAAAATACAGAAGAAATCAATAGAATGTAATATTATTTAACGGATAAATCATGCTAACAGTAATTTATTACCATAAAAAGAGTATTTCAAGCATGCTAAATAGGATAGTTGAATTTGATAGAAACGAATACGAAAATAGTTCTTTGTGTACACATCGAATGTATATCGGAGGATAAAGAAACAGGCAAGGATGTCAGGCTTCATACCAGGTGGGCGTGGTTATCGTGGTCTTCGTCATCATTGATCTGGCCTTCCTCGTCACTTGACATCTTCAGCTTCCCTCGCTACAATGACCAATACACGCAATGGCAATACTGGGCATTCATTATATTGTAAATTAATCAAATCAACATTTAAGTGAATTATCACACTCAATGATTTATTTAAAAAATATTATAAATATCGAGTAGGTACTTAACACTAAACTATGCACTTTATAATTTAATACTGCCGACTACTGTGCCACGCATACATAGTGGTATTTATTGTGGAATACTGGCAACACCGGAGCAGCTGTCAAGTAAGGGCGCCGGTTTGCAAGCAAGATGAGCGGCCTGGGCGGAGCTGGAGATCTTGCGGTGAATATTATTGTACTTGGGTCTTTGGTGGGGATTAGGACTGCGGTCAGGACTGCGGTCGGGACTGCAGTATCAGTACTCCTAATACTCCTGTCTTTGCCAATTTGACTGTTGTTGACTTTCACACTATTGTCATTAGAGAATATTAATTTATAGGGAAGTAAGTGGGGAAATGAGTGGTTGATAATTAATATCCGACAGAGACCCCACTACCAGAACATTATTAATTTATAGACCATCGTATTTATGTTTACAATTTCGTAGATTCGAGTGCAAAGCGTGTTGCGGTATCCCTTGCAGAATAGACTCTTCCACTTGAATTCTCTCTCGGAACAGATACCCTATAAAGAGTTGCAGAGTGTTTTTCCTGAAATTGTAAATAGCATCTTCGGCAATGGAGGAATGTCTGAGGACTGGGGATTGCGGGTTCTCACTCGAGAGAAAAACCCCTTTGAGTTTAGACTCTTACACGATTTCTTATCCCCCTCCGGTGGACTGTTCAAGATGATTTACAAACTGACAGGAGATCCTCAAACCAAATATACTCTTCCGGTTCGTGTGCTTCCTGTGAGTATTTTCTTCGCTATATAGATATTAAATGGGAAACTATGAATTTTAATACTATATCCTATTGATGTTTTTCCAGATAGATCTTTATGAAATGTTACAGAGTAAACGAATTCCCAAATTTTATTTAGATACACTGGTATTTGAACCTCAAAATAGACATATTGTGTCTCTAAATTTAAGTATCCTTTTTTAAACTATTATAGTAAATTAAAATTGGTTTATTTTAATCAATATAAAAAAATATTTATTTATCACTGTATTTTTTCTTAATATATGCAAATCAGATCCTTTTGATTTTTATATTTTTCATTTCGCCATTCATTTGTGTAATTCATCATACACAAAAAGTGGTTGGGAAAATTGGAATACGCTGTATTATACATTGGCGTGTGATTACCTGCTTCATTTCCTACCGAGCGATCCTAACTGCCCAGTGCTGCCGTACATTCCTTATTATACTGGGAAAACTCCCGTTGTGTCTCCTATTCAGACTGTAAATAGGTTTGTATTCGGATAATTGATTTACTCGGTGCACTGCACTGGTTATAAAAATTGTGTAATTTAAAGTTTTAGGCAGTCTCAATTCCCATCTCTTTTTACTTGTCACGAAATAGCAGTGAATGCTGGAATAACTAGTACAAGCACACAACTCCATCCGCGAGGAGAAATGTGGCGTTCTGAAACCGTTTTGCAAGTTTTTATAGATGTTTGGTTGAATAAAACCGTTCAAACAGCAATTTCACCTGAAAATCCTCAAAATGCAAGAGTCTGTTTAAGAAATTTTATTGCCAATGCTTTAAATTGATTACTAATTGTTTGAAATGATTTTAGAATAGCTATCCAGCGAGTGAGCATGTGCGCATTACTCGGTTACTCGTAAAGCAGTGTCACTATTTTGCACTGAGCGCTGCCACAGATATGACGAGTTTAGGAGAACTTCGGCGTATAACCACGGCAATGTTGGCCCCTCGAGCATTTCATCACATCCAACATTTAATGCAAACTTGGCCATTGGATTCTTCTTTCAGATTAGTTTTGGAATTATGGTTCAGTTTTATTCAGCCTTGGCGATATGCCAACATCAAAGAAGATAAATTCAGGCATTACACTTATTCCAATATAACAGTAACACATAACCCAGTTTGAATTAAATCAATTATGTACTTTTAGCACTGATCCTATAGCTGAAGATATTCACAGAACACCAGCAGTCGACAGATCATTCCTTCCGTTTATTTCTGAGAATTTACCGGCGTATACTGAGATATTTCAACTTGTAATGCCACGCTTTTTGCGGCTAGATTTGACAGTACCAAAAAATGCCATTATGCTTTATAGACTAACTAAAGTGTGTATTAATTACTAATTTGTATTTATATTCTGGTACTCAATGAGACATTTCAATTTTAGGTATTTTCTCAAAACAATTTAGTACTGCTGTTAAAAGAAGCGGAAAGCAGTATTGTCTTGGAAAGTGATTCAAATGACATAATGCTAAATGTCACCAATAACAATTTAATCAATGAAAGGTGAGTTATTACTATAACATATAAAATTATTGCTGACATTGTATATTGTCTAATGAAAATTTATATGTTTGTAGTAGCAGCATTCAAAATACCTCAGCGGGTTTTCATTCCAAGAGTTCAGTAACTGACTTAACCAATTTTCTTCAAGGTCGAAGATTACAATTATTTGGAAGTCGCCAATATGCTTGCGAGTTGATGTTGTTGGCACAGCATGCACTTAGAGTAGTTAATGAAAATATTCGTATTAGAGAAACTCAATTTTCCAAACACAAAAAAGGTTGGTTTTTTTATATGGTTATATGTATAAGTGCCTGGTTGATAATCAATACTAACATTTTTTGATAGGAATTTTGAATAGTTTGATTAGTTTTCTAATCGGCGAAAGTGACTCAGACGATGTCCCTTTTGAAGAGTTGAAAAGAGTGCCACTCTATTTAAATTCGTCAGCTCTACAACTGGCTGAAATATTTTCAGTGAGTCAATTTAATGATGAATTTACTTTATCCGTGTTCTTAGTATAGTTAATAATGTGAAAATTTATATTCAGTTAAGTATATCGGAAAGATCTGACGGCCCTGATGAAGTGAGATTATCGAATATCTCCAACGATACTTGTTCTCGAAGAAATGCCATGTTGTCACCAAATAAGGTATAATTTAATTTACATTCTTATTTACAATTGTATATTAAAAATAATTATTTTATTAAAGGCAAAGGAAAGGTTAAACAATATAAAATATTTGGGTGATCCAGACTTAGAACCTATAAAATCTTTTGAAAATGGATTTTTGGTGAAATTAAGCAGATGTATTTCTACCAAAATAAATGATCTGGTGAGAATTGTAAAAATAAACAGCTAATATTTAAAGCAATTAACATATAAATATTATTATTGCATATTTTTAGTATGGTCAAGAACTAAGGAAACTCTGGGAAAGACAAGATTTGATTGGGTCTATTAGTAAAGAAATTGTTAAGAAACCATTGAAAATTCATCATTATTCCAAAAACGAATATAATTCTAGAGTGCTTTTAACAGAAGTACTGCCTCCAAGAATTTCATTAAGAAGTTTTGCATCGCACAAGATTATTTTTTGGACAGCGATAATATGTTTCATTATCTATTCTTTCACTGGTCGCAATCTTTTGTTTTCAATATTCATACTTTTCTTCACGTGGGTTTGTTGGATTTGCATTAAAGGTTGCTTTAATCATATTTTTGGAAACAGGAATATGTCTGCTGTCGAAGATAATTCAAATAGGTCAAGTGAATTCAGCTTTTTGGATTCGAGCACTTAAATTATTACAACTATAATAATGATGTGATTTTTATACCATAATATTTAAAATAAACAATAATTTCAATGATCAATATTTTATTCTCAATCCAACCCTGTTCAAATCAATACCTTTTTGTTTTTTATAATTAAAATGTTGTACAGGTTTCATTGGATCAATTCTAATGATAATTCCGTGATGCACGAATTTGTTCCTGGAAGAATAATAGTTATATTTTTTGAGGCATATATTAATTTATTCAGATTATTAAAATTAATTTATATTTGAGCATGCGAGAATGAATCATGACAACACTGAGTGACAGTTGAAGTTGAGGTTATCCGGTAGTATATGAATTTATTCTGGTGGTCTTTCTACTTGTGAACAATGGGAGAATGGATGAATTCCAAGGACAAGTACCGCAAAGGAATACCACTAAAGGTAATCACTAATTCAAGTCAACAAATGCTTTCGTTTTTATTGAAATAAATATCTTCTTAAGACACTTTTTAAAACTACGAATAGAATTATTGTAAAAAAATGACGGTTTGTATTTTTTTAAATTTCAGGACAAGGAAAAGTTGGTTCCTGCATTTTTACAAGTCAAAGGCTTAGTAAAACAACATATTGATTCGTTTAATTACTTTATAAATGTCGAAATAAAAAAAATTGTTCAAGCAAATGAGACGGTAGTGAGCGATGCCGATCCATTATTTTATGTAAAATATTTGAATGCATATGTGGGAACTCCGAGTGTAGAAGAAGGATTCAATGTGACTAAAGCGACCACTCCGCACGAATGTCGCTTGCGAGACATGACTTACTCTGCCCCCATCACTGTTGACATTGAATATACTCGCGGAAATCAAAGAGTTATCCGTAACAACCTTGTTATTGGCAGGTTGGGCCCGTTTTTATTTTGTAATGTTCTCATTAATATCATCAATCGTAAATAATAATATAAACATTTAAGGATGCCTTTGATGTTGCGCTCGTCTAATTGTGTTTTGACCAATAAATCTCACTATGAATTATCTCAACTTAACGAATGTCCTCATGATCCGGGAGGTTATTTTATCGTGAGAGGTGTGTTGAAAAGAATTCATTATCTTAAATTTATATTACATACTTTCTTAATTTTTAGGCCAAGAAAAGGTAATATTAATCCAAGAACAACTATCCCGAAATAGAATGATAGTGGATGAGTTTAAAGGAGCAATTCAATGTCAAGTGACGAGTTCAACACACGAAAAGAAGTCTCGGACAAATGTAATAGTGAAACAAGGAAAATATGTCTTACGACACAATGCTTTGGCTGATGTAACTACATTACTGATACCAATACTACTGTTAAAATAATTCATATTTTTATCACAAATAATATACTTCAGGACATACCGATTGCAGTAATTTTCAAAGCCATGGGTATTTGTAACGAGCAAGAGATTATGCAACTTATCGGAACTGATACTAATTCACTGAGGAAAATGGCCCCCTGTCTAATGGAATGTCACAATCTTAAGATTTTCACTCAACAAAAAGCTTTTGAATTTTTAGGCTCTAAATTAAAATTCAAACGGTAAGATTTTCCTTATCATATTTGTTATTATTTCTTTAAAATCACTTTTGATTTTATATTGATTCAAAAGGTTTGTAACAGCAGCCAGTAAAACTAAAACTCCGGCAGATGATGCGAGGGATTTGTTGGCCACCACTATACTAGCGCATATTCCCGTTGAAAACTTTAACTTTTATGTTAAAGCAGTATATTTGTCTGTCATGGTGCGAAGGGTGATAGCTGCGGAATTGAACAAATCTGCAATAGATGATCCTGATTATTATGGAAACAAAAGACTGGAATTAGCTGGTTCATTATTATCTTTGATGTTTGAAGATTTGTTCAAAAGATTCAATTGGGAACTTAAATCAATAGCTGACAAAATTATTCCAAAGATTAAAGCTGCACAATTTGATATTGTAAAGCACATGAGACCAGACCTAATAGCCAATGGGTTATTTACGGCTATTTCAAGTGTAAGTAGTTTTACTGTCCATGTGATGAGTATAAAAACCTTTAAAACTAATAAATATTTCAGGGTAATTGGACAATTAAAAGATTTAAAATGGAACGACATGGAGTCACACAGGTTTTGAGTAGGCTAAGTTATATATCAGCATTGGGAATGATGACTCGTGTCAATTCGCAGTTTGAAAAGACACGTAAAGTTTCTGGGCCGAGGTCTTTGCAGGCGTCTCAGTGGGGAATGCTGTGCCCGTCTGACACTCCTGAAGGAGAATCTTGTGGTTTAGTCAAAAATTTGGCACTAATGACACATATTACAACTGAAACTGATCAAGTTCCCATTGCACGGCTTGCTTATAATGCCGGCCTTGAAGATATACGTCTGCTTTCAGGAGAAGATATTCATCATCCCTCTGTATACTTAGTCTTCTTAAATGGTACGTCAAAAAATATCTATGAAAATTACTAATGTACACAAATGTTTTAATTTGTTTAATGATAGGTAACATCTTGGGCGTTGTAAAAAATTACAGTAGATTGATCAGTGTATTTAGAATGTTTCGTCGCAAAGGTCTGATATCTGCATTTGTGTCCATATATCCGAACCATAGTCAAAAGACCGTGTACATCTGTAGTGACGGTGGGCGCTTATGTCGACCATACATTATTGTAAAATATGGCAGACCTCTCGTCCTGCAAGAGCATATTTCAGAATTGGATAGAGGAATTCGCAAATTTCAAGATTTCCTCAACGATGGACTCATTGAATTCTTGGATGTCAATGAAGAAAACGATAGTCATATCGCTTGTTCAGAAAGCGACATTGAACCTGAGATAACAACACATTTGGAAATAGAGCCGTTCACCATTTTAGGAGTGTGTGCTGGTCTTGTGCCTTATCCACACAATAACCAAAGTCCCAGAAATACATACCAGTGTGCTATGGGAAAGCAAGCCATGGGTAAGTAATTACTATTTATAAATTTTCTTTTAATTGTATAATAATTATGTTGTTGATATTTCAGGTACGATAGGATATAATCAAAGAAATAGAATTGATACGTTGATGTATAATCTTGTTTATCCTCAATGTCCAATGGTAAAAACTAAAACTATAGAACTTTCTAATTTTGACAAGTTACCGGCAGGTCAGAATGCCACCGTGGCCGTGATGAGTTATAGCGGATATGATATTGAAGATGCATTGATTCTCAACAAAGCATCTATTGACAGAGGATACGGACGGTGTCTGGTGTATAAAAGTGTGAAGACCACCATGAAACGATATGCTAACCAAACTTCCGATCGGATCTTGGGACCTTCGAGAGATGCAGTCTCTAATAAAGTGATAAAAATACATGACATTCTAGATGCAGATGGCATTTCTGCCCCAGGTGAGCTGGTAGAAAATAGACAAGTTTTAATTAACAAGCAGATGCCGGCGGTCACTTTAAATCCGGTTGTGGTGGGACAACCACAACAAGTGGAATATAAAGACGTACCCGTTTGTTATAAGTGTCCAGTACCGTCTTACGTTGAGAAGGTCATGGTTTCATCAAATGCTGAAGAGGCTTTTCTCATAAAAGTTCTTTTGAGGCAGACACGGCGTCCAGAAATAGGCGATAAGTTTAGTTCCAGGCACGGACAGAAAGGAGTGACCGGATTGATCGTGGAACAGGAAGATATGCCATTTAATGATTTTGGACTTTGTCCGGACATGATCATGAACCCTCATGGATTCCCATCAAGAATGACAGTAGGAAAAACAATAGAGCTTATTGGAGGTAAAGCTGGATTGCTGGAAGGAAAATTTCATTATGGTAAATTCTACAAAAAAAAAAAGCACATATGTATTTATATATTCAGTCACATTGATAAGATTTGTATGGTCTGCAGGAACTGCATTTGGAGGGTCAAAGGTGTCCGATATATGTGAAGAATTAGCAAAAAATGGATTCAATTATCATGGAAAGGATATATTTTACTCTGGAATAACAGGAGAACCACTCGAAGCTTATATATATTCAGGACCCGTATGTGATTGTAAATTATTTTATATTAGTGTGAAAATGTATATTTTTGGAATGATTGGTATTGCAGGTATACTATCAGAAATTAAAGCATATGGTGCAGGATAAAATGCACGCACGTGCTAGAGGACCACGTGCAGTGTTAACAAGACAACCCACCGAAGGTAGGTCTCGAGAAGGTGGCTTGAGGCTGGGAGAAATGGAGCGCGATTGTTTGATAGGATACGGAGCCAGGTTACATATAACCTTGAATGTTGTGCATCTATCAGTGTTCACAATTAATTCATGTTCTGATTTCAGCATGCTCCTAATCGAGCGATTGATGATAGCATCAGATGCATTCAGTACGGATATTTGTGGGAAGTGCGGGAGACTGGCGTATGCCGGCTGGTGTCATGCGTGTGCCACATCTGCCGCAGTCAGCACCATTGATATTCCTTATGCATGTAAATTATTATTCCAAGAGCTCACTGCCATGAACATTGTGCCCCGACTCACCCTCAAGAAGTACTCTGAATGATGTATTTATTAAAATTATATTTTACGCATAAGTGATTTTTATTAATATGACTAGTACAAGTTTTAATCTACTCTATTCGCATCCTACAATATTCTTTGAGAGTCATTTTCTATTGATGACTTTTTAAAACTAAAATAAAATATTCTTTCATTTAAAAATACATCTTTCATTTTAGAATATGAATAGTAAATTCACAGTGGAGACTATCGGTTAGAAGCGTGAATCACTCTGACAACGAAGAATCCTATAACTGTGGCTGCGGCAACACCGATTCCTGCTGCCCACCAATTTGCATGGTCTCCAGATATCAGTCCAAATTGCTTTAAGTGCCTGAAAATATTTTTGTAAATACTATAAGACAGAATTGATTTTGGACTTCACTTAAGGACATACATATTATGAATAAAAAAAATGATCTTAAAGAAACTGCAAAATAATTACTATATGTATAAGTAAGAATGTATATAGGTCAGTCCATCAATATGTTTATAATAATATTACATTTGCTTGCAAAATATGAAGCTAATAAATTACATATTATTTATCAATAAAATATTTGATGCTGGCTTTATTCACATTCACTGTGGTTCTGCTTTACAAATGTCACATGTTGGTAGACTTGACTGTTAAAATTATCATAATTTGCAAGAGAATAAATAAAAATGAATAAGTCTAATGATATCATAGAAATAAACAAGTCATTAAAATCAAAGGATGTACATGTCCTCAGCCAGTTGAATATGGGATTTGAACGTAAATAGATTATTATAGTGAATTATTGGATTTTTTAAAAATCATATTTATTATTTGCTTTATCTAAACACATGTGTAATCTTTGCATGTTTGTAAAATACTATTTGCAGATTGATATGACAGATATCTTACCATTTGATTAGAGGCATTGCATTGATTTTGGGATTTTGAAAAGTTTAATTGTACAATCTGCTGACAATATATTATGTATGTACATAATTGAACATGCGATAGTTTTGATATTTGAGATGTGGGGTATTTGTTTATAAAAAAAAAATTCTTGCACTGATAATTACAAAAAAGATCAAGAAATAAATATTGATAATGTATTTTCATGCAATGGTATAAAATAAATAATAGTTGTAATAGAATATATTAGAAATAAAATAACCTGACATATGAACCAAACCATTGATTGGATACGGGTCTAAGATTTAACATGTGAAGCATACGCCTTAAAGGACTGAAAATAATCTTTGAATTACTTATGTATTGCGGATCAAAATTTATGCATTTAAATAATCAAGCTACGACTGTTTAAAATATGTCGGGTTCTGTATGGTTATTATAATTGAAATACATACAATGTTGTATGTAATTCATATCACTACAATATAGTTAATGTTGGCGAACTTACATTGATTGGCGACACATGTCTATAAAACTGTGTTTATAAAATAAAATCCACGCTGCTTGAAATCGACTAATAAATGTGTATGATAAGAAATATTATTATGGTATTTTAATTGTTAGTTTGTTGGAAGACACTTACGGAAATGCAGCCATTGTTCCCAATTTCACAAAAATATCTTTTTTCTTATCCTTGTTGGTAAAATATTGGGGTGAGAGTATTTTGTATTTGGTACAGAATTCTTCCGGCTGGAATAAGTAATCCTGTCGTACAATTTCTAAGTCACTTTTTGCACCCACAACGAGAACTGGGATTTTACTTCCGGCAAAATATTTCTGCAAATAGAGTCGTTAAAAATGTAATGTATCTAATAAATAATGAATATGAGAAAGTGTACTTACAATAAAGATTCTAGCGATGAATTCAAAGGATTTAGGGTGGGTGACATCATAGAGAAGACAGGCTACGTCGCAGTTTACTTGTGCTGGTTGAAGTGGATCCGAGGCATGACTAATCTCAATGTCGCGGAGGACAAGATATTTCTCTTGTGCGTACACCTGGACTGTATTAATACACGACTGCATGTAATCATTATCACTGTCCACACCATATTTTGATTTCTGCATAATGAAAATTTTGTAAGTGTTTGCAAAATTATAATATTTAATTGTAACTATTTTATTTTACTTTAACACCCGATCCAATGAAACTTCGACAAAAAGTGGTTTTGCCAGAATTTTTGGGGCCAATTACATTGCATCTGTATACATTTCGACTTGACTGTTTCTTGGCAAGATCCAGTCGTTTTTCACGTGTGACTGCAAGAAAGGAGAAGAATGTTGAAATGAAGGGGGAAATATTTATTAATATGTATCTACTTACCAAGAATGGCTGTAGTTTGAGATTCATTTTCATAAATATTAAAACCAAGGTATGCCAGATATTCTAAAGTGCGTGGTAGTTCAGTGAGCGCCATTAGAGTCCAACGACACATCCAACCTTGCAGAGTCAAATGTCCCTATGAAAATCAATGAAAAATAAGTATTTAAACAGGTTTGTATGAAATACAAATTTACTTTTTCATTTGTAGGAACAGTTTGCCGAAGGTGGTGCCATGGAACTTGAGGACAGCAGGAAAATGCATTTTTTAATTCCAATGTATTCAATGCTCCATCCTTATCTTTGTCGTAACGATCAAAGAGTTGTGTCAAAAACTGTTGCCCTCGATGAGAAAGTTCCGTAGAGCATCCAGGGGGAATTTTTAAGCTGCAAAATTATTCACAATAAGAATACAGGTTTCATGTAAAGGGGTTGTTTAATTGGATGAATAGTAAAGATAATTTACATTGGGTATAAATATTCTGTAGACATTTGAAGGTTGTCATTGTACCCAAATTTTCTAAGGACAGTCCAAGTAGTTTCATTTCGACCTCGTTGAATGAATAAACAATGGAGGAATAAAAATCCTTTTAAAGTAACAGAATCATTTTCAACTCCATCTTCAACATATTTACTTAGAACTGATTTTAATTCATCTAAAACCTAAATCAAACAATTATTGTAAATATACTAATCATGGATATAGCATTGGCATAATTTATGTATTGTAAAGTGTACTTGTGACTGTAGAGGACTGTCAAAACATCTTCTTTGAAAATGATTCAATTCATAATCATTCAGCAATCCATCCCCATCAATGTCGCAGACCTTAAATATTCTAGTCAGAGCTCTTTTGCAGTTTTCTGTAAGCTGTGACAAATCAAAACCAATTAATGGATGGGGACAATAATAATACTTCAGAAATATTTATTTTTAAAACCCACTTCTTGACTTTCTGTGCTGTAAATAGGAGAGGTTGGATGTAAAACCGCTTTTTGAGCATAATAAAACATTTCAGATATATTGTTCAGAGTTTTGGCAGAACACTCAATACAACTATCTATTTCTGGAAAGTCTTCGGCAATATCCAAAATACTCTGTAATGCCAATGTTATTTTGAAATACAAATTTATTAAAAAGTTGCTTGTAAGTTTTAAGAGAATTACTCACTTGTATTGTTGAGTATGAGATGAGATCAATTTTGTTACCGACTAAAACTACAGGTTTTCTCTTCTCTTCAGGGCAGATTTCTCTAATTGTCGGCAACCAATGAGAGCTGATTCTCGCTAAACTGTTATCATCATCTACTGCATACACTACACAAATCACGTGTGCTTTTTGGATTTCTTCATTGAGTACCTCGGCGGATTGTTCTGCAGCTGAGCGATAGTTTTTAGTAAATAATCAAAAATGAATTATTAAATATATGTGGGTTCCACTTTTAGGTTACCAGAATAATCGACGATATTTGTGGGGACCTGTTCCGGAGTCACATCTGGAGGTATAGTGATCTCTTCTGCTTTGGGCGGAACATCATCGGCAAACTCTTCACTCACTAAAGATAACACCAAAGAAGTTTTTCCTACTCCGGGATCTCCCAATAATAGTATTCGAACTTGTCTGCGATTGCTCGAAGTGACTACCATTTTAACTGAAATCTAAAGAAAGTCTCGTTTTGCATAACCAATAGCATATAGTATGTTCATAAAATTTAGAAAAAATATTGAGTTCATTCATTTCCAATATTTTGAGTATTTCACCAGAACAAATAGAATATTTTCGAATGTGTAGAAATCTTTCAAATACGACATTTCTTTATAAAGAGATCTGATGATGGCATAAGAATAAAAGACATAAGTCAAAGTGATCATTTAAACTAATTAATGGAGAATAATGGTATTAGGTACTCACGCAAACAAACACTGTACAACCGCACGATTTCTCTCTTCTCACCACTATTCTGACATTTGTTATCCAGTGTTGCCATCGTGCGTATATATATATATATATATATATATTTATATATACGCACGATGGCAACACTGGATAACAATGTTCTAAATGCATAGTTTTGATTAAATTTATTTAGAAGCAGAATAATAAATTTTACAGCCATGTAAAAAGACGAAAAAGATACGAGGGTGTAATCCTGATGAAATAATAAATTTATGTTTATGGCAACACTAATATTACAAACATACATACTGGAGTGCAGTTGACAGTCTGAGACGGACAGGAACAAAAATAATATAACAAACAGTGGATCGAGATCGAGCGTTATGGCTGACACTATCAGCAGGAAGAATTTCAGAAAAGCGCCACTGGCCAAGAGGTTCTTACATTACTCTTCAATATTAGAATATTAGAATACAATACAATTGGGACATTTACTATAATATATGGGTATATGCCATTATACAGGCTCGGGGTGGTCGACGCTCGGAACAAGATCATCATGAAGAAGAGAACTGAAATAGTCGATGCCAGAGACAGGTTGGCCGCGTTAGCCAGGCAGACGGACGCCAGGCAGAGGATCGACAATCTGCGGAGGAAGCGTGTAAGTCTGTTGTTGTTGCTGTATACAAACTAGGATTAAAAGCCATTCTTTAACTCTGACCCAGCGCTTCCTAACATATTCTTCTATTCTTACAGCAGCCGTTTGTCTCTCCCGGACAAATGGGCCAAACATACACACCAAATAACAAGGGGATTCGTGGCCCGTACCTACATTCTGGTACATTTAGTGTTGTATTATTGTTTGTTGTAATTAAATGTATTATTTTCAATTTTACTTCTAGGTGGATTTTCCGACATTACAAGACAAGTGCAATCTGTTCCACTTCTAAAAAATAGACTGTATAATGCATCAACAGATTCTGATATGGAAGGTATATTTTATCGTGTTTGCTGAAAGTACTTCTTGCTCACTTTCACTGTGTGTCTTTTATAGCGTATCCACTAGTGTTGACGCCGATTGTCAGATCCGTAAAGAATGACCTCATTCACTTTTCTCCCTCATCCACTTTACGCGTTGACAGAATAAAAAGAAAGCCATTTCACAAAAATATTTCAATTAAAAATGATCTAAATAGTCATCGTCCAAATTTAAATTTGAAAATTGTTGCCAAAAACACTGAACATCAAAAAAATACATCTAGAGGCATTTTGAAAAGGTAGGAAAAATATTAACAAATCAATTTATGCAACTACAACTGTATTCAGGAAATCTCATCCTCAATATATTTAATTAATAATCTTGTTTTTTAGAAGTTACAGACATCAATCTATAGACGATTCAACTTCACCGCTGACTTCAATTTTGAAAAAAAGGCAATCTGATTCAAGAATATCTCCTCTACCCGGTCCAGGTTATCGTATCTTGGTCAGCAATTTGCAACCTAGTGTGACAGCGGCCGATATTCATGTAAGACTTAACTGATGTCAGTCCAAATACGTTGGAAATTATTTTGAATAATTTTAGGAATTATTTGGAGATATTGGAGAGCTTCTCGAGTCAAAACTGGTCCGATCGGGAACAGCTGAAGTAATCTATAGTTCTTTAAAAGATGCAAAGAAAGCCGTCGATGTTTATCACAATAGACAGTTAGATGGTCAGCCGATGAATTGTTTTTTAGTCAATCCTCGAAATGCTGCAACTGATGTATCTTCAGGCCCATTGTTAAAACCGAGGTACACTATTAAAATATATTTTTTTTAATGATTGTCATTTCTCAAAAATGTGCAACCTTTAGTTCCAGACTACTTCCTGCCAGTAGTAATTCCAGCGTAACTCCAGATGTTTCTACCGTTCATAAAGTTCTATTCGGTATTGAATAATTGTTATTTATGTTTGATTGTATATTTTAAAAATAAACTACAAGAAGTTTCATTTGTGTTTTAACTTACACCACCACAAGTTACAAGCAGACATTTAATTATATGGGTGTGTCTTTGACGAATTAAAGATGTCTCATGTATGAGTCATTTTTAATTTGAGTATTTTTTTTATGGAATAACAAAACTAGACCGATGCATTTAATCAGATGAGCTCTTTTGATAATCGTTATTAAAATATAGATATAACAATATCAATATTTATTTTATTTGTTTATAAAAAAATTAAAATCACATTGAAAATGAATGGACGGATTCATTCAGGCACTCATTGGCTTAAAAACAATGTAACCTATCGGTAATAAGGTAATCATAGAAAACATTGACAGTCATGGGCAATGAACTTTTATCTAAGCATCATCGGTCATGGGAGTGTCTGTCATCTCTCACTGCTACGAGAGGCGGGCGTAGAGCAGCATGGATGTCACGGACAAGGACAGGACTGCCGTTAAAAGAGCACTGGGCGTGGCCAAAGTCTGGCCGCTCTGTAAAAGAGTAAAGTTAAGAGTTATGTGTTAAGAGCAGAGTAACGGCAGTGAGAAGTGAGCAGTGACTAACGATGATAAAGTAGTTGCAGCGATCTCCCTGGCAGCAGTCAGAGCAGCCCCAGTCCTCGTACCAGATGTGCGTGCAGAAGCGCATGTTCTTCTTCCTGGAGCGCAGACACTCGTCCTTGGTGGCGCAGCGCTTGCTGACGTAATACTGCTTGATGGCGCCTTGTGACCAGTACGGCGTGGAGCCCCACTTGATGGAGGTCCAGCACGCATCCTCGCCGTGCTCGCAGGTCTTCAGCGCTTCTTGGCACTTGCCCGTGTTCTCTTCTTGGTTGGTGCACACGTAGCATTCCAGGCCGTATACTGTCGTTACATTCATTGTGTTTGTATTCATATTCATATTAATATTCAAATAATATATTCAATACTCACCGGAATAAAACGAAATGGCAACCAACGTGAATGCAAACAACGACCTCATCTTGTTTACTTCCTCTGACACTTGACACAGACACGCCCGCGTGTGTTACCATATAAATCTCCATTATTTATGCATTTCAAATACAACCAAAGTTTCACAGATTGAAGTCCCGTGGACTAGTAACCAGTAATATGCATTTGTAATAAAAAATTAAAATATTTTCCCAATTTTCTTTAAATTGTAGCGCCATCTATCATCTTTTTCCGAATAAAAGACATCCCCAGCATTAATGCCAACAGATTGTGAATTCGTGATTAGCGCTAGCCTGCAGTCTACTCAAGAGATTAAAAAATATTCTTGCTGAGAGAAGGATTGATCATATAATGATTCCAGAATGGTAATAAATCAACTTGGAATTTTGTGAAGCCTTGCCTACAAGAAGTACTGAATTAGGTAAAGAATTCATGAGACTGAATTACTGACGCTTGTATTTCTAATGCACATCGGACAGGTTACTGTGACAAGAACATGGACAAGAAATACTAATTTAAGGATATCTATATATTGGAGTACACGAGAATGAATTTATTAGGTACATTAAATGCAATTTTATTTGACCAACTATCTATATCTATGCAATGATTTTTATTTTTTAAAGTTATAAGTGGGTGGAAAATATCCACAGGAAACGAATTCTGCAGCAATAATACCTCTCTATTTCAATGAGAAAATAACATAAACACTCACATTTCTTACTTCGTAAAAATGTTTCTTTTGTTTTTATTCATTTCTTTTGTTTTTATTTTATTTTTTTATAAATCAAATATTATTTAAAAAATAAATCGATTTTGAATTCAAATTTTTTACAAAATTTCAATCTATAAAAAATAATCTTAAAAAAAAATGCTCTCCGAAACAGTGTGGTAACTATAGTATACATAATATAATGTATGTTTGAGTAAACTATTTATTAATTCTTAATATTTTTTCACATTACACGGAAACCAATAAAAATGATCACCTGCCCCCTGACATTATGTCTTACTTAATAGTTGTAATTGAAATATGAATAAGTTTGTTGAATGTGCCTCGGCTTAGATGGATAATTGGAAATATCTGCTATATTGATGTCCACTATTAATCGATTTAAGACTTGAATAAAACTCAATGCGCACACCCACATGTATAATAAGCCCACTGAAATGATAAAAAAAATCGTAATAGTAACAAAATATATTAAGGTGCAGACTTTGATTAGCGTTCGTGTCTAACATCAATTTTGCTAATAGTGGTAAATACGAAAGTTGATGTTGATATCAAGATGACGTTCATATAATACTGGTTGGTGGTTTATACTTACATAATATAAATCCTCCTAAAACACAAAATCCTATCAAAAGGCCAAGGTTGATAACATTCTGTTTGAGAATCATCATGGAGAATATGTGTAGAATAGTTAACATTGCCCAACGACAACCCTCAATAACAATCCACCCCCAAACACACCATGTTTTACACTAAAAATATAATATGGCATTAGATACTATTTACACCAATGAATTACCTACATGTTAAATATGACGTATAAAGATCTTGCCCACCGAGTACATTCCATAGATCATTAAAATACACAAGATTCCATACAATATTGAACATATCTCTATTCCGAGTAAGTAATTTGTTGGATCTGAAGATAAAATATAATAGATTATTGAAACTGTGTATATTGTGTACATAAATAATTCATGTCAATCATTCATTCAAGTAGGTATAACCGTTTTGTATTTGCGCCATATATGATTTCATGTAGAGTAAATCGACATTTTTATTTAAATAGCTTAACGTTTCCGATAAATAATTGATATTTATCATAAGAAGTGTGGTCGTGACGATCATTAATAGCGCTTGGATCTGAAAAAGACCAACAATTGAGATATAAAATTATAGTTACTAATATTTAACAATATTAAACTGACCGCCGAAAGAGTCCCAATAATAATACCGCCAAGTCTAAGAGAAAACTGGAAACAAAAATTGTAAACGAGGGCCATATTTTTTATCGTTATTACCGTACAAAGGTTCTGTTACGATTGAAAAAATATTTTTATTAATCGATAATACGTATTACATAGCGTGCTTTGTCATACACCTAAATGTACATATTTTTTACATTACCTACCAATCTTCTCAAATTTTCATTTAAAAAATCCAATTCTGATAGTAATTCTACTAAGTAAGGTCAAAATTATAATAAAATGCCAATTAGTAAGATTTATATTGTATTATAAACACTGATATTAACATGGATCTATAAACAAAATACAAACGTAATACACAATTCAAACTAATATATGCTAAATATTTATATTATAACAAGTAAAGAAAATATATACCTAAACAAGAAAAAAAAATGAACAGTGGGGCAGGTGATCATTTTTATTGGTTTCCGTGTAATGTGAAAAAATATTAAGAATTAATAAATAGTTTACTCAAACATACATTATATTATGTATACTATAGTTACCACACTGTTTCGGAGAGCATTTTTTTTTAAGATTATTTTTTATAGATTGAAATTTTGTAAAAAATTTGAATTCAAAATCGATTTATTTTTTAAATAATATTTGATTTATAAAAAAATAAAATAAAAACAAAAGAAATGAATAAAAACAAAAGAAACATTTTTACGAAGTAAGAAATGTGATTGTTTATGTTATTTTCTCATTGAAATAGAGAGGTATTATTGCTGCAGAATTCGTTTCCTGTGGATATTTTCCACCCACTTATAACTTTAAAAAATAAAAATCATTGCATAGATATAGATAGTTGGTCAAATAAAATTGCATTTAATGTACCTAATAAATTCATTCTCGTGTACTCCAATATATAGATATCCTTAAATTAGTATTTCTTGTCCATGTTCTTGTCACAGTAACCTGTCCGATGTGCATTAGAAATACAAGCGTCAGTAATTCAGTCTCATGAATTCTTTACCTAATTCAGTACTTCTTGTAGGCAAGGCTTCACAAAATTCCAAGTTGATTTATTACCATTCTGGAATCATTATATGATCAATCCTTCTCTCAGCAAGAATATTTTTTAATCTCTTGAGTAGACTGCAGGCTAGCGCTAATCACGAATTCACAATCTGTTGGCATTAATGCTGGGGATGTCTTTTATTCGGAAAAAGATGATAGATGGCGCTACAATTTAAAGAAAATTGGGAAAATATTTTAATTTTTTATTACAAATGCATATTACTGGTTACTAGTCCACGGGACTTCAATCTGTGAAACTTTGGTTGTATTTGAAATGCATAAATAATGGAGATTTATATGGTAACACACGCGGGCGTGTCTGTGTCAAGTGTCAGAGGAAGTAAACAAGATGAGGTCGTTGTTTGCATTCACGTTGGTTGCCATTTCGTTTTATTCCGGTGAGTATTGAATATATTATTTGAATATTAATATGAATATGAATACAAACACAATGAATGTAACGACAGTATACGGCCTGGAATGCTACGTGTGCACCAACCAAGAAGAGAACACGGGCAAGTGCCAAGAAGCGCTGAAGACCTGCGAGCACGGCGAGGATGCGTGCTGGACCTCCATCAAGTGGGGCTCCACGCCGTACTGGTCACAAGGCGCCATCAAGCAGTATTACGTCAGCAAGCGCTGCGCCACCAAGGACGAGTGTCTGCGCTCCAGGAAGAAGAACATGCGCTTCTGCACGCACATCTGGTACGAGGACTGGGGCTGCTCTGACTGCTGCCAGGGAGATCGCTGCAACTACTTTATCATCGTTAGTCACTGCTCACTTCTCACTGCCGTTACTCTGCTCTTAACACATAACTCTTAACTTTACTCTTTTACAGAGCGGCCAGACTTTGGCCACGCCCAGTGCTCTTTTAACGGCAGTCCTGTCCTTGTCCGTGACATCCATGCTGCTCTACGCCCGCCTCTCGTAGCAGTGAGAGATGACAGACACTCCCATGACCGATGATGCTTAGATAAAAGTTCATTGCCCATGACTGTCAATGTTTTCTATGATTACCTTATTACCGATAGGTTACATTGTTTTTAAGCCAATGAGTGCCTGAATGAATCCGTCCATTCATTTTCAATGTGATTTTAATTTTTTTATAAACAAATAAAATAAATATTGATATTGTTATATCTATATTTTAATAACGATTATCAAAAGAGCTCATCTGATTAAATGCATCGGTCTAGTTTTGTTATTCCATAAAAAAAATACTCAAATTAAAAATGACTCATACATGAGACATCTTTAATTCGTCAAAGACACACCCATATAATTAAATGTCTGCTTGTAACTTGTGGTGGTGTAAGTTAAAACACAAATGAAACTTCTTGTAGTTTATTTTTAAAATATACAATCAAACATAAATAACAATTATTCAATACCGAATAGAACTTTATGAACGGTAGAAACATCTGGAGTTACGCTGGAATTACTACTGGCAGGAAGTAGTCTGGAACTAAAGGTTGCACATTTTTGAGAAATGACAATCATTAAAAAAAATATATTTTAATAGTGTACCTCGGTTTTAACAATGGGCCTGAAGATACATCAGTTGCAGCATTTCGAGGATTGACTAAAAAACAATTCATCGGCTGACCATCTAACTGTCTATTGTGATAAACATCGACGGCTTTCTTTGCATCTTTTAAAGAACTATAGATTACTTCAGCTGTTCCCGATCGGACCAGTTTTGACTCGAGAAGCTCTCCAATATCTCCAAATAATTCCTAAAATTATTCAAAATAATTTCCAACGTATTTGGACTGACATCAGTTAAGTCTTACATGAATATCGGCCGCTGTCACACTAGGTTGCAAATTGCTGACCAAGATACGATAACCTGGACCGGGTAGAGGAGATATTCTTGAATCAGATTGCCTTTTTTTCAAAATTGAAGTCAGCGGTGAAGTTGAATCGTCTATAGATTGATGTCTGTAACTTCTAAAAAACAAGATTATTAATTAAATATATTGAGGATGAGATTTCCTGAATACAGTTGTAGTTGCATAAATTGATTTGTTAATATTTTTCCTACCTTTTCAAAATGCCTCTAGATGTATTTTTTTGATGTTCAGTGTTTTTGGCAACAATTTTCAAATTTAAATTTGGACGATGACTATTTAGATCATTTTTAATTGAAATATTTTTGTGAAATGGCTTTCTTTTTATTCTGTCAACGCGTAAAGTGGATGAGGGAGAAAAGTGAATGAGGTCATTCTTTACGGATCTGACAATCGGCGTCAACACTAGTGGATACGCTATAAAAGACACACAGTGAAAGTGAGCAAGAAGTACTTTCAGCAAACACGATAAAATATACCTTCCATATCAGAATCTGTTGATGCATTATACAGTCTATTTTTTAGAAGTGGAACAGATTGCACTTGTCTTGTAATGTCGGAAAATCCACCTAGAAGTAAAATTGAAAATAATACATTTAATTACAACAAACAATAATACAACACTAAATGTACCAGAATGTAGGTACGGGCCACGAATCCCCTTGTTATTTGGTGTGTATGTTTGGCCCATTTGTCCGGGAGAGACAAACGGCTGCTGTAAGAATAGAAGAATATGTTAGGAAGCGCTGGGTCAGAGTTAAAGAATGGCTTTTAATCCTAGTTTGTATACAGCAACAACAACAGACTTACACGCTTCCTCCGCAGATTGTCGATCCTCTGCCTGGCGTCCGTCTGCCTGGCTAACGCGGCCAACCTGTCTCTGGCATCGACTATTTCAGTTCTCTTCTTCATGATGATCTTGTTCCGAGCGTCGACCACCCCGAGCCTGTATAATGGCATATACCCATATATTATAGTAAATGTCCCAATTGTATTGTATTCTAATATTCTAATATTGAAGAGTAATGTAAGAACCTCTTGGCCAGTGGCGCTTTTCTGAAATTCTTCCTGCTGATAGTGTCAGCCATAACGCTCGATCTCGATCCACTGTTTGTTATATTATTTTTGTTCCTGTCCGTCTCAGACTGTCAACTGCACTCCAGTATGTATGTTTGTAATATTAGTGTTGCCATAAACATAAATTTATTATTTCATCAGGATTACACCCTCGTATCTTTTTCGTCTTTTTACATGGCTGTAAAATTTATTATTCTGCTTCTAAATAAATTTAATCAAAACTATGCATTTAGAACATTGTTATCCAGTGTTGCCATCGTGCGTATATATAAATATATATATATATATATATATATACGCACGATGGCAACACTGGATAACAAATGTCAGAATAGTGGTGAGAAGAGAGAAATCGTGCGGTTGTACAGTGTTTGTTTGCGTGAGTACCTAATACCATTATTCTCCATTAATTAGTTTAAATGATCACTTTGACTTATGTCTTTTATTCTTATGCCATCATCAGATCTCTTTATAAAGAAATGTCGTATTTG